>CM076570.1:74735746-75131899 GCA_034641835.2 Pinus albicaulis
CTCCAATATAATAAAATGGCTCAGCTCTTTCTGCATATTTTTATTTGTACTTAGATTTATTGTTTATCTTTCTGTAAGTTCTTATATTGTGTGAAGTATTATTGCATTTTCTCTTTTGGGATATTACAATGGTATCAAAGCATGATCTTTGGCTCAGCTTGTGGACACTTCATCTTTTTACGTCGAAAGAAGAATATATAGATGAGATCTATCATGGAGGATGAGAAATCTATCACTCCTTTCTTTAGATCCATGCAAGATCTCTCCAAGGAGGTCTATCAAATGAAGGATGGAGAACGGAGAGAAGATCAAAGAAGAAGATGTGATGAGGAAAGTACTTCCTATCAGTAGCAAAGAAGACCAGAGAATCCTAGATCTCCTCATAGATCCACTATGCCCACTTTATTTGAAGAAGGTGAGAGGTATAGAAGTGAATAAAGGAATGAACCTAAGACTCATGAGACTCTCAGTCTATATCTTGAAGAGTACAAAGCACAGTCTAGAGCTTTCAAGGAGAAGATAACTCTCCTACAATTCTTCTAGATTAGAGAAGAAAGAGGATCCTATAGTAGCAATAGAAGGAAGAGGCATAATAGATTCTGTTTACCTACATTTGATGGATCTTCCTCAAGCAATGTCAAGGCTTGGAGGAGGGAGTTAGATTCATTTTTCAAGCTACATCTTGTGGCTGAAGAGGAGGCTGTTCAAATTGCAGCATGTCATCTCTTAGATGAAGTAGAAGATTGGTGGTTTGGGCACCTAGAGCATGCAAAGGTGACCAAGTATTCAGATTTATTTCAGAAGTTTAGGAAGAATTTTGATATGGAGAAGATAGAGATGTGCTACAAAGAGACATCTCCCAAGGAAACCAAGGAGAATGTCAATCTTGTCACTGTGGACAAGAGGTCACTACTTTCACCACCTGCTACAGAAGTACTTGTATCTGGAGAAGAGACACTTGCATATTTGCAAGGTAGTCTTGAGCTCTTGACATATGGAGTCTCATGCATGGATCAGGAGATGCATGAGGAAGAGGAGGAAGATACCAGCGCTGTACACTTGAAGAAAAGAGGCCATCACTCTTACCAGCAGTTGGACATACTATTGTCCCAGTTGGAGGAAATTTTGTGTTCTGTCAAGAGGTTCCCACATATCAGTTGATCCAAGGTATGTATAGAATTTTAGCACATATTGTTTCAAGATTAATGCATAACCAAGGGTTAGAACAAAGTGTTGATTTGAAGCAGAGACATATCATAGTGCAAAGAACCCTTGATCTAATCAAGGAGGAGACTGAAAAATATCATTGTTCATCATTGTTGGGCTACATTCAACCCCTTGAATTGAGATGTAGAGTTTCAGAAAATGAGATTAGCATTATCCTATGTACAATGGCTGATTATGAGATTAGTATTGTGCCTTACTTTGAGACAAAATATGTATTACCCTGAAGATCTACAACTCTGTCACTTAGAAGCTATGACAAATAAAGGGCTTCATCATTCTTGGAGCATTCTGGATGTAGCTTCACTCATGAAGAAATGGAAGAAAAGATGACAAATGGTAGACATATTTAAAAGAGAAACCTTTTCTCCCTTCTAGATGACCCTTTCTCAATGAGCCTCTCACTGCTCAAAGAGAAATTTCTACTTGCAACAAATCCAAAACTTCTCTGGTTTTGGAGGGCCTTTGATGGAGAGATAATCTCATTAAGAGAACTCATTAGAGATGCATTTCAACATTTCACGAAATGCAAAGTTCTTCAACATTTTGGGAAGGATGGCATTCTACAAAGGGAGGATGCCATGATTATGCAGTACCTCATCCATCATCCACATGGGAGTGAATGTGTAAGGATGATAATCAAGGGGTTGCAAAACTACTTGCAGATTTGTATGGGCCATCATTCTTGGTTACGTTGTTTGCCATTGGGAGATTACTGTCACTCTCCAAAGGCACCTATTTCTCTGATCCATGCCTTCAAAAACACATATGAAATGAAGGAGGCATGGCTACACTGGCTGCTCTTGGGTGAGTATGGATACCACCCAATAGCTCATCATTTTCTGAATCATGCCTTGCTTTCCAATGATAAATTGCAGCAAAGGAATTCATGTTCATTTTTGTTTCACTTGAGAGAGGTTGGCCACCACATGACACCTCCTATGTCTTTGTGTTTTGTATTGTGTAAAATTTAGCATAATGATCTCATGATGTGCATTAGTGATGTTTCTTTGTATTGGGCTGATGTGACATCTCATTTTTCCATTAGTATGCTTTTGCTTCATGATGCACATGAGGAGGAGAGAAAGCAACAAGATATCTTGTTGCTTGGGTTTCTTTTGGGGGAGTTTGGCTTGTCCATCTTACATGGAGGGGATGGAGGATGGCAGCAAAGGGCCTTACTCTAGTGGTTATTGTTAGGAGAATATGGTTTGACATCTTTTTCTACCCATGTTACTTCTTCCCTTCTTCTTTTGCATAACTTTGGAATGATGAAGTTTGGATCCAACAAGGTCAACATGGCTAAGTATGAGAGCATATCAATGCTAAATATAATTCATGAAACATGGGATGAAGATATGTATTGTGTGATGGAGCTTTTCCTTTGTGAATAGAGCCACTTTATTGTATGCACCTCATGTACTGATGATGATGTTGGACATCATATGGTTGTCACTTGGTACTTCATGATGGAAGGAGGACATCTAACCAAACAGTTGGAGGTCATTCTTTATGTTTTTAAAAGACAACTTTGGAACCAAACATGCATAACCTATTGCAGCAAATGGAGGAAGCCTTCCTTATGTGGATGCCATTTGGAGGGGAATAGATGGATTTGCATCTACTTTTGGAGTTGCTTGAGGACAAGCAAAATTTTGGCGGGGGGGTGGTGGTGGGGAGGGGGAGGGGTGTGGGGGGACTATAATAATCCCAAATTTTCACATCATATTTGGAATATTAGAGTCCTTGATTTTCTTAATGAATTAAGTAAATAAAAGGGTGGAGGGACCCACAATCCTCAATAAGAATAAATATCCATTTTGTGTGTGTGAATGTGGATTAATTTAGCCTAGATCTACAAAAAGAGGTAGCTGAGAAATTACTAATGTGAATGAGATTGGAGATCATGTCTCATTTAATTAGAAAGATCATGGAGGTTGATTCAGTCAACTAAGATCTTGAAGATGTCAAAAAAAGGATCATTGAGCATTAATGATCAAGTGATGGAGGATCATGTGCAAATGAAGCACACATGATGGAGGAGGTGTACATTGCACCTAGACTGTTTGGTTGATTTGGTCAAACAGCGCAGTCCCACTTGGAAGATCTTGTCCACATGAGACTACACAGTTGAGATTAGGGCCGATGCCTGGGATGGCTCAAACCATTATAAAGGAGATGAAGGCAAAGGTGAAAGGCATCTAGGATTATTTGATGTATGATATTTTAGATCTGGAATTGTCAAGTGACATTCCATTGCATTCTTGGGCTGTTTAGCAGAGATTGCAGGTGTTGTTTAGCACAAGGTGTTCCCGGGCGTGAATCCCACCTCTTTATTTGAGTGATCTCTAAGGAAGAGGATTGTACTTCATTATACATCAAGATTTAAGTGCCATTTCCTTTTTCTACTTTCTGCAGAACATTCATATTTAAAAATCCGCAGATTTCTGAAGATCAGTTTGGAAGGTGGAAGTTGTCTTCAGTACTTCAACTGGAGAACAAGGTGAGGGATTATTCCCATCACTGGGGCTTATAGATCAGCACTCCTAGAGCCACATTGCAGATCTGGCATCAGGCCAAAATTTATTGACCTTTTAGCAGCAGTATTCCCTTCAGGAATAACGCTGTCCATATTACAAATCTGAAAGGAGGAAGGAAGTTGATAGTACTTCAGCTCGCAATCTAGTGGAGGATCATTCCTTCACATTGCCATCAGTCTTACCCTTAGCCTGGAGCTTATGGAAAATTTTTTTAGCAAGTAGAAGGCCTCTCTTTCCCTCATAGAGTAGTTTATGTTGACAGATATGTTACAACACCTGAATTCATCATTGGAGGATTGAGAAGGTAGATCTAGAGCTTTTAGCTCATAGATATGATGAAGGGATCAACCCTTCAAGCATAGATATGATCTGAGCACACATTTCATCCATCTATTCTTCAGATCTAGCTTCAGATCCGTATTTCCCAGCAGATCAAGGATCAAATCCTAGGGAGGTGATTTTCCAAAGTTGCAGATCTGGAAAATCCTTTCTGGGTTATCTTGGGAATCCATCACATTGGCCAGATCTGTAATCTTGGCATCATCTGAGCTCCAGTTTTGAGTAGATATGCATTTCCCTTTTCAGCCTGCAACCATATGTTCACATTCTGCTGAAGAGACAGCGCAGTAATTGCTGCAGAGCCTCTCTAGTTACACTGTACCTGTTGTATGCATGTTTTCAGGGTGATCCTAGCTCATCTTTTTGGCTAGATCTACCTATATTCTGTAATTGTGTAATGGAATCATCTCCAATATAATAAAATGGCTTAGCTCTTTCTGCATATTTTGATTTGTACTTAGATTTATTGTTTATCTTGTTGTAATTTCTTATATTGTGTGAAGTATTGCTGCATTTTTTCTTTTGGGATATTACAATGATATCAAAGCATGATCTTTGGCTCAACTTCTGGACACTTCATCTTTTTACATTGAAAGAAGAATAGATAGATGAGATCTATCATGGAGGATGAAAAATCTATCACTCCTTTCTTTAGATCCATGCAAGATCAGTCCAAGGAGTTCTATCAAATGAAGGAGGGAGAACGGAGAGAAGATCCAAGAAGAAGATGTGATGAGGAAAGTACTTCCTATCAACAATAAATAAGACCGAAGAATCCTAGATCTCCTCATAGATCCACTATGCCCACTTTCTTTGAAGAAGGTGAGAGGTATATAAATGAAGAAAGGAATGAACCTAAGACTCATGAGACTCTCAGTCTATATCTTGAAGAGTACAAAGCATAGTCTAGAGTTTTCAAGGAGAAGCTAACTCTCCAACAATTCTTCCAGATTAGAGAAGAAAGAGGATCCTATAGCAACAATAGAAGGAAGAGGCATAATAGATTCTATTTACCTACATTTGATGGATCTTCCTCAAGCAATGTCAATGCTTGGAGGAGGGAGTTAGATTCATTTTTCAAGCTACATCTTGTGGCTGAAGAGGAGGCTGTTCAAATTGCAGCACTTCATCTCTTAGGTGAAGCAGAATATTGGTGGTTTGGGCACCTAGAGCATGCAAAGGTGACCAAGTATTCAGATTTCTTTCACAAGTTGAGGAAGAAGTTTGAAATGGAGAAGATAGAGATGTTCTACAAAGAGACATCTCCCAAGGAAACCAAGGAGAATGTCAATCTTGTCACTCTGGACAAGAGGTCACTACTTTCACCACCTGCTGCAGAAGTACTTGTATTTGGAGAAGAGAAACTTGCATCTTTGCAAGGTAGTCTTGAGCTCTTGACATATGGAGTCTCATGCATGGATTGGGAGATGCACGAGGAAGAGGAGGAAGATACCAGCGCTGGTACACTTGAAGAAAAGAGGCCATCAATATTACCAGCAGTTGGAGATACTATTGTCTCGGTTGGAGGAACTCTTGTGTTCTGTCAAGAGGTTCCCACATATCAGTTGATCCAAGGTATGCATAGAATTTCAGCACATATTGTTTCAAGATTAATGCATAACCAAGGGTTAGAACAAAGTGCTGATTTAAAGCAGAGACATATCACAGCGTAGAGGACCCTTGATCTAATCAAGGAGGAGTCTGAAAACTATTTCTGTTCATCATTGTTGGGCTACATTCAATCCCTTGAATTGAGATGTAGAGTTTCAGAAAATGGGATTAGCATTATCCTATGTACAATGGCTGATTATGAGATCATTATTGTGCCTTAATTTGAGACAACATATGTATTACCCTACAGATCTACAGCGTTGTCACTTAGAAGCTATGAAAAAGAAAGGGCTTCATCATTATTGAAGCATTCTGGAGGTAGCTTCACTCATGAAGCAATGGAAGCAAAGATGACAAATGGTAGACATCTTGAAATGAGAAACCTTTTCTCCCTTCTAGATGAACCTTTCTCAATGAGCCTATCACTGCTCAAAGAGAAACTTCTACTTGTAGCAAATCCAAAAATTCTCTAGTTTTGGAGGGAATTTGATGGAGAGAGAATCTCATTAAGAGATCTAATTAGAGATTCATTTCAACATTTCATGAAATGAAAATTTTTTCAACAGTTTGGGAAGGATGGCATTCTACAAAGGGAGGATGCCATTATTATGCAGTACCTCATCCATCATCCACATGGGAGTGAATGGGTAAGGTTGATAAGAAAGGGGTTTCAAAACCACTTGCATATTTTAATGGGTTAGCATGCTTGGTTACGTTGGTTTCCATTGGGAGATTTATGTCACTCTCTAAAGGCACCTATTTATCTGCTCCTTGCCTTGAAAAACACATATGAAATGAAGAAGGAGGCACGGCTGCACTGGCTGCTCTTGGGTATGGATACCACCCAATAGCTCATCATTTTTTGAATCATGCCTTGTTTTCCAATTATAAATTGCAGCAAAGGAAGGCATGTTCATTTTGGTTTCACTTGAGAGAGGTTGGCCACCACATGACACCTCCTATGTCTATGTGTTTTGTATTGTGTAAAATTTGGCATAATGATCTCATGATGTGCATTAGTGATGTTTCTTTGTATTGCTCCGTTGTGACATCTCCATTAGTGTGCTTTTGCTTCATGATGCTTTTGTTTATCTTGCTGTAAGTTCTTATATTGTGTGAATTATTACTGCATTTTCCCTTTTGGGATATTACACTCGTTAAAAAATAAAATAACAACGGGCTTGTCAATCATGGCAAGAATTGAGTTTCATTCATCGCTAGAGTCACTAAATTATTAAATAGAGATACATTATTCTCTCGAAGGGTTGAATTATAGATCAAGAAAATGTTATCCTCCTCAAGCTTGTTAAAAAATAAAGAGGTACTGGTCCACAAATGACCGGGGAAAATTTGGGAAAAGTAAGCAAAGTTTCTTTTTGGTAGCAAGTCGCTCTTGAACATGACACTTATTTCACTCTAGGTCCGTGATTGTCTGGGTTGGGTAATCATCTTGACAGTTCATTCACACCTATGGTTCATCATACCTTCATTTTGGTTTTGGGTCAATGTTGCCAACTCATCACAGTGTTGCCGATATGTTCAAGAGAAGTCATCTAGTGATTGAAAACCCATCCTTTTGCAATATTCATAAACCTTCATTTTCATGACCGTCATCCCTGAAAATTGCAATATCAAGTCATACCCTTGTCTCCAAAATCAATAACTCCTATTTTGCAATAAGGTGACTTCCTGTCGACGACAAATCAATATCGAGGAAGTTGACTTAGAAACGTCATATTCCAGTACCATGAGGCTTGTTACAACATCGACAAGATACTTGCTTCTAGACCTTTGACCAAAATATTTTTTTTGGCGTTCGACATCAAATCATCTATTCACGCCTTACAAAATGTACTACAGTACCTTGAGGGCCATTGACATTAATGGTGGTTCTCTCGCGTTTGTTAACAACTCACATCATTGGCTGGTAATCAAACAATGTATTTCCATGTTTGAATACAAATCATATATTCGCATGGCTAGACTTGTACTCTAATGATCGAGTGAACGAGATAAGAAGACCCCAGATCTAGTTTCATCCATCCGAGCTGCGTTCAGGATTCTTGTACACATCATCTATACGGTGACCTTACATACAGTTTGTCATCCAAACATGGGCCTATATCTATAGGCATGTCTGCATCTGGGAAACATTCCAATGAAGACGACTTTCTGAATTATGTCCATGTTATTAGATTATTTTATGTGTTGAATATGGGAATGCCTACCCTCAGCAATTATGATCAAAAGAGGATATATCATGATGTAATGTATTGTAATATTGTTGCAGGTGACCAATATGCTTCGTTTCCAGACTCATCACAGTTTAAAGCATCTCAATCAAATGTTCTTATTATTTGGATCTCATGGTTTAGGGGGAAATTGTTATAGGTCAATTTGGGCACCATTCCCAATGACCTAGTTAACTAGGCATCATCTCCAGGACCAATGATCAAGGGTCTTTCATTACCTATAATTTTAGTTGCTACATGCCCTAAGACAAGAAACAAGACAAATCAAGCAAGACTTTCATCAAGCAAAGGTTTGCATGGTTTGAAGCTTATTATATATCATATGAGAGCTCACCAAACCAGGCTCTAAGGGGCCTAAGTGTGTTGCATATGCAGGTAGCCCCATGAAAGGCTGCTCTGCAAAGCATTTCCTAACATTCACAGGTGTGTTGGTCACATTGGAAGCGAAATTCTCATTGTTCCGTAATCTTCACTTGGCCGGTGCATTCTAGAAGAGTTCACATGTGTCAAGCTTCGAATCCAAGTGTCCATTTGACATCTACATCATTGGAAACATGTCTTGCCTATTTTTGGAAATTTATTGATTGCAAAACTACCTACAATTCATCTATAAATTGAGCACAGATCTAAGTGCTTGGAAGGAATAATTTGAGTAGAGAAATGCCGGAGAATTTTCAATTGAGAGGTAGATTTGTGAAGCTGCTGCTAGGGAGATTTATACTATGATGAGGTTTGGGAACGTTGCTGGAAGGTCACTTCAAATCAGTCACTAGGTTGTAACCTCTCCTTCTATCATCAATAAAGAGTACTGCTTATTTCCTATATGCATATGTATTGACTTCGATTTTCCATATTACAAGATCTTGGTTGATGTATATGGTTTATGCTTTACTGATTTAGCTAAATATCTTGAATAGATATCTATATTATTTCATCTTCTATTGTTTCATTGTTCTTTCTTGAAGGACGCATTTAGCCTAGAAACCGCTTGAATTTGAAGCTGCAGCGGAACCAACAGAAGGATCCATTTGGAAGCAACTGAACAAGTAATCCTACAATCCTCTCTGTGTATCTATTCTGAGTTAGGAAAAATAGTTGTATAGTCTTTCACTTGTTGTTCTAGACTAGCGCCTGTCTAGGGAAGCGTGATTTATCCATAATTCACAATTCTGGCCCAACAAAAGTCAAACAAATTAAATAATCCAAACAGTGGCACTTATGTCCCCTCTTATTGAGTGCTGGTACAAATAAGGATGAAACTTTAACCCACTTTCCAAGGGTCACTTAGAACTTGGGGTTCTAAGTTCCGATGCACGGATATATTTACTTTCGAGCTACCTTGGCGCAAGGTCTCCCTTTCTCTACTATGGTGGGCTGGAGTTGTCGGATGGCCAACAACTGAGTCCCCTCTATCTCTGCTCCGAATCACACACTGTTGGTATTTATTGGGGAAATTCTATCTAGCATAACAATGTGCTCTCAAGTTGTTCATCTCTTGGTGGCCTCTTATAGGAGAATTGAAATCCTCCTTCCCTCTCTTGGTACATTGTGGATAGTGACCCAAGAGAGGATGGTGTAATATTCTTAAATTAGCATGCAACTAATTGGAATATTCATTTTTTCTTTTGTCTTCTAGATAGATGAATAAGTGGGTAGGGAGACCCATAAATCTCTTTAGTAGGAATAAAATCCCTCTTAATGTGAAAAGGGATCATCATGATAGCTGGATAAAGCACCTCCATGTGTGAACAGGGGAAAAAACATGTGGAAAAGGTCAATGTTGACCAAATCAACAACGTTGGTACAAAGAGAGTGGAGCATCAATGTGAAACAACACAGAGTTAATGAGAGATAGTCTCCATGTGAGTAGTGTCTTTAATGAGTGGGACCCAAGGTGATAAGGCTCACAATGCATAAAAGGAAGGGCAAGGAAACCATAGAAGGCATGTTAGATGATTATTTATTTTGATCTTTTTAGATCGAGAAATTGTCAAGTGACATTTCTATGCATGCTTTTGTTGTTTAGCAGGGTTTGTTGTATTGTTTAGTAAAACGGTGTTCCCAAGTGGGAATCCCACAATCATACTACTCAGGAGAGATTTTAGTTGTATAGTCCACATCCAAGCATTAGACCAAGCTCCAGTCTTCAGGTATAGTGCAGTTTCTATTCAGAGTTGTGTTGTGTTGTAGGGTGTAGTAGTGGAGGAGAGAGATCTCCAATTTCTATGATTTTTTTCCAATGAGGGGACCAACCCTTCACCTATTGAGTTGATTGGGTGATGTTACAACTGATAGATCAATATTTCAGCCCCATATCAACAGTTGTATTCAGGGAGTGCTTAAATCAGCTAGCAGGGGTGCAGTGTGCAACCCAAAAAGGGCCAAAAATCCAGAGTTAAAATATGGCTAAACCATTTCTCTGTTTTTTCTGGGTTTTTTGAGTAGAATTCGTGGTTAAAATCCTAGATCATTCTGAGCACTCCAATAGCCTTCGGTACATGGTTCTTATTCCCAGTAGTAGTAGTTTCCTGCAGTAGCAGCACACATTTCCAGTGCTAGTTTCCTTTAGTGTATTTCAGTCATATTGTGGCTTGAGTGCATTCATTTTTGGAGCACTATGTACTTTAGTTTGTTGGTGATTATAATGATATGGATAAGTTGTTTATGCTCTTAAATTATGATGTCTTAATGTAATTTCCAGCTGCAGCATATTTCCGGCATTTTCCAGATTTTAGTGCTATGTTCCTGTTTTGATTTATTTGGAATGTTGCATATGTTCTATATTCCTTCCTTTTCCATTTTGGAACATTACAGTGGTATCGAAGCATAATCTTGGCTCAGCCCGTGAGTTTTAGCCAATATGCTATAAGAAGAAGAAGAGATCTAAAATGATGGAAGGAATGAGCTTTGCCTCATATCATTTCAGATTTATGAAGAACCTCTCCAAGGAGGTCAAGAAGATGAGAGAGGAGAGATGTAATGAGACCTCTAGAGGGTTTCAAGATGTGTAAGGTACATGTAATTCCTATTAGCAGAAGAAAGATCTGGTATTGCATAGAGCTCCAAAGAAATATACTATGCCCTTTCCTTTTGAAGAAGAAGATAAAAGGCATGGAGATGGAGGGAACTTAGATCATGAGACTCTAAGTAATTATATTGTAGAATAAAAGTATTAAACAAGGGCTTTCAAGGAGAATCTAACTCTCCCACAGTTCATTCAGCGCAAAGAAGAAATAAGACCTTGTAGCAATAGATTTCTATTGTCTACATTTAATGGGTCATCCACATGCACAGGAAGGGCTTGGGGAATGAAGTTGGATTCATTTTCCTACTAAATATAGTAGTAGAGAGAGAAGCTATTGAGATTGCAATGCTTCACCTTTAGGGTGAAGCAAAAATTTGGTGGTTCATCCATTTGAGTCATGCAAAAGTGACTGCATATGCAAATTTTACTCAGAGGTTGATCAAGAAGTTTGAAAAGAATAAATCAAAGGAGAATAAACCTCCACCACCACTTGCTGCAGGAGCACTTTCATCAGGAGAAAGAACACTTGCACCTTTGCAAAATGGTCTTGATCTCTTGACATTTAGAGTCCCATGCACTATTCTTGAGATGCACGAGGAGGAGGAGACTTATACCAGCACTGGTGCAGCCATAGAGGAACAACCATCATCATCAGTTGTTGGGGAAGTCATCACACTGGTGGGAGGAACCCTTGTAGTATTACAAGATGTTCCCAAGCAAAACCAAGGTATGAAAATGTTTCTGCTTTCTATTATTTCAGCACATCATATGGAAGGTTGTGGGGACATGCCATTGTGTGACCTAGGATCAAAACACACTGCTGATTTGGAGCAGTAGAATATCACTACTCAAAGGACCCTTTATAGAATCAAGGAGGAAATATAAATTCATCCTGGTATGTCATTGTTGAGATGCACACAACTCTTGGGGTTGGAGTGTACATTTTTGGAGGATAGGATGAGTATTGTCCTAAATAATCCAATGCAGAACTATATGTTCAACATTGAACATGATCATGAGACAGCAGATGCACCATCATGGAGATTGGCAGTGTTGTCATTGAGCAGCAGTGATGAGTTGGGGGCCCAACTAGTATACAGACATTCTGATGACCAATATACTTGTGTAGTATTGGATAGGCAGATGCCTGATTAGAGGCATCTTATCTCCCATTATTACGATGGATCTTTCTTAATGAGAACTTCACAACTCAATAAGAAGTTTTTTCCTACAAAATATTTGGATCCTTATGGGGTCAACTTGGTCATTGATGAGTGGTCTTCAGTTGGAGATCTCCAAAATATTGTACTTCAACATCCCATGAAGTGAAAAAGTAGTAACTTGATTTGGGAGGATGGTATTCTCCATTGGAGGGATACCGATTTTCAGCATGGTAGGAGACACCCACATTTGGATGAATGGGTGTGGATGGTGAGAAAGGGGTTGGTGAGCCACTTGCAGATATATGACATAGGGCAGCAGGAGGCATGGCTGCGTTGGCTACTCTTGAAAGGGTTTGGCCATCATGTGACATATCCTATCTCAAAGGGTATGTTTTGGGCTAGGTCTTTTCATGGCACCCATATGTTATGGAAACAAAATATTTGGCTGTATGGGGCATTCTATAAGTCAATCATCATGATGTTACTCCATGACTTGTATGATGAGGAGATGAGGAGGAAAAAATTGTTTTTTTTTCTTTGGATACTCTTAGGAGGGTATGGGTTGATTTTCTCCCATACTTTGCATGATGTTGCAAGAGTAGATGGTGGCACAATCATGGTGCAAAGGGGCTACTCCTTAGCTTTGACGGATCAGGAAGTAATTCAACTTTGGAAGGAATATCCCATATATCGCGACACTATGGTAGATGAATTTTTCATTTGGCATGTCAAATAATGGAGTCATAAGTTGATAGGAGCCTTATCACAAAGGCCAACAATGCTGTCACTTGGGAGCTTGGATTTGTTGATTGATTTTTCCCAGGATCACTTCACATATGATGCACTTGATGGGAAAGTAAGAGATGAGAATGATGGAGTAGTAGATGGAGACATATATTACAATGATATGATCTTCTTGACTTGGATCTCCAAGCATAAGAAGAAGACTTTGTACACAACAAATGGTTCATTCCTTTCCATTCACAAGGGTATGATGGATACATATAAGAACATTATGGAGAGATCATCCATAAATCTCATTATCAGCCTACTCTCAGTACATGGTAAGAGTTATGTTTTTTCACTTATTGATCATCTAACACAATATTTTCATTCTCTTTCCATTTAAATACAGTGCATTGCTCCATAATAGGGAAAGATTCTATTTGGGCTTCATGGTCTTTGAAAGACCAACATCAGTGATGGAGATAGCCGCTCCTTGTATGGAATTGTGCAAGTGTTGTGCTATTATTTTTAGGTTTAGTTGATACACAATGCCATTTACTATTTTCTAGTAGATGATATGACATGCACAACTAGCAAATGGTTGGAAGACAACTTTCCATATTATGTTTTGAAACAACAGTTAGAAAAATTGCGTTATGACCACTTGGGAAATTGTTGGTACCTTCCAACACTACATGAAACCTTCAGTATATTTCTCATTTAGATTCCATATGGTGATGATTTCCTATTCATCATATATGGGATGGTTTGGGCACACATGATTCATGACAATAGAGAGAGGATCTTTGAGGATCCAGTTTTATTCTTACCTCTTGAAGGCAACATTATTGTAGCCCAACATCAACAACCACTCTACACTTATCATAAGTGGAGAGAGAGACAACATGAGATAGAAAATTTGGTCTATCAAGTTCATCTATGCAAACCCACATACATTTCATAAGCCTAAGGTGGAGGAGTTTTTCTATGAGTTGCCATTTTGGAGGGTGACTCATTTTGTGTGGATGATAGCTTGGGGATGGGAGCTTCACATGGGAATGATGGTTCCCAATATATTTTAGATTCCATGCCTCAATAAGGCCTCTAGATAGCATATAGTTTCCTCCATGGATATCCCACTACTTCATGATGAGGGCCATTTCGATTTGTCACCAAAGGCTAGCTTATACACTTGGGAGGAGCAACTTGGAGACATATTGATGAGAAAACATTTTGTTCATTGGAGTAGATTATCATATGAAGATAATACAAGAGGAAGAGAGGAGGCTCTTTAGTTATATCCTTACAGTTGCTTGAGTAAAATAAACATTTGGAGGGGAGGACTGTAATATTCCTAAATTAGCATGCGGCTAATTGGAATATTCATTTTTTCTTTTGTCTTCTAGATAGATGAATAAGTGGGTAGGGAGACCCATAAATATCTTTAGTAAGAATAAAGTCCCTCTTAATGTGAAAAGGGATCATCATGATAGCTAGATAAAGCACCTCCATGTGTGAACAGGGGCAAAATCATTTGGACAAGGTCAATGTTGACCAAATCAACAGCACTGGTATAGAGAGAGTGGAGCATCAATGTGAAACAACGCAGAGTTTATGGGAGATAGTCTCCATGTGAGTAGTGTCTTTAATGAGTGGGACCCAAGGTGCAAAGGTTCACAATGCATATAATGAAGGGCAAGGAAACCATATAAGGCATGTTAGATCATTATTGATTTTGATCTTTTTAGAACGGGAAATTGTCAGGTGACATTTATATTCATGCTTTTGCTCTTTAGCAAGGTTTGTTGTATTTTTTAGTACAAGGGTGTTCCCGAGCTGGAATCCCACACTCATCCTACTCAGGAGATAATTTTGAGTTGTATAGTCCACATCCATGCATCAGGCCAAGCTTCAGTCTTCAGCTACAACGCAGTTTCTATTCAAAGTTGTGTTGTGTTGCAGGGTGTAGCAGTGGAGGAGATAGATCTCCAATTTCTGAGCTTGTTTTCTAGTGAGGGGACTAGCCCTTCACATATTGAGTTGATTGGGTGATGTTGTAGCTGATAGATAAATATTTCAGCCCCATATCATTAGTTGTATTTAGGGAGTGCGTAACTCAGCCAACAGGGGTGCAGTGTGCAACCCAAAAAGGGCCGAAAATCCAAAGTTATAATCTGGCTAAACCATTTCTGGGTTTTTTTGGGAATTTTTAGTAGAATCCATGGTTAAAATCTTGGATCATTATAATCACTGGAAAAACCTTCCGCACATGGTTCCTCTTCCTAGTAGTAGTATTTTCCTACAACAGCAGCAGTAACAGCACACATTTCCAATGCTAGTTTCCTTTAGTGTATTTCAGCCATCTTGTGGCTTGAGTGCATTCATTTTTGGAGCACTGTGTACTTTATTTTTCTATTGATTATAATGATATGGCTCAACTATTTCTTCTCATATATTATGATGTGTTAATGGAATTTCCAGTTACAACATATTTCCGACATTTTCTAGATTTTAGTGCTATGTTCCTATTTTGATTTATTTGGAATGCTGTATATGTTCTATATTCCTGTCTTTACCATTTTGGAATATTACAGACGGTGATTCCATTGTGTGCTCCCTTGATGTCCTAAGGAGGCTTGGGTGGCTGTCCTTAGGCAGCTTCAAGTGTGGAATCAATGTACTAGAGTGTGCCTTGTGGTCCAAGAAAATGACTTCCGCCACTCCCAGGATTGCGCGCTTTTTGGATCAAAAGGCGAGCAAGGGTGCGTTTATCAAAGAATTTTGTGTGCAAAAGAACATTTGACTAGTCTTTCTTGTACGCAATTTGATTTTTCTTCAGACCTTAGAGATTTTTAAATATTTTCCATATTCTCTAATGTCTCTCAGCCCTGTATATCCTTCTGCCTAACATTAAATAATGTCACCTTTTCTTGTATGATTTTCCAGTGATAACAGTTGGGATCTAATACTTGTCAAGTGTTTTCCAAAATTTGGAGAAACATCATTGTTGATTAGAAATTCCTAATATGAATCAAAAGGAGAGGCGAAAACTATCTCACAAATTGTTGTACTATGAAATAGGTGATCCTAACATATCATCAATAAGCTTATTCTCAGCATGTAAGCCATCATGTTGATCCTTAAAATCCTAATATGCATCAAACATGCAGTTATCATATGCATGAAGTGGATTATATTATTCATGAATCTCATCAATGGTGGATTACAAATGGAAAACCTCATTATTGAGCTAAAAATTGGTCACTTCCAACTAGAGAATAGTGTTTTTAAAGTCATATTGTTTCCAAAATTCAAACTTCTATTCAACTAAGAAGTATTTTCTCTAGTTACTTTGTCAAGAAAATAATTTTGTCTTCCTTTTTCTCACAATTTTATTCCTTTTCTTTTAGTGGGATTTTAACCACTTATTTTATTCTTCTCGCCTCTTCTCGTTAAATATTTAGGTTAATAAGAACCTTATTTATTTATTCAATTCTCTATAACATATTTTTTTTGCATCATGATCCTCCTCTTTATATTTGATCAAAGTGGATATCGGTAACCACCCATCTCTTCCACTTTCTCAATGATTCTCTATCTTCTTAGAAAATTTTCTATGTTTTTTATGCCTTGTTGTTCCCTTGAGATAATGTTTGGTTAGAAAACTATGCAAAGGCACCCATATTGTTTTTTGAAACATAGGTTTTGATTCAAATTACTTCCTTTTTAACAAATTGCAAGCTAATACATTTCATATATCTTAGCAAAAGGCTAGCTTCCAACTAAGGAAAATGATTGTTGGATTAATTGAGGTGATAGGAGGAAAAGGAAAACATGTAAATAGTCTACATAATTAACCAAATACTTTGAGACATGTTATTACAGAAAACATAGAGGAACAATATTCCAATAATTATACAATAGAACAGAAACTTCAATTGTATGAAATATCCACAATAATCTAACCATTCATGGAAAGGTATGATAAAAAAAAATGATTCTAACATAAATCCTTGTGTATAACATAGCATTTCAAGAAGTTAGGGAAATTTATTCTTAGTTTTGCTTCTTATGGAATCCCATATAACTCGAAATAATTGCAAATATGAAAAACAAAATGTATACTCACAGAGGAACACTAACACAAAAGATACACATTTTCAATAGTCATTGGGAAGGGCCCAACTTGGTCTAGCTTTTAGTTAAAGACTCCACATTTTGAGGAAGTGGAGTGCGTGATCCAGTGGAAACAAGTCAATCATGTGAATTTTTAAGGAGCTTAGGGGCTTTGGGGCTGGTCAAAGCCCCTATTTTTGTAAAGAGATCAGGTTTATTTTGGTAGTTTTGATTCTTCCCATGGTATGTGGACCATGGTATTGTAAGATGTAAAGGATATATAAAGTGAAGTCATGTTGAGTCGAAGAAGATACAAAGAAATATCCATCATTGTATGAGTGAAAAATCTAGATTATCTGTGTTTTAGTCTATTTTGGGTCTTAGGAGAAGGCTCTGAAACTGTGTGCATAGAGGCCTTGGTCTGTAGCTGTGTGCATAGACCACCCGCAACAGTGTGTGTGGGTCGAAGAAGGATTGTACTGAAAGACTCATCATTTATAAAGGAGAGGAAAGTTCTGAAGTATATATTTTTTATTTTCACAATTTATGTATTATTTAAATTTGAAGTTGTCTTATGTATCGCAAAGCATTGTAGTATTGTTTATGCATAGAGAAGTATTTTATGCTATTTATACATGTTGCATTGGGTTGATTAGCGCATATGGCTAATAAAGGTGTAGTGCACAGTAGTAGTGATTGATGAATAGGGCATAAATTGTAAAAGTAGATAATTGCATTTGTGCAGTTCAGGAAAGCATAAGGAAGAAGCATAGCAATAAATCCATGTACTAATATCCCTATGGATGCAGAAATTTGGTTCTAAAATCCCCTAATATTTCCTCAAGTGTGACTGTGGTCTGTGCAGCATATCGTTGCCGAAAGGTCAGTAATAGTGGGTTTTGTTGGTAGTGTAGCTACTTTGAACCTGGGTCTTGACCTCTTCAAGCCAAAAAATGGTTCTGTTGCCAAGACTCGGATTTGATTGAGGAATATGTGTATGTGGCATCCAAAAAGAAAAAATATCCAATATTGTGTGAATATGAAAGAACAAGAGTTTGCAGTTAAATAAAATAGAAATCCGCAACTGTCAACTAAAGCTTGGTTGCAGAGATATCTATTTAGAGAGCAGCATGAGATTTTATTCTCATCGTTTACGAACGAAATGCATAAATGGTTGTTAAGGTTGGCTGAGAATAATACCCATTTTAAGAATGAAGAACCTACTGTGTGGAGCCTGAAATTGTTGTAGCAACTCAAGGAGACTGATAAAAAGATCTCAAGAGCTGTTGATTTCTAAATCGATAGTATTTTGGGAGGATTTATAACTAATTTTTCCATAGACACAACCATGTCCTACAACAAAGTTGAGAAAATATTTTTCAAGGGTCCACGAGGTAAGTACTTGAATTCTTTAAAGTTGTGGATTAAGATGCTTTTATCTGAAAAGGGTGTACAAAGCATGCAATCAGATTTATGTTTGGAAGAAGCAAGTTTGGGTCTATGCGAAGTGATAAAAGATTTAGAGTAGATTGCAAAAACTTCATTAAGACTAATTATTTTCCCTTGTTGAGTGGATCTAAAATTGAACAAGGAGAGAGTAACCCCACAACCCCTAGAGGTGCATCATAGCTAGAATTTGGAGACTATCAGGGCACCTATGGGATTCCACATCCCCATACTCATACTTTTCCTCCACCTCCACCTCCACCTCCCCTAAGAGACATGGCTAACGAGGTAAAAATGCCTAGTTTCAGAGGTCTGGGATCAGAGGATATTGAATAATTTTGTATTGTCGCTGAAGCATTATGGAAATCACGATAGGTCACAGATGATGAGATAAAGAAGGCGCAACTGGTCACAGTGTTGTAGGAAAGGGAGTTGGCGTGGTATATGAAGTACTCTGCGAAACATCAGGGTGCCACATTGGATGAGAAAAAGACATCATTGAATGTTGAATATAAGAAGCCAAAGTCACAGTCACAATGTATTACAAGGATAAAAATATCAAACAAGCGGTAATTGAATTTTTTTGTGAATTAGATCAAAGGTTCAAGATGCTACTAGGAAAATTGAACTTCTGAATTCTGGACGAGCAACATAAGGAGTGGTTTACATATATATTATTGCCACATATCAGGCTACCTTTGACACAAAAAAATATAGCAACAAAGGCTCAATATTTATAAATTTCTATGAAATTAGAAGCTTCTCCAGTCGCAGATACCCAAGTATGGGTACAACATATCCATAGCTAATTAGCAGCAATGCATTTTGAGTTGCAAGATCTGAAGAAGGGTAAGGAAATCCGATTAGAAATTCGCTCCGAGGTTGTAATATCCCTTTTTCAAAATTTTTTGCAATATGGTCCAAAGGGACGCTGTATAAGGAAGATAATGCAAAAATAATATGGAAGGGGGCTTGGATCCCTTAGTTAACAGAACATACATTACACTTCCAAAATTTGAGCCCAAATAAATCCCTCTAGGTGGGATAAGCAGATCTCCCACACCTAGGTATCTCAGAAAAGTGTTCAAAGAGTGAGCTACAACAATATGTGAACATAATCATTAAACTCTGCAAATATGAAAATGTCAATAAAGGGAATATGATGTAGCCATCATGTTCATTAATATATCAGCAACAAAATACAGAAATATATTGAGAGACAAGCGACTCAAGCAATGAGAATCAATCTCCAATGATTAGAACATGAAATACATGAGATGCTACAGTTATACAAAATGCCAAAGAGCAGTGACTGCACAGTCTATATAAGTGTAGCTACTACTGTAGATGTGGATACATGGAATATGGATGAAATATAAAAATAAATGCCCAAGAATATAATAATGGGCTCCAATACTAGATTTCTAGCCAATCTAGGAGAGATTGCTAGAAATGGCGGAGAATGTACAATGTGACAATTAGCTTGTCACTGAAACTAAATAAAAATATGAAATGAGGCTTTAGTAGATATGAAATGATGATGCCCTCCTCTAATAGTGTATCTAAGCAAAAGGTTGATCCCTTTACTCAGAAACAACCCCTCCTGATGAGCTCAAATGACCCTCCCAGCAACTGCCTGCAGAAATAACGCAGATCTAGCGGGGGACTGCGATGTGAGGGAATATGTGTGGTTGGCCTGATGCCAATGATATGAAAATAAGCCTAGGACACCTCCTCACTGATCCTCCAATAGATAGCCAAGCCCTCCACTAGAAAACAAGGCAAGGAATGACTCAAGAGATCCTCTGTTGCTGCACAATGCAGCACAAAGTTATCCTGCTTCAGGAATAACGTTGTGAATGAAGGAGGTAGCTTTGGAAAAATTCTGGAATGAGGAAATGTAGCTCTAGAACCTCCCCTTCCCTAAGGATAAGGTAGGGATTCCTGACTGGGAACACCCTTGTGCTATGCAGCACTGCACCCTTGCTAAACAACAAGAGGAGAGGAGTCTCAACAGACCCAAGCAAATAATAATCAAGCATGAATGCAATGGCTCTCCTCCTCTTAATATATAGCAAGTGCTCCTCTCCACCATGGTTCCCATCCACATGTGCCTCCCAAATCATGTAAGTGATCCTCCTCTAAAACTGCGTAGTCCATCAAGGAGATACATTGTATCTAGACAGTGCATGTGGACTTGGTCAAAATGACTAGATCAAGCATGATCCAATCCTGTTCACACCATGTGGTGCTCAAATCAGCTGCTTTATTCTTCCTCCTTTCACATGAGGAGTGTTATTCTTCCTCCTTAAGGATTATGGGGCCTTCTTACCGCCTTTATTTACCGATCTAGGATAAAATCAACTATAATATTCAATTTAGATAAAATCTAAATTTTGGGAATATTACAGTCCCCCCCCTTCAAAATGTTGCCTGTCCTCAAGCAACTGCAAGGTAGAAAAAAATTCTCCCCCCACCCCTTTCTTCTTGTGGCCTCCTCATCAATATAATCGACCATGGTTCATCATAAAATGCAATAAATCTGTCCTCCATGAATCCTTCCAAGTGTATCAAATAGAAGTGTGCATCATGAGGCAAAGAGTGATGTAAGTAGGAATATTATTTTTGTTAAATGGCCTCCTCAAGGTAGGAGTGATGAGAAACATGGGAAGTCTTATTCCCAATGAGTGACTCCTTCACCCATGCAATCATCCAAATGAAATGAGCCATACTAGGTAGCTCATCCAAGAAATCCTCAACCTTGGATCTATGCAATGTGTTGGGGCTGAATGGAGAGTTTAGATTTTTCCATCCAAGTGGTTTCTCCATCTATTTATGATAAGTGTGAGGGGGTTTTTGATATTGGGCTGAAATTTCATGGCCTCCAAGATTTTCCCAAGCCTCCTCACAAAATTAATCAACCATGAAGTGCCTCCTCCAACAACACATCCTCTCCCCATGGCTCCTCCTACATGAAGGGAAAATGAGTGATGTGGAAATCATGGTGTGCCCATTTTTTCTCCTGAAACATACAACATGTGAAAAGGGGATAATCATACTCCCAATGGGCATACTCAACTCCAATCCCACTCTCCAAGCAAAGCTTCCCATGAGCATAAACATATTAGCAATATATGGAAGCAAAAGACCATGAAAACAAGCCGCCAAATGACAACCGGAGAGTGAATCATAGTTCCACCAATGGAACCAGTGCAGTGCACTCCTTGCCTTCATCAAAATAAGTAATAAAAAGTGCTTTACCATCCACTTTTTTTCTGCCACATTCATCCCATAAGATGTGAACATGAATGTACAATATGGTGTCAATGGTGCACACCAAGAGTCAAGTGGCTTCCCCCACAAACCACCATTAAGGTAGCCAAAATCAATGCTACAAGTAGATGCAAGTACATCATACAATATGAAAGAAGGGATGTTCCCCCTTGGTACAATATGCTTCTCATATAAAGTAAAGAAGTACAAAGCACAATGTGAAATTATACCTTCTCTACTATGTACTTGAGGCCTTGAGCTGAAATGGCTCAACTGAAAAATCTCCCTCACTCCCAATGAGTAGGAAGGTGGTTGTGATATCATCTCAATCATCATCCGGGCTATTCATCTCTCCATAAGCTGATATATGTCCTACTGGATGCCCTCTCAAGTGAACTCCTCTAAACACAACAAGATATGCATCAAGGTGCATAGCAAGGAAGTCCTCATGTGCTGCATGTAATAGTTTCTCCTTGAGACTAGAAGCCCTAGTTAAGAAGATTCTTCCATAGCAATATATGACCACATCTTCCATCATGTATCTATCATCTCCATTCGGGTCATCAAGAATCATGCATGTACCAAGATCCTTGGAGTACTCTACCAAGAGCTAAGATCTCCAATATGGATCAGTCCTCCTCAGAGACAACGCTGGTGATCTAGCATGTGAAGCTCCCCTCATGCTGCTGCCTGCTACTTTGACATCCCCCATGCCAAATTTATCCTCCAAAATGATACCATGCCCATCATGTAGCTTCTCATGCTTCAATAGTAATGGTGACCTTTGGAAGTTGGCCTCCCATGAGAAGCTATCATCCAAAAGGAATCTCCAAAGCTGGGCCAAAGTAGGCATGAGTGGCCTCCATCCACTCCCATGTGTGAAAGAGTCCTCCCTCAAAGGAAGTATCCTCTGTCTCTCCAAATTTGTGGAGCAGTCATCCTGCATCATGAAGATGCTAGCTTCCATCCCTGCAACAATATCTGTTAGTGCCATATGGGTAATGAGAGTGGGTGATGCTAAAAAATGGGAGAGTGTATCCCTCCTCCTTGAGTCTATCCCAAACTCTCTGCGCTGTGCTGGACTCCTCCAAAGTCTTCACCTCTCTGGAATCCAAGAGTGGTGAACTACATGACAATATTTCCCTCATCAAATCTAGATCAGGGGGCCTCCTAGGTGGAATGCCTCCATATAGTGAGACATCTAGTTTAGAAGCAGACTGTATATATGAGTGGACTGATTTGTCCCTCTCTTCACTATGTAGTACAATCTCCTTCTCTTGTGCAAAAACTTTCCAGAATAGATAAGGGTGTACCATCCCTTAATGTTGATCCTTCTCTTCCTCCTCCATCTCACAATCCCCAAAAACTGCTGCATATGGCTCCAGAATTGTGCCTTGGTTCCCACATGTTGAATCATTGGGAACTCCTTGTAAAGATACAAGGGGTCCTCTAATGGAAGAAATGGCTCCCTTTTTACCTCCATGTGGTGATGGATCTCCTCCCAATGGGATAGCACTATTAGATCTCCTATGCTCATCCTCCCCATAAATAATTGAGAATACCTCATCATCAAGGAGAGACCCTAGATCTTGATCATATCTTGAAGGAAGTACCTCCATGTCTTCACCAATGGAAGAGGGCCCTTCACACAATGGGGATCTTTCCCTTAGCAAGCCATCACACATTTTTTCATCCCTTTCAGAAATATGGAATGTAGTTTGTTTCATGGTTCCCTTCAATGCATGCAAAGTGTTTGAAGTTTTGATACATGATGTTTCACAGTGATTTTTATAAAATTTACTCACCACTCCCTTAGTGAATTCATCATTTGTTTTTTCAGTTACATGATAACATGAAGCATAATTTTCAAACCACCAACCATGAGCCATACCTTTGTGTTGCAGCGCTGCTCCTCCAATAGCCTCATCTTCTTCCTCCATTCTCCCTGCAGTGCAAGTGGGAAATGAACTGCACTATGGATTTGCATGTGTGGTTGAATTCCCACACCCATCATGATAATATCTAGGGCTTGCTTCATCTTCCAACCCTCTCAGAAAATTTCTGCAATTCCCCCTTTCTATCTCCTTGAGATATTCTATGATAGCTTCCATAGTTTGGAAAAGAAGTAGGGAGATCTCCTCTTTCGTCATTCCTATTTTCTTATTTCCTTTTTAAAACTCCTCTTCTATGTGAGGAGCCTCTACTTATAATGTCATATTATCTTGGATGCACAGGCTGAGCCAAGATAGATGCTCCGATACCACTGTAATATCCCTTTTTCAGGAATTTCTGCAATATGGTCCAAAGGGACGTTGTATAAGGAAGATAATGCAAAAATAAGATGGAAGGGGGCTTGGATCCATTATTTAACACAACATACATTACACTTCCATAATTTGAGCCCAAATATATCCCTCTAGGTGGGATAAGCAGATCTCCTACACCTAGGTATCTCAGGAAAGTGCTCAAAAAGTGAGCTACAACAATATGTGAACATAATCATTAAAATCTTCAAATATGAACATGTCAATAAAGGGAATATGATGTAGCCATCATGTTAATTAATATATCAGCAACAAAATATAGAAATATCTTGAGGGACAAGCCACTGAAGCAATGGGAATCAATCTCCAATGATTAGAACATGAAATACATGAGATGCTACAGTTATACAAAATACCGGAGAGCAGTGACTGCACAATATATATAAGTGTAGCTACTGCTGTAGATGTGAATACATGGAATATGGCTGAAATATAAAAATAAATTCCCAATAATAGAAGAATGGGCTCCAATACTAGATTTCTAGCCAATCTAGGAGAGATTGCTAGAAATGGCGGAGAATGTACAATGTGACAATTAGCTTGCCACTGCAACTGAATCAAAATATGAAATGAGGTTGTAGCAGATATGAAATGATGATACCCTCCTCTGATAGTGTATCTAAGCAAAATGCTAATCCCTTTACTTAGAAACAACCCCTCCTAATGAGCTCAAATGACCCTCCCAACAACTGCCTGCAAAAATAACGCAGATCTAGCCGGAGACTGTGCTGTGGGGGAAGATGGGTGGTTGTCCTGATGCCAATGATATGAAAATAAGCCTGGTATACCTCCTCACCGATCCTCCAATATATAGCCAAGCCCTCCACTGGAAAACAAGCTAAGGAATGACTCAAGAGATCCTCTCTTGCTGCACCCTGCAGCACAAAGTTATCCTGCTTCAGGAATAATGTTGTGACTGAAGGAGGTAGCTTTGGCAAAATGCCGGAATGAGGAAATGTAGCTCTAGAACCTCTCCTTCCTTGAGGATGAGGTAGGGATTCCCGACTGGGAACACCCTTGTGCTATGCAACACTGCACCCTTGCTAAACAGCAAGAGGAGCATAGTCTCAACAGACCCAAGCAAATAATAATCAAACATGAATGCAATGGCTCTCCTCCTCTTCATATATACCAAGTGATCCTCTCCACCATGGGTCCCATCCACATGTGCCTCCCAACTCATGCAAGTGATCCTCCTCTAAAACTGCGTAGTCCATCAAGGAGATACATTGTATCTAGACAGTGCATTTGGACTTGGTCAAAATGACTAGATCAAGCACGATCCAATCATGTTCACACCATGTGGTGCTCAAATCAGCTACTTTATTCTTCCTCCTTTCATGTGAGGAGTGTTATTCTTCCTCCTTAAGGATTATGGGGCCTTCTTACCCCCTTTATTTACTGATCTAGGATAAAATCAACTATAATCTTCAATTTAGATAAAATCTAAATTTTGGGAATATTACAGAGTAATGGTGCATCAAATGTAAGGCAGAAGGCCGTTATAAAGATTAGTTCCTTGTTTATAGAGATTACATCAATGGTGGCATGCCTAATTGGTTGAACCCAGGATCAAGTGTATGGTGTGACATGTGTAATAGTTTAGGTTGACATCGCATGGAAGAATGCTATTTGATGTAGGTGTATGTGCATACACCACAACAAATATTTTGTAACTTATTTAGTTCCATAGGGCATGGTGAGAATAATTGTCATAGTTCTAATTTAATGATAGATCATACTACGGGTGCATACAGAATGCAAGATGAAGGGAATGCGCATTAAGATCATGGTCCACCAGCAGGGTGTGCAGGCTTCCAAGTCTGAGGAAAAGGATGAGGAGGAGGCACTGGTTGAGGACGTGGTCAAATTATATGTTACAACTGTGGTGAAGCAGTACACCTTGCAAGGGATTTTCAGAATCCCACAACCCCCTCTTATAGGTATTGTAGAGCTTTTGATCATGTAATAGAAGATTTTCTTATTCTAATAGCAAACAAGTAGGAGAAAACAAATTAGAAACCTACACAGAACTTACATATGATGATTGTGTAGCCACGCAAAGAAGAGACTACTATTAACATAGTAATTCGAAGTGGCACAGCTACATGGGAAGATAGTGCAGCACGAAACAAGACTATGTAGGACACATGAGTAAAAAAGGATGGAGATAAGAATAATGGGCTTAGTATGCAAAGAGAGAAGAGGAAATTTTTGGAGGAAAAGAAGAGTTTCATGGACCCTGAAGCTTCGACATCTAGGACACAACCACAGACTCAAAAAAATTTGATACCTCAAAAGAACAACACCCAGGTAATTTTTTCGAAAAAGGAGTCTGATCCAGCTATATTGAAATAATTTTTGCAGACCTGCATGAAGTTATTGAGGAAAAAAATGTTGTCAAAATTATCCATGCACTGATAGAATCCTATGTAGGAAGGGAAAAACCATGCAATAAGCCATGAAAATTAAAAAAAATTCATCGGCATAAGAAGAGGACAGGAAGATAAATTATATTAGCTACACAGATTGGGGACTACGACATGGATTAGGTAATCCTGGATTTTTGAGCTCATGCCAATGACTTTCCTAAGAAGACATGGGAGTGCATGGGAAAACCATAGTTGCAATGGTCATCAACCCTGTTAAGAATGGCTAATCAGTAGAATATTATTCCTATGGGAATATTGTTTGGTATAGTAGTAGACATTGAAGCAATGTGTGCTATGGAAGATTTTGAGTAATTAAGATTGTAGATGAAATCAATCCATATCGAGTGCTTCTTGGATTGGATTTTAATTATGATATTGAGGCAATAATAAATCTTAAGAAGAGAAACATAGTGTTTGAACAAGGCGATTTGAGGGTGTAATGTTCCTTTTTTAGAAACATTGTCAATCGACAAGCAAATCTATTCCAAAGATAGAATGAAGGGGAATTTACTATATTTTTCACCTTCATAAAGAAGGATGAGATTGAGAGGCTTCCTAGCCCACTATCATACTCTGTCTATAGAGTGTTTTCAAGGGACAATATCCCCAAGAGGGAAATACAACAAGATTGGGAATCTTGCAAGATAACCCAAAAATTTAGCTATAGCAATATAAAGACATAAACTAGAAATAGAAGTGAATGACATTATGCCAAAATTTATGAAAACCCTTGAGCCATTTTATTATGAAATAAAAGTAGAAAATGGTACAATGAATGTAAAAAAAATAAGGCAAGAAGCCTTTCATGAAAACATATGCCAAAATACAAAGTGCTTCTCCATAGCAGAGTGCCCGTGAATAGGGACTGCGCAGTCATAGAAGGGAGACTACTGTACTGAGTGAAAAAATAATGGATCTGCATATACATGGCTCATAAATCATTGGGAGAGAAGATCTAAGCTCCCAATCACTACCTCAAGTCAATCCTAGAAGGATTGGCTGAAATATGCAAAACTGCTAAAATGTCGGAGTTGCTGGGTAGCAGCAGCAACTCAATACATGGCATGGAATGGAGAAGGCTGAATGGCTGAAGCTGATGAAGAGACCTTATCCTTTGGAAATCTGAAGTGCAAGGTTGATCCCTACACCAAATATCTCACCCTCTGAAATGTCTGCAACACCTTCACTGCAAATGTGCTCCAACTAGAACGCAGTCTATGAGAGGGTCTGCACCGTAACTGATGGAAATGGTTGGCCTCCTACCAATGATGGTGGAATAAGCTCTGGAAAAATCCTCACTAACCTCCCAGAAGTAGAGAACATTACTCCTCTAAAAGATCAGCTAGACATGGTGTTGTAGGAAACCTCCCAGCAACACCCAGCAACACTGCACAATCTCTGCTACAGAAATTGCGTTGATGAAGATGGCTGATGCTATGGCATGAATGTCGGAATATGGAGGATGAGTGAAATCCTTCATGAGCTACTCAAGAAGGAGAGGAATTCCTAAATAGGAATCCCTCGTGCCTGAAGGCACTGCAGCTTTGCTGAACAGCAAGAGGCAGCAATTTGTCTCAATAGACAAATAATCAAATGATCCAAGATAATCTCAATGGGCCACCTTGCTCCTCTTTTAAACACTACGAAGTCTCCACCTTCCTTCCTCTAGAATTTTCCTCCCACATGGAATATTCCTCCACTAAAACTGCGTTGTCCCGCTTAGTGCTTTCCAACTCATGCCAACGCAGTTTGACTTGATCAATTAGGCCTTGTCCATTTGCATTTTAACCTCTTTCACACATGAGGGTGTGAAATACAGCCCCATGATGATCCATTTTCACATTGTAAGGGATTTTATTCTTGTTTATTACATGAATGGGTCACTTTACCCACTTTTATTCAACGAAATGAAAATATGCAACTATAATGTTCCATTTTATCTTGAGGCTAAAGTTGGGAACATTACAATCCTCCCATCCCACATGTTGCTTGTCCTCAAGCAACTGCATAGAGAGAAAAAAATTTCTTCCCCTTCTTCTCCTTGGCCTCCTCATCAACAATCCCCACCACTACTCAAGATATGCTGCCATAAATCTGCCCTCCAATGCTCCTTCCCAAGTATGCAAACAGGAATGGTGTACACCCTGAAAAGATAGAAGGTGTAGGTGGAAATATCTCTGCTGAAACATGGCCTCCTCAAGGTAGGAGCGATGACATGCATGGGAAAATATAGTCCCACTGGTGATCCACTCGCCCATGCTATCATCCAAAAGAAAATCTTGCCCCCAGTTTTGTGCAATGTAGTGGGATGAATGGAGAGTTTTGTTGCTTCATCCCAATAAGCTCTTCTCTCCCTCTGTAGTACATATGGGGCTACCTCTATCCTTGGGCTGAAATGGTATGGCCTCCAAGAGTGGCCCAAGCTACCCCATCAAAACATTCAACCATGAAATGCCTCTTCAAGTTCTCCAAGTGGTTTTCCCCACAAGAAGAGAAATGTAGCAATATGGCAATCATGGTTTGCCCATGGTATCTCCTACAACATAAAACATGCATAGTAGGGAGAATCATGCTCCCAATGGGTTGTACATACAATTATTTCCAAATAATTCTCCTCAATAGATAAAAAATATCAGAAATATGTAAGGAGAAACATGCAATAGAAACAAGTTGTCATGCATAGTAGGGAGAATCATGCTCCCAATGGGCTGTACATACAATGATCTCCAAATAATTCTCCTCAATAGATAAAAAATATCAGAAATATGTAAGGAGAAACATGCAATATAAACAAGTTTTCAAATGAAAACCAGAGAGTGGTTCATATTTCCACTCATGGAACCTGCGCAGTGCTTCTTGGCCTACCTCAAAATCACAAATAAAAAGTGTTGTACTAGCCACTTGTTTGCTGCCACAACATCCCATCATAAGATAAAACATGAGAATACAAATTGGTGCCAATGGTGCACACCGAGAAACATGTGGCTTCCCCCACAAACTATCATAAGAACAGCGAAAATCAAGGCTACAAGTAGTTGCAAGTACCTTATACCAAGTGCAAGAAGGGATGATCCTCCTTGATCAATATGTTGCCCATATAAAGTAAAGAGGTACATAATCTGAAGTTATACCTTCTCTACCATGTACTTGAGACCTTGAGCTGAAATGGCTCATCTGAATGCTCTCCCTTTCCTCCAATGAGTAAGGGAATGGTTGTGCCAACCTCTCCAGAAAAAAACCGAGCTCTGCATCTATCCATATGCTGATGTAGATAATGTTGAATGCCCTCCCAAGTGAACTCCTCTAGCAAGGCAAAGTATGCATCCAAATGCATAGCTAGGAAGCGCTCATATGCTGCATGCAATAGTGTCTCCTTGAGACTATAATCCCTAGTCAAGAAGAGCCTGCCATCAAGGCCATCCAAAAATCATGCATGCACCAAGATCCTGGGGAATACTCAACCAAAGTTGAGTCCTCCATCCTGGATCAATCCTCCACATAGACAACACTGGTGTTCTGCTCCATCACACTGCTGCCTACTACCTTTACATCCCCTCATGCCAAAGTCATCCTCCAAGTTGCTTCCATGCCCATCATGCAGCTACTCATGCTCAAATAGAAATGATGCTCTCTAAAAATGAGCCTCCCATGAGAGACTATCACCTCCAAAGAATCCCCCGATCCTGGGAAATGTAAGCATGAGTGGCCTCCATCTACTGCAATGCATGAAAGAGTCCTTCCTAAAAGGAAGTGTCATCTCTCTCACCAAATCTATGGAGCAGCCATCCTGCATCATGAAGATGCTATATTCCATCTCTGCAGCAACTATATCAGCACAGTATAACTGATGAGAGTGGGTGATGCTGAAAATGAGAGAGTGTGTCCCTCCTCCTTGAGTCTATCCCAAACTCTCTGCGTTGTGTTGAAATATCCCAAGGTTTCCACCCTCCTGAAATCAAGGTGTGAGGCCCCCAAATGTGGAGCATCCAACCTCCTCTGCTAATCTAGTGGTCTCCTTGGTGCAATGTCTCCATGCAGTGAGCCACCATCATCAAGAGATGACTGAATGTATGAATGGAGAAAACACTTCATGCTTCCACTGCACAATCCAATCATAATATTAGGTGCATCAACCTCATAAAATAGACAGGGTGTGTGCTCCTCATCACATGATGTTGATCATCCTCCCTATCTCCTCCTTCTATATCCATAGCTCTGCACCCTACTACCAATGGCACATATGTATCATGAGTTGTGCCTTGATCTCTACATGGGAGATCCTGGGGAATTTCTTGCAAAGACACAAGAATCCTTCTATGTGGAGCAAGAACTCTTCTTTCCTCTGCATGAGTTACTGGATCAACTCTAGCTATACCATCGCAGTTTCCCTCCTCCTCATCAACATGTAGGGGCAAATTCTCCAAAATTTGATCTCTTTTTGAAAAAGAGACCTCCCTGCTCTTTTGTGCAAGAATATGAGATGGATACCTTGCCTCTAACAAGGTGTGATGCAAGATGTCAGCCTTCTCAAAAATGTCTGTAGTGGATCTGAGTTTATGTTTCCTCCCTTCACACGCAAGATTTTGGTTTATTTCTCCGCATGTGTTTCAGAATTTCTCCCACCAAATCCTTCCATCATTGCTTCAATAAATCTAAAATAAGAAGAATTATTTTCATCCTTTAAAGAACATGACTCACTATCCACCATGCATAGGTCTTACCTCTAAAATGCAGCGTTAAAAATCTGATGGCATCTCCTTTGGATACTTTGTGCTGCTGCAACATGGCCTTCAGCTCCTCTACCATGCTTTTGCTGAACATGTAGGTGAACCCCCAAAAGTAGATAGAACAAATATATCTTGCTGCTGGCTCCCCGTTCACCTTAGACTTGCAAAAATTCACGAAAGTGAGATGATCTCTGAATGCCGGAGTTTGAGACTCATACTCTCTTAGAAAATCTCCAAGAGTTTTTCCTCTTGATCACCTCTCCTTCTTTCCCATATTTTCCATGACAAAGCTGCACATGTGACTGCGCTGTGCATCAAAGGATGTGACTACATGCTCACATTCCTCATCAGAAACCCTAGATTTTTTTTCTGTTTCAAACCCTTATGAAGATTCTTCAAATATCTCCCTTCTCTTTTGCTTGTGGCTCCCATAAAAGCCCTAGGTGGATTTAGGGAGAAGCTTGGATAGCTCATCTCCTTTTTCTTCTCCAAAAAGTAGACTCTTATTATTTTCTTCTCCATAAAGTGGAGTCTTCCTCTTCTTCTTAGATGGAATCTTGGCTGAAGATCCACCGGCTGAGCCAAGATTATTCTTTGATACCACTATAATGTTCCTTTTTCAGAAACATCGTCAATCAACAAGAAAATTTATTCCAGAGATAGACTGAAGGGGAATTTACTCTATTTTTCACCTTCATAAAGAAGGATGAGCTCCAGAGGCTTCCTGGCCCACTATCAAAATCTGTCTATAGAGTGTTGTCAAGGGACAATATCTCCAAGAGGGAAATACATCAAGATTGGGAATCTTGCAAGATAACCCAAAAATGCAGCTACAACAATATAAAGACATAAAATGGAAATAGAAATGAATGACATTATGCCAAAATGTGTGAAAACCCTTGAGCCATTTTATTATGAAATAACATCAGAAAATGGTACAATGAATGTAAAAATAATAAGGCAAGAAGCCTTTCATGAAAACATATGCCAAAATACAAAGTGCTGCTCCATAGCAAAGTGCCCATGAATAGGGATTGCGCAGTCATAGAAGGGAGACTGTTGTACTGAGTGAAAAAAATCATGGATCTACAAATACATGGCTCATACATCATTGGGAGAGAAGATCTAAGCTACCAATCACTACGTCAAGTCAATCCTAGAAGGATTGGCTGAAATATGCAAAACTGCTAAAATGCCGGAGTTACTGGGTAGCAGCACCAACTCAATACATGGAATGGAATGGAGAAGGCTGAATGTTTGAAGCTGATGAAGAGCCCTTATCCTTTGGAAATATGAAGTGCAAGGCTGATCCCTACACCAAAGATCTCACCCTTTGAAATGTCTGCAACACCCTCACTGCAAATGTGCTCCAACTATAACGCAGTATATGAGAGAGTCTGCGCTATAAATGATGGAAATGGTTGGCCTCTTGCCAATTATTGTGGAATAAGCTCTGGAACCATCCTCACTAACCTCCCGGAAGTAGAGAACACCCCTCCTCTAAAATATCAGCTAGACATGGTGTTGTAGGAAACCTCCCAGCAACACCCAGCAACACTGCATAATCTCTTCTACGGAAACTGCGTTGATGAAGATGGCTGACGCTATGGCCTGAATGTTGGAATATGGAGGATGAGTGCAATACTTCATGAGCTACTCAAGAAGGAGAGGAATTCCTAAACAGGACTCGCTCGTGCCCGATGGTACTGTAGCTTTGCTGAACAACAAGAGGCAGCAATTTGTCTCAATAGACAAATAATCAAATGATCCAAGATAATCTCAATGGGCTGCCTTGCTCCTCTTTTAAACACTACTAAGTCTCCACCTTCCTTCCTCTATAAGTTTCATCCCACATGGAATATTCCTCCAATAAAACTGCGCTGTCCCACTTAGTGCTTTCCAACTCATGCCAACACAGTTTGACTTGGTCAATTAGGCCTTGTCCATTTGCATTTAAACCTCTTTCACACATGAGGGTGTGAAATCCAGCTCCATGATGATCCCTTTTCACATTGTAAGGGATTTTATTCCTGTTTATTACATGAATCAGTCACTTTACCCACTTTTATTCAACAAAATGAAAATATGCAACTATAATGTTCCATTTTAGCTTGAGGCTAAAATTGGGAACATTACGGAGGGTCATTGTTCCCCTAGACCCATCAAAAGGAGTGCCGTATATAGAGCATGCTCACAATGAATACTGTGATGCAAATATTGACAATATCTACAAGCTCATGGATAAAGAGTTATATTGGATCAATCCCACTGTAGATGGAAGGATAAGTTGGGAGATGAACAATTCATGTATTTCAGATTCTGATGAAGAACTAGAGAATTGACAGAATAGGCTGCATGAATTTTCTACTAGGTGCTGTAAAATAATTACAAGATCACTTCATTGCATCAGTACATAGGTATGTAATTTGCCTTAATATGGTGGGATAGAGATGTTAAATTTTTTATTGATGAATTTGAAAGAGCAGTACCTGAAGAACAAAGGTTTCAAGCATTAGACGTAGCGCCATGATATACACATGCTAGATGGTGGGGTACTCAATAGGGAAATATTGGAAGTTGGAGAGAATATCACAGATTGATGACGATCAGATTTGGTCAAGTAAATACTAGACTCGAAGTAAAATATGATGGAAATGATGATCCTCAAGGGAATATTTTTTGTTGGACTACGATGTGGGGCGAAGATCCAGCACCAGAATGGGTACGTACATTCTTTCACAGATTAGATGTGGTACCTGTGATTTGGTATCTTGAAACCAAACTGTGACATGGAAGAAGGAATTGGGAAGATCTAGTTGAGGGAATTTTAATGACTTTTAGTTTTGAAGATGACTTTCATTACATAGAATAAGATATTCAAGCAGTCAGAGCAAGGATTTTGAAGACTACAACTGCAATAACCTGGACACATCTTGATTGGGCCACGTAATTGGAATATGCAGTAGAATTATATAATGTGACAACAGAAGAGAATGAGGAAGATCCACCTAATATTCATATCCCATATTTAGAAGGAAAACACGAGGTTGTTGTACCAGAACCTGAGATCCTTAACATAGCGCAACTGGTGAAGGCACAAAAGGTGAATATAGGGTCAGAAGAGGAGCCAAAATTCGTGTTGATTGCGGATTATTGGGATGCATATACAATCAGAAATATTGCATAGTTTTTGCATGAATATCAAGAGCACTTTCCCATGAAGTTTTCTGAACTAAATGGAATATTAGGTGACCTCGGAGTTATGATGATCAATTTGAAACCAGATGTGAATCCCGTGAAACAAAGACCTTATATATTTAACCCAATGTACAAGGAAAATGTAAAGGAGGAATTGGAAAATATGCTTAAAGCTGGCATAATTGAACATGTGGAGGAATATGAATGGGTAAGTCTAATGGTTGTTTAGGAGAAGAAGCAAAAGGGTGAAATCTGAAATTGTGTTGATTTGAGGAAGTTGAATGATGCATGTATGCATGACCCATTCCCTACACCTTTTACAAATGAAGTATTGGATAATGTTGGAGGGCAAGAGGCCTACTCTTTTACAGATGGGTTTTCAGGTTACCATCAAATTATAATTACACTAGAATACAAGAGCAAGACAACTTTTTCCACTGAATCAGGATCTTTTTAGAATACAATCATGCCTTTTGGATTAAATAATGTGTTAGTGTCCCGTGATTTAGTAGATTTGTAGACCAAATGCACAGGGTAACATTAGACCATTCTTTGGAGTCTTAGGACCTAGCCTTCCTGGACTCAGAGAGGGCTCTCTCTATTGTGTGCGAAGGACGTAAAATTGTTCGGTTTAGATGGTTGATTTTAGGCTAGTTGTTAAGTGTAGGGTTTGTTGTTTGTTTGGTTGGGTAAGATTTTCAAGTAGGATAGGTGGAGTGAGAGGTCATCAAATCAATTGGGCTATGGAGTCTATGAAAGTCATTGATATCTCAATAATGAATCGGGGTACATCACAGGGTAAATCTAGTGTAGTCAATGGATCTTTAAGGTTATGTGTGAAGTGAGATGGACATTAAGTTGGAGAAACAAGGTAGGGCAAAGGGCATTTAAGAATCCTTTGTCAAATACCTATGAACAAGAAGGTCTTAAACACTTATAAGCAAAAGATACTAATCATGAGATAGGGCACACCATTTACTCAATGACAATACTTTAAACAAATAAACATTCAAGATGAGCAATTCAGTGGAACAAAGAAATCAAGAGAACCTATCTAACTTCAATGATTCTACTTTCAAGATTTGAAAACATATAAGATGAAAAATATATTTAATAAATAAAGAGGGAACTCCTAATAATCATCTATCAAACTATAAAGAACTTTAAGGCAAATTGATAGGCATGGAAAGAGGGCAATATCGAAACAAGACCTCTTTGGCTTAACCTAACAATCAACACATCAAAGAGAGGTTCCAAGAAAGAGTTTAGATAGCATAAAATAAGCAGGGATTACCATGAATCATATTTGGAAACTAGCATATTAATCCATTAATGAAAAAAAAAATCTTAGGTGGGCCTAAGGAGCAATTAATAATTCCTTAAACTAACCCAGCAGAGGAAAACATAAAGACAATAGCAAACAGGAGGACTGAGGTGCCTCAAACAACATTTCTCAACCTATACTTTTCTGAGATATTGCAACATATAAGGATGAACATAATGATAAACAAGGAAAACATGAACAAATAAGAGACACATCACCATTAACCAAACTCAGGGGTCCTGCAAGCAATCCTTCATCATCATCAATCAAGGCAAATCATCCATAAGCTCCACAACACCAAATTGATCTTTAACCTCAAAGAACCATCTATTGCTCTCAAAAATCATCAAATTCCAACATTTAAAATGAATCCTCATGATATATATAACAAGCAACGAGGAGAAAAACCTAATAGAGTATCTAGAAGTCCATTGGCTAATCAGAAGTATCTCTATTGTCCTTGAGGACTTGCAAGGCCCAAGGCACAAAAATATCTAAAATAAATATATTTTCGGCCATTTTTAGAAAATAAATTGACCTTTAGGTTTTGACAAGTCTCCTAAAACTTTTTAAGCATAAATTTTGACTTTTCAACCATAGGAGCATGGCACTGTGTTTTAAAACGAAATTTCATGCCGAGGGCGTAGCTCAGGAGCATGAAATATGGGTCTTCTTGCAGCAGTGTTTTTAAGGCCTTCCCAATGTCAGAAAAGGCTTTGTGATGGCTCGTTGGAAATCCCTTGAAGTAGAATTTCCAGATCTACGCTTGGTTATCTGATATGACCTTTTAAATCTATTCAAAAAGTGAAAATTCCAATACTGGTAGGAGCGCAGCACATGTCCTGAAAAGTAGGCAGAATGATGAAAAATTGGGTGTTTTTGACCCTTTTGGAGGACCAAAATAACTCCAATTGATATAAAAATTTGTGAGAATATTATATGAGTGTTGAGGAACCCAAAAATTCAAGTATTTCCTCCTGAAGATGCTCTAAAAAAGAGCGTAGCACCAAGTGTGCTACCCCCTTGGCCTCAAAATTTGAAAAAAACAAACACTTGTCAAAACTCTCCCAAATTTTGTGGGAGTATGCCTCATGGGTTTTGGGATACCTGTAGAGATGCTTGTGTGAATATTCCAAGCTTAGCTTGGCCCTTTTCCTCTTTTAGTGCCTGGATCTTGTCTTGAACCTTCTTCAATTTAGCCCTTGCAAATTGATTTCTTTGTGCATAATGTTGAGTCATTCTTCTTTGTAAATCCAAGTATTTATTTTCCTTCTCCATATTGGCCTCAAGGTGTATGTTAACCCTCTCAAGACATGATTCCCTATCATGTTCAATTTCCATTACAAGGAGTTCATTGAGATAAGGTTGTTCTGCTTGAGCTAATTCTTCTTCCCTCTACTTTTCCAATGCTTTCTTTGGACCCATATTTCTAGGTATCCTTCTAGTTTGACCTTCTTCATATTCAATTTCTTCATAAGCACCCATGAACTCTTTCAAATTCACCTGCACCCCTTGAGCTTCTTTCCGGTACTTGAGTGTTCTAGCTTCATAGATTGCCAATTGTGCTCCCAGCTGCCTATTTTCCAAGTTGAGGACATCATTTATACTCTTGGCCCTATCTAAATGTGCTTGGAGGTATTTGATTTGTGCATTTCTGTCTTGGAGGAGCATGTTTGTAATTATTTCCTCATTCTCCTCATCACTATCTACCTGAATGATCTCAAAATCCCTCTCCACCTCATGGTCTTCTACTTCTTCCTTTAATATTTACTTCCCTTTTTCCAGTGGCTGAGCTAAAGTAGTGTTGAGGAGGTAAATCCCCTCTGTGGATAGAGGCGATCCCACTAGCCCTAGATTGGGTCTAGCAACAATCAAATCATGCAATGACGTTGGTTCCTAGTTAAAAGAAATACAAAGACTGCGATAAGTAGCCTACCTAAAATCCCAGGCTGCTGTTGTCGATGAAGAAGCGGTGCTCCTTATCCCTAGCCTGATAGATCACAATTCTTTCGTTTGTCATGTCCAGACACCTATACACATGCAGAGAAACGACAACAGACAACGTAATACTTAAATCATGTAACTATATATCAGTCAGAGAAGATATAATTCGTTGCATTAAACAAAAGAATAAACACAAGAATGGAACCAAAATCAAAGTCGCTTATACTATAGATGACAAAAGGGAGATTACAACCAAATGCTCTGATGCTATGATCTTCCTTCGGCGGGTCTTGCAGCGGAGCGTGTCTCAACAAAGCCTGTCAGGAATCTGGACGAAGCTCTCTCTCTTACGAGATTCTCTTCGGCTTAGCTCTCAATAGTTGCCCAACTATAGTTTCCTTCCTACCAGTTCAGCTAGCTTGCTAATGGAGAGGGCAAGCTTTTATAGATGGAGGAAGGGAAGTTGGGATCCCTATAATCATGGGATAGGTCCTATCTCTTAGGAAGGTTCTATGAGAGGTGGAAAACCACTTCCTATACATTGAGATCCGGAGCCAAACCACTCAACTCCTTTTGATGATTCATTTTGGAGTTTGTTAGAATCGAACTTCCGCCATTTATTTTTAAAAAACATCCCTTAATAAGCTTGGTGTGAGTGAAACAAAAGGAAAGAGTGCCAGTTGGCGTGCCCTCTAGTGTGGATTTCCCCCATTGGTGTGAGGGATGAACTAGATAGTCGCGCCAAGGCTAAAACATCTGTTTTTAGGGTTTTTCAAAGGAAATGTTCTTTAGGATAATGTTTTTCCTTATGCAAGAGGATGCCATGAAGGTGTTTTTAGGACATTTTACTATTCACAGGTCACGGGAATAGTCCTCAAATGTTTGGGATGAGGGATTACAGGGACGGTGACAAAATTCTATGTAACAGATGCCCCCTAAAGCATGAGGTCTGAGAGAGAGGGAGGGGTGAAATGCTTTATGAAAACACACCCAACTGAAAACACTACCTTCAGAAGACTTGCAAATACAAATACAACTGATATCTCTGATAAATGATATGTGGTATGCACGCAGCCATCCATAATAGAGTGTACAATAACCGAGATCCCAGGTATGGACACAACCATCCAACAGATAAGGATCAACAAGTAGACTTAGGTATGGTCACAGCCATCCAATCAAATGAGTCATGTAACCAATCATGATAATCCACGAAGAATCCACAGCCTGGATTTTATCAGACAAGATCCAGGGTCTTGCGCTCCATCTCGACCCGAACAGAGTACAAGTCCGAGCATGTGAATAAGTGAGCTAAAGTCGAACATGCAAGAACATCGTCTGATTACCAACCAATAATGAAAGTTGTTAACAGATGCGAGAGGAACCACCAATAATGACGATGGCCCTCAAGGTACTATAGGTACAATCCACGGAATGTGAACAGTGAGCTGGCATCGAACATCCGCAGAATCATTCGATCAAAGGCCAATAATGAAAACCTTGTGTCGAATGCCAAGAACCTGCCATTGAGGCATGCAGGCTCCAAGGTACATGAAAGGAGTCTCTAGATCAGCTTCCTGGATAATGAGCTGAAGTCGATAGGAAGTGACCTTGATCAAAGGTGGGCCATAGTGTTTCCCACATCATCGACACGAGACAGAGGAACATGATGTTTATGAATCAAGATCAATAGAGAATCAGAGGAACATTGAAAACTGTAGAGGTCAACTTCTCTTGAACATATCGGTGGCACAAAACTGGATTTGGTAGTATTTGACATCAAAGGATTTGAGGTCATGATGACGTGGCAAAGAGTAGATTAACTGACAAAAGAGATTACCCAAACCCACGGAGGCAAGAAGATAACAAGATGAGATGTCCCCAACCCGACACAAATGCAGACAAGTGCCATGTTCAAGAGCGACATACTGCCGACACGACAGTGATACTGGTTCCATTTTCTCCCACCATTTCTAGTGAGTACCCCAATTATTTTTGGAAACAAGCTTTAAGGGGATAGAATATGCTTGCAATATAAGTTTGTCCTTCAGACAAATCCAACCTAGTACATCTAACGATCCCTAGGAAGGAGGAACTCAAGTAACATCATTACGATGGAGTCCGATGTCATCAGTTTTTAGCGAGTCTGACAAAGGAAGAACTCAGCATCTTTTCATGTTTAGAGAGTTTGAAAAGACAACAAAAAATAAAACTCCGGTAGTCCCTTTTCGTAGATAGTCCCTTAGACCTGAAAAGGTAGAAAACTATATCTGAGAGAACCTCATAGTTGCGATAGGCTAGGGTATTAATTTTTTGTAAATAATCTATCCTAGCCCAAAAAGGGGTAAACATATACTGGGTAGATGTCGTTTCGCAGCCAATTTAACGAGCTCAAAACGACAAGTGACTCGGCAATATTTTCAATTTTAGGGAGTCAGAAAAGAGCTGAAAGATGAATCCAGTAGTGACTTTTTCGTGTTTTTACCGAGTCTGAAAAAGTATAAAATACAACTCGTGTCATCGTCTTAGTCACGTGAAAACCTGTCGCTGCACAAAAAGAAAATGTAAAACCCATTTTTCGACAAAACATAGTGAAATATTGGAAAAATAGGTCTCAAAATCTAAATTTGATTTCAAAAAGTTATAAATATGACCAATAGTAAAAAAATATTTACTTTTTAGTTTTTACCTCTTGTGTAGAGCGATAGTGAGTTATTTTCCTGCGATCTTATGGTGACGATTGTGGACAATCCAGTGCACCATCCCAGATTCCATATTTTCCAGGTAAGAGTTGCTTCCATTATCCATTTTTTTAAGCCATATTTCATAGCTTTCCATTGTCATTTGGCATCCCTGAGGGGAGGATTTGCAAATCTAGGGCTTCCGCTGTTGGCGCGCGTATCAGGCACGGACCCGTGCCAATCGAGCTCTTTTTGCAAAGGGGCTACGCTAGGTGGCATGACTGTCATCAAAACAGTCGCGCCAACTACACAACCCAATATTTTGTTTGAATTTGACAAAAATACAACCAATGAATTGTTGGTTTAAATTCCCAAGAGACCTTACAATGTGCTTATGACCAATTTGATGCAGGTATAAAGCAAAAATGGTGATTGAATGGAAAGAAAGGGAGCACAGTGAAGAAGATGAGTTGGCAATGGAGAATGAGCAATGCATGAATGCTCTTCGTAATTGTGGGTTAAATAAATTCTTCTTAACACCATGTCTCAGGGCTCAGCCCAAATTATTACAATATCTGATAAGTATCTGGGATGAGGACAAAGAGAAGTTTAAACTTCGAGATCAAGTACTTGAACTTGAAGTGTATGATGTCTATTTCATCACTGGACTGTCCTGTAGAGGTCTAGTTCCACTTATGACAGGTACCAGGGCCTCTGGTGAAAAAATGGCAATGGTCATTGAGAGGGCGTGCCTGGCGGCACAAACCGGATCAGGTAGTGGAAAAGTCGACATCCATACCTTTCTTGACCTAGCACTTAGATTTGTGCTACATACCATTACGTGGGCTGCGGGGTCATAGGCACTGCACGAGGCTACCAAAACACATCTCCTCTTGGCGTCTGAGTGCATGAATCCCACAGTGTTTAACTGGGCCACAACGGTGACTATGAACATCAAACGGCAATTGACCAAATGCCAAAAGGCCAAACTGAAGCAGTTTGGGTATGCGTTAATCTTGGTATCATTCTTCCTAGAATGACTACCTATATTCCAGGGCCAGGGGGCGATAGTCCCAGACCCACCATTGAGAGAGCCATGGATGGCTCGATGGGTAGCATTGACGCCCAACGAAGGGGGCGGCCAACAGATGCCATGGTGGCCTGAGTTCTTTGGATGGCTACGATGACAACTAATCGTCGTAGAGGACTGGCCTTATGTGAGCACTGATTTCACTGGGGACCCAGACCTTCTGCTCCTGGAAGGAGAGGACTGGGATGAGGAGCTAGGTAAGACTATTTTTTATTTTTATGAGTTTTATGATTTTTTGCTATACATGCATGTTCTAACAATTGATCCTATATGTATGCAGATGTTGGCCCAGAGAGGCCTGCTAGGATGTCACCGATAGGGAGGAGGACCCCGCTCACTTACGACCCTCAAGGTGAGGGGGGCGAGGGGGAAGCACTGGTACAGAACCTCAAGGAGATTTCTCGTGGGATTCTGGACTATGCTCGCCTAGTTGATGTCCCTATGGCTTACCAAAGGCACACAGTAGGGGTGCCAAGTTCCCTCCATCGCTTACTGAGGTGGTTGGTGCAGGTAGTGACATGATACCATGAGCACCATGCCGATTAGTCGCCTAGACTTTTATTTGCATATTTTTGAGAGACATGTCGTCTCCGGATGTAATTAAAAAAATAATGCATGGGTGCCTAACTAAATAATGACCATTGAGCTGTAACACTACAAGCTGTGAGTCTAGGTATACAAGTAATGTACGAATATCGAGGTTAACGGCCTCATTCAATAATTACAAAACGGCATTATATTCTGTGACATTATTTGTAGCAGGCCCTAGACAAACACCTTGTAAATTAACTAACTCACCAGTAGGATTATAGATTACCCAAGCTGCCGAAGACAAATTCCTGGTACTGCAGGAGGCACCATCCGCAAAACCAACATAAGCAGTAATAGACATCTGCGCAATCAGGAAGACCCAATGAGAAGAAAAACGCTTACAAAGCGCACCACACCACACATGCACAAAAATGAAAAAAATCACCTATATACATATACTACGCAAGAATGATTCAAGCATAATACTTCTTCAGGTACAACCCATTTCTGGGCTACGCCAAAGGAAGACATTCATAATCGATCAGCTCATAAAACCCATTTTTCAATACGCGTTTAATGATATAGGGCCCATGCCACATAGGTTGGAATTTTCCTGCCCCAAGCTTGTCATGGGCTTGATCATACAAGAGGACAAGGTCCCCTTCGATAAAGAAGCGCAGAGAAACTGTTTGATTTTTAAATGAGCTTTAACTCGCTTTTTCTGTGCCTCGATAGCCAAAGCAGCCAAGCGGCGAGTTTCATCCAGTCTTTCGAGATATAGGAGACATTCTTCCTTTGAGGAAGTATCAAAAAGTAATTCCAGAGCCAAATTTATTGAAGGGATCTCACATTCAACCGAAAGAGTAGTTTCTAGACCATACACCAGCTGAAATGGTGTGAATCCGGTCGCACTCTTCACTGACGTTTGGTAGGCCCAAAGAGCTGAAAACAACTTGAGATGCCAATTCGATTTGTGTATACCAATTGTTCGTTGAAGCATCGCGAGAAGAACTTTTTTCACGGCTTCAACCTGGCCATTTTCCTTGGGGTAATACGGCGTCGAGCTGTCGTGACGCAAGCCCAACTTCGATGTCATCTCTTCCATCATGTAGTACCGAAAATGAGAGCCATGATCAGTGACGGTGGCTTGAGGAATGCCGAAACACGTGATCACATGGTTGAAAAGGAATGGAGCAGCTGTCTTACCGTCTGCGGCCAATGTAGGCATCGCTTCAGCCCACTTGGTGAAGCAATCTACGACAATGATGATATAAGCGTGCCCCCCAGCCGAGTGAGGGTTACATGTCATAAAATAAATGCCCCATTTGGCAAAAGGGCCTACGGTAATGACAGGATGTAATGGGAGGGGTGGCACATGCATCTTACATTAGAAGATTTGGCATGCATGACACTTTCGTACTACAACAATACAGTCTTTAAATATAGACGACCAGAAATAGCCCGCATGCAGAATCTTCTGGGTGGTAGCATAACTGGACATGTGACCACCACAGGCACCACTGTGATAGTCATTCAAGACTTTCTCAGCCTCTTCTAAGGTTAAACACCAGCGGAGTACGGAATCGACTCTGACCCGATATAGGGTATCTCCGACAATGGGATATGGTTGAGACTGGTGTCGAACACAACGTCGAGCATCCTTCGTTAACTCGGACCAGAAGGTAGATTTCTAGAGGTACACGATGATATCACCGTACCATGGATCGAGAGTGTTGATTAAGAAGAGAGTTTCGTCCGGGATATGATCCTTAGATTGAGATGGAACAGAGTCCATAGGGAGAGAGAAAATGAGATCAACAAAAACCAGTGACTTCTTCAATTTGGCAGTAGTGAACTCCAAATAGAACTCTTGAAGGATCAAAATCCATTTTGAGTACTTTCCCCCCAGCAATTGTTGAGACAAAATGTAAGTCATGGGGTTGCAGTCAGAAATCACGGTTACTGTGCGGAACAAGATGTAATGGCGAAACCGCTGAACGGCCTGGACCGCGGCAAGCACCAACTTCTTGACATGGGAATAACGCGTTTCAGTGTCGAGGAGATTCCAAGAAAGATAATAAACCAAGTGTTCTTTATAGTCATCATCATCCTGTACCAGAACCATGGCAATTGTGCTGAATGCGGCAGGAAAATAGAGGGTAAAATCGCGATGATAGTTTGGAGGATGTATTAATGGAGCATTGATGAGCAACATCTTAAGGTTATCGAAATATTTCTGAGCAATCTCGTCCCAATAGAAAGGGACGTCCTGTTTGAGAAGACACGTAAATCCTTTGGCTACCTCCGCATAGTTCGGGATAAAGCGACATAAGAAATTCACTTTCCCCTGAAGACTCTGAAGTTGATGTAGCGAGGATGGGGAGGGAAGATTAACAATAGCCTTGATCTTGAGAGGGTCAATGCGAATTCCGTCCTTAGAGACAATAAATTCTAAAAGCCGACCAGAGTCAACGTAGAAGACACACTTGTGAGGATTAAGCCTGATGTTGTAACGTCTGCAACGGAGAAAAATCTGGCGGAGATGTTCTGGATGGTCTTCGTGTAGAGCTGAATGAGCCGGAAGGTCATCTAGGTACGGCTGAACAGCATTACATATGTCGTGAAATGCATAGGACATGGCACGCTGGAAGGTAGCCCCAACATTTTTTAAGCCAAAAGGGAGCTTCTTGTAGGCAAACGTTCCCCACGGACAGATGAAGGCAGTCTTATGTTGATCAGATGGAAGGATATTGATTTGATTATAACCCGAAAAGCTGTCCATAAGGGAAAATATCTCACTCCCCGCACAATCATCAATGATCTGATCTATAAAGGGGGTGGGATAGTTGTCCTTAGGGCAAGCTCGATTGATATCACGGTAGTCAACACAGACTCGAATTGTGCCTTGCTTCTTATCCACAGGGAAAATATTGGAAACCCACTTTGTCAGGGGGATAGGGTATATGAAGCCTGCTTTAAGAAGTTTCTCAACTTCTGCTTTTATAGTAGCGGCTTTTCGAGGATGCACTGGGCGTAGACGTTGGCACACATGCTTTGCACTAGGATAGGTGGGAATTTCATGCACGACGATACTGAGATCGATCCCAGGCATCTCTTCATAAGACCATGTGAAAACATCACAAAATTCACAGAAAAGGCTAGTGTACACTTGAATCTTATCGAGAGAACAAGTGACTCCCACATGGATGTTCTCGACGACCCCTAGTTTAGCAGAGATGTCGATAGGCATTGTTTCAGTAATATTACTCAGATTTCCTTCCGAAAGTACTTCATGAGTCAATATTGGTGTTTGGAGAGGTGGAGAGGGAACCTGAGATGCAAAATGCTCGAGATAATTAGACATTGCCCCCAGGACGGGCATGAATGAGGAACGATGATGTCCATTTCTCCATGGCAGATCTTCGAGAGACATAGTCTCCACGATAGCTTTGTCAGACGGAAAAACTTCTCTCAAAGGATCAAGCGAATCTGCATCGTTGAGTCAAGGGGATTGAGAATAAACATCAAGAGCCATGCTCAAAGGAGCATTATCAACAGGAGGAGGATCTGATGTGGCAATGATCTCGCAATAATTGATTTCAACTGGGGTCAGAGGCATCGATTCTCTAAAAGAGGAAACCTGTTCAGGAGAAGGGATGATCCATGGGTCATCCGACCTAGAGATCATGTTGACTTGAATGGTGTTCGGTGGTGGAATGGGAAAAATACCCATGAGAACAGGGTCCTTGAAAATTCTAGGTCCTATACTGTCGAGGGGATTATGAATTTGATCCACGTATGGCACGTTGTTCTCGGAGGATGAGGTAAAGAAAGACAACTGATCAACAGTAATAATCTTGCCCTCATGTGGAAACTTCAAAAGCCAAAAGAGGGTGGACAAAACGCACAACATGGCGTGAGTCCAACTACGACCGAGTAGAAGATTGTAGTTGAGTTTGGCATCAACAAATTCCACTTCAACGTTGATTGTTTTACCTTGCAATGTGATTGGTAGACTCACACGAACACCCAAGGGTTTTGATTCCCTTCCATCGAATGCCTCGAGGGCATTGGGAGACGAAGTGAGGGCTGGAGAGCCGATGGCCTTCCAGCAAGCAGATGAAATAATGTAGGTAGAAACACCTTCATCCACAACGGCTTTGTGAATATTTATGTCGTTGATGCCGACTTGTATAAAAAGGGAAATCTAGTGTGGAAGTTGAGGGATGAAATTATCTAGATTGAAGGTGAGAAGGCTAGAATCGCCAGGGTCAATGCCGCTGATTGTAGATAACAGAGCTTTCTGTTGAGGTGGGAAACTATGAAGCACTTCCAACGCAGACATTGCGGAAGGCACCTGTGCCAAATCCTCAATAATGCTATAATGTTGAGCAGCGCGGGCATTTGGATTATAGGAAGAATTTTGGAGAACACCATTGGAAGGTGTCCGTACAACGAGTTCAACACTGGGCTTCTCAATTTCAAGAGGACCAGAGGCAGGTGGGGGAGGCAGGCCATCAACGACTTCCTTCCCAGTTGCTTGGCGTGATCTGGCATAATCCTTCGACCAAGTGGCAATAGAAGCAAGTGCAACACCATTCATCATGAAAACCTGAGACCGAAATGGTGCAGATGGTGAAGGTTTCTTGACCATCTGGGTCTGCTGAGATGGAAAAGGTTCTTTAAGAACTATCGGAGTTCCCTTAGAGCCCTTAAGAAGTTGAATAACCTCAGATCGTCGAGGACAATCTTTGGTTTAGTGGTCTTCATCACAGATCAGGCAAGGGTACTTTGGTTTTTGTTGCGAACCATCATCATCACATGGTTTGGAGGATTCTTGTTTCGGGGCATCGGATTTGGCTTTGCCTTTGCCCTTGTTCTTCCCTTTGGAAGTCTTGTCCGCAGGATTGGCCTGAACGGAATTGACCTCCGCGGTCTTACCAAAATCTAGAGTAGCTGGAGGAGCAGAATTGTTGGAAGAATTCGATTTTTTCTTCCCATTAGAAGACTTGCAAGAATTCTAAGAGACAAAACCAATAACACTATCAACCGATGGGGTAGTTGGTGCTTTAGAGGACCCTGGTCACGGGGCATCAGTCAAGATATCATATAAGGTGCTAGACTGAGAGTACACTAAATCAAGGTACTGGGCACGAGCAATGGCTTGTTCCTTGGTTACACATGCCCCCATAGCAATGTCTTGTGCAATCTTGTTGAAAAAGGAGGTAGTGAACCAGTGGGTTAGAAGCTGATCAGGAATATCAAACTTGATTAGACAACGACGACGTCTCCACTCATGAATATGATATGAAATATGTGTGGCTTTGTTCTGTTTTAGAGATGTCAGGAGATGCGTCCCAACTTCATAATGAATCAGTAACTGGAAATGCATTAGGAATGCCATAGCTAGAGTATTAAAATCTTGAAAAATACCACGGGGTAGTTCTATGTACCATTTAGCAGCAACACCAGTGAGAGTGCGTTGGAAAAGACGTAAACGAATCGAGTCATCTATCCAAGAGTTCGAAGAACACCAAAAATGGTATGTCATGACATGTGCTTGGGGGTCTTCTCCAGATTTACGCTTGAATTTAGGACAATCACCAGGAAACTTCGTCAGAACCGGAGGCCAATATGGATTATGAAGAATCAGATCATTATTCAGTTTGGATACGTCTGGTAATTCCAACGTGGCGAGAAAAGGAAATTGAGGGTTAAAAGGCATGCCAAGTCCCCGATAAGGTCCTGTACATGTACTCCAACCTGGTTGAGCATAACTCTTCCCCCATTGGTTCTGTCTCGAAGGATTCTGACCATAGGGGGTATAAGCCATATAATTGGGTTGATATGGCAGTTGAAAACTAGGATACGAGGGTTGATAACTAGGGTACTAATTCTGATTATATGTGGGCCCTGATTGAGTAGTGTATGGATTTGACTGCGGAGTATAAGTATAGCCCGGCTGTTGAAGCTAATAACCAAAACCTTGGGGCAGGTTGTAAACCGGTTGAGACTGACCTTGAAGGTAATAGCTGCCTTGGGGTCGAACGAGCTGCTGGTAAGTGGGACCCTGCTGAGTTTGATAAGTTGGGTGCACAGGTGGATTTGGCTGTGGCATAGAATAGATCGGATTCTGAGCAGGGTTAATAGGTTGTGCAGGTTGTCCTTGTTGAACAGGTTGACCTGGTTATGCAGGTTTCCCTGGTTGAACAGGTTGGCCTGGCTGAACAGGTTGTCTTGGTTGAACAGGTTGACCCGGTTGATGAAGGACACCAGGTTGCCCTGGCTGAGCAGGTTGGCCTGATGGCGGGAGAGGGCTAGGTTATGCCTAATAACCAAGTTGACCTGTGATAGGACCATAATATGGCCCTGGCTGTGCAACATTTTGACCAATGAGAAAATGAGGTTGCTGTGGTTGCACCAATGGTTGAGAAGGATGGGTTTGCCCCCTAGGATTGTACAACAGTCTAGGTTGATACCCTGGTTGCCCTGCCTGTCCTTGAGGTTGCCCTGGTTGGACCCCAGGGTGAGGCTGCAAAGGTTGACCTTGAGGATTGTAAGATTGCCCTTGCAGACCGTACAACAATCCCTGTTGGACCGAAAGTTGTCCCTGTAAGGGTTGTTCTTGTGGGTCATACGCATAACCTGGCTGGGCCAAAGGTTTTCCCTAGAAGGGTTTTCCTTGTGGAACAGAAGCATATGCTTGCTGAAACAAAGGCTATCTTTGAAGGTTTTTCCCTTGTTGATTAGAAGGTTGCCCAAGTTGCGTAGACATAACACCTTTAATATACTGATAAGCCTCAGGAGCAGGAAAACGAAGGGGATTTCCTTGCTCATCATATTGATATGGAAATACGTAGATTGGAGAACCATATGGTCCATAATGGGAAAAGTAAGGACGGTTAAGATCTTGAGAGGATTGACCAACCTTGGAGATTGATGGCTGTAAAGACAGCCGATACTCCCCGAGAGAAATGTTCTCTGGAATAGAAGAAGCTATATAGACGTCTTCAAGAACTAACGAGGTCCTAGCTGACTGAGTAGTGACAGCAGGCGTAGATGAACCGATGTAGATAGTAGGTCTAACAAGTGCCGATGTAACAAAAGGAGATGTCGTGAGAGGCGTCGACGGCGACATTCCCAACGCAGGAATGGTCGGCCTCATGGACGGAGTCGAAACTCCGATAGAGGCAATAGCGACCATGAATTGACTTAAAGACCTATATCCAGATGGGAGTGAAGGACCAGGAGAATACATAATAGAAGATTCGGGGATGTCTTCGGGAAAACATAGGTATTCTTCACCAGAAGTAGGAATTCCCTCACTAGGAGAAGGACTGGATGAGTCCATATCTGACCCTGCCGTAAGATATTCTAAAAGATGACGGGGTCTAGGAGGTATAATAGTAGCCAAAAAGGGCAATCCTGATGTAATAGGAGGGAAGTGTTCCCCTACTCCAAATCCAAACCAAGCGTTGGACAAGGGCCAATTGATGTCAACTGGTCCTCCAAAGGCAAGTTCATATATAACTGGTCCCCCGTCGGGAAACTCAGATACAATGGGTTGCTGATACTCAGCAGAGGACTGGGAGACCTCTGATGAATCCTTTGTGTAAGGACTACCAATAGACAAAACTGAGGGTTCCTCCACTGTGACTATAATGAAAAGAGGAATAGATCAAAACAAAGACACACGGGCAAAAACCAAGGCAAACAACAACAGGCTGAAAAAGCAATATTTAAATAGGCGTGTGATCATAGGTGATTAATTTTACCACATTGAAACTGGAAATTTTACTGTTTCATGTTTTAAGAGTCTAGAAATGAGTAAAATATGACTATCACTTTTAGTTTGTAAAAAAGCATGAAAGGACAAGCGCTTGATGATCTTTTCAAATTTGGCGAGTCAGTAAAGATCAAAATGACTGCTCTGGTAATCTAGGAAAATGGGTGTACCAGATATCCGTGAACAACCATATAAACCTTGGTAAAAATGAAAGAGAAATCAACCAAGGACTTGATGTACATGCAGGTAATCTCCCTGAATGATGTGTCCGGTGTATCACGGGTAAAAGGCGACATAATCGGCTTCCTACAGATAAAGGATTGCAACCTAATGGGGTCTCCCTTTATATACGCGACCATACGGGGAGCACAAGTCCGTACTAGCACTGTCTATAGCCAGATGGCGAGCGACAACTGTTAGGCTTAAAGATGCCGAAACACGTCTCTACCTTAGACTACTAGATGTTTCGTTAATGTTTCAATGTTGCCTTAGGTTAATTCAGTAAATTTTAAAGTTGATCTTCAATTTACGTTTCAATTTCAAGGCCCTATCAAATGTTGGATGTCATAAAACCTCTAAATGCAAACTACATGCCACAAAATATCGTTTTGTTCAACGAAGAGCTACCTACAGGAGAGTCGAGAGCTTTCCAAGTGACAACAAAATGAAGACACAAAAACATCCACTACTGTTTCAAATGCAAGCTAATGAAACTAGAAAAATTCTTTCTAGAGTTATATAACACTAGTAATGCGAAAGAGCTTTTAATTTTCACTAGGCTAATCAAAATTCAAAAGATTTTGTTTTTATATTTTTCAATATTTTAGAGCAAATGCACTGAATGAATGAAAAACTAATGAAAACATCAATTCAAGAAATGACAGAGAGAGGCTGAAACAAAAAAGTTCACTCAATACAAACGCACACAATCAAGACTCAAACCAATGATGAAATCTCTCAAAGTGAAGAAGAATCTCGAAAAAGACTCAAACAAACCGTGTAATATAGGCTTGGAGTAACACAAAGCGAAATCGAACGAAAGAAAGGAAAATCACTCAATTAACGCAATGATTCAATGGAATCGAACAAGACGAATGCAGAGAAGCAAAAACAGAATTTACCGGGCAAGCAAGGACCCAAAACTCCCATGGGAGGCTCAGCACACTGAAGCACCTAGAAGCCCTAGGGCTAAAATGAAAAACTGATAGTAGAGGGCAAAAAACTAGAGGACAGGGGCCAAACTCAATCAAAAATGACTCCAAGGCACTCAATCAATTAGAAAAATGACACCAAGACCAAAACTCAAGCTCAGAGAGCCCAAAAGCAAGTAAACCCTAACACCAAGAAGAGTTGGCGCCCCTGTTTGGCTGTAATATGTGCCAAAAAGGCATTGGTGCGGGGGCCTAACTAGAAACAAGCGCCAGCTGGCATGACTATCATGAGAAAAACCACGCCAATCGAGTTTAGCTTAGAAAAATAATGAAAATGGACAAAAAGAGACTGGATCTGGTATTCTGGGGGCTGAACAGCGGTTTAACACCAAGGAAGGTGAACCAGAAGAGGGAATAAATCAATTAAAAACCAAAAAAAACCAAAAGGAGGAAAGTCTAACTCCAACTGACTCCCCAGTGGAGTCGCCAAATTGTTGAGGAGGTAAATCCCCTCTACGGACAAAGGCGATCCCACTAGCCCTAGATTGGGCCTAGAAACAATCAAATCACGCAATCATGTTGGTTCCTAGTTACGAGAAAGACAAAGACTGCAATAAGTAGCCTACCTCAAATCCCACACTGCTGTTGTCGATGAAGAAGTGGTGTTCCTTGTCCCTAGCCTGACCGATCACAGTCCTTCTGTTCGTCATTTCCGGACACCTATGCACACGCAGAGAAACAATGACATACAATGAAATACTGAAAGCATGTAACTATATATTAGTAAGAGAAGATATAATTCGTTACGTTACACAAAAGAATAAACACAAGAATGGAACCAAAATCAGAGTTGCTTATATTATAGATGACAAAAGGGATATTACAACCAAATGCTCTAATGCTATGATCTTCCTTCGGCGAGGTTTGCAGAGGAGCGTGTCTCAACAAAGCCTATTGGGAATCTGGACGAAGCTCTCTCTCTTACAGGATTCTCTTTGGCTTAGCTCTCAATAGTTTCCCACCTATAGTTTCCTTCCTACCAGTTCAGCTAGCTTGCTAAAGGAGAGGGCAAGCTTTTATAGATGGAGGAAGGGAAGTTGGGATCCCTATAATCATGGGATAGGTCCTATCACTTAGGACGGTTCCATGAGAGGTGGAAAACCACTTCCTATACATGGAGATCCAAAGCCAAACCACTCAACTCCTTTTGACGATTCATTCTGGAGTTTGTTAGAATCAAACTTCCACCATTTATTTTTAAAAAACATCCCTTAATAAGCTTGGTGCAAGTGAAACACAGGTATAGAGCGCTATTTGGCATGCCCTCTAGTGTGGATTTCCCCCATTGGCACGAGGGATGAACTAGCTAGTCACGCCAAGGCTAAAACATATGTTTTTAGGGTTTTTCCGAGGAAATTTTCTTCAGGATAATATTTTTCCTTATGCAAGAGGATGCCATGAAGGTGTTTTCAGGACATTTTACTGTTCACAGGTCACGAGAATAATCCTCCAACGTTCGAGATGAGGGATTTCAGGGACGGTGACAAAATGTTATGTAACAAGTAGATGGCAAGGTCCCTTGCCTTTTGGGGGCATTAAACACTTGCCTTGATCCTCTTTGATAAGTGAGAGGACAAGGTTTAACATGTTTCATTTTATCATTGGTGACCTTAAGACTATTTTTCTCCTCATTAATGATCCCTGCATGTGTGTCTTCTTCATTTTGTTCTTGACTGCCTTCTTGAGAGGCACTTTCATTTTATCCCATGCTAGCATCACTGCCTTGATATTCATCATTGTCATCCTCTTCCATGTCTTCTGCATTGTCATCCTCTATGTTTGCAACATTATCATTTACATTGTCATTTTCTTTGTTGTCATGGTTAGAGGTGTCTTCATCATTGTTTGGTGCATTTTCATCTTCTTGGCTGCCTTTTGAGTTCATGGGATCACTGTTGTCACTATTGTTATGGCTATTAATCATTAGGTTTTCTTGATTACTGTCATGACTGCCATTAGTCCCTTCACTGTTTGGCTCATTGTCTTCATTGTTTGGCTCATCAAAATCTGCCTCTATTTCTTGGTTGTCATTTGTTTCTTCCTTTTCATCTAGCTCACTGCCTTTGTTTTTAGAATTTGTCTCTTCACCATTTCTTGCATCTTGATCACTGTCATGATCTTCTTCATTTTCTGCCATGTTATCTTCTTCTTCATCGTCTGCCATGTCATATTCTTCTTCACCATGATTGTCATGGTCTGTTTCTTCTTGACTGTCATTTTCTTCCATGTCACTTGTTTCTTGTTCCCCACTACCTTTTGTCTCAGTTTGTTCTTCATATGTTTCTCCCTCAATATTTGGCTTACAGCCTTTGTCTCCTTGTTCACTTTTTGGCTCATTGCCTTTGTCACTACCCTCTTCCTTATCACTATCTTTTTTGTCCTCTTCTTCATTGTCTAGCTCATTGTTTTCATATTTATAATCTGCCTCTATCTCTGTATCTTCATTGTTATCCTCCTCATCATTTGCTGCTTCATTATGGCTGTCATTTTCTTCCTCATGACTGTCAGTTTCTGCCTAATCATTTGTTTCTCCTTCCCCACTCTATTTTGTCTCTTCTCCATCATTATCACTTTCTTCACTTTCACTCTCCTCTCCCTCATCACTTGTTTCTTCCTCTTGACTGTGATTTTCTTCTTGACTTCCATGTTCCTCTTTGTCACTGCTTTCTTCATGTTCTTCAACACTTTCTTCTTGTTCGAAGACTTTGGAAGAATGTGAAAGAGGGAGGTTTGTTTGGGGATAAGATTCATATGGAGAAGATGAATCATGGTCAGTGGGGGGTAATGGAGGAGTGGAGGAAGGTGGATGGGACAATGAGGGTAAAATTTGAAGAGGAAGAGGCTGTGGATTTGTGAAAACATCATGAGCAATGAAAAATTCCCATGGGATACCCTGTTGCTCTAATTGATGCAACACAATCATTTTGATAAGGGAATGGTAGAAACGAATTTTCATTTGCTATGAAGAATGTCTCCTTTTCACAATGGATGACATCTTATTAATACTTCTATAAAGATAGTATGGCAAATGTAGTAGCTTGGCCCTAGTGAAATGCATGAGTAGTCTTATGTGGTAGGAATAGAACCTAGAAAACTTATCCTCACAGGTGAAGTACTTCATGATGAATTTCATTAGAGGGGAATATCTTTCCAAGATATGGGAGAAGGGAAATATGGTTTTGCAATAAACTTGGTACCTTGGTTTCAAAAAAGGCTAGTAATGGATTAAGTCCAAACTCACCTGTTTGAACCATTTTTCTCCCATGCAAGGTATCCCAGTGGCCATGGAAATTGTATTGGGGGATAACTCAAAATTCACTGCAAATAGATGTACTTGGTGGTTATGGAGGTTTAGGATGAAAATTCTAGTCAACTCGGGTGAATTTTGACTCTTTGTAATTTTTCACAGAAGTCATAACATCCCACCTCTTGGAAATATGCAACTGTGGTAGGGGAGGCTGTCAACTCCTTGGTGCTTAAAGGCTCAAATCTATTTTCTCTCCTACCTTTCCTTTGTTGTTCTCTAGGCCTTTGGCCTCCCTCACCTCTATCAATACTGCCTTCTCTAGGAATTTTTTCCTTTTCCTTTGTCTTAAAAAAAAAACTTGAAACTGCTTGTGTAATGATATGAAGGAGGTGAGTGATATGGTGAGGAGACAACAGTGTCAAGTTTTGGCAGTGTGAGGGCTAGTATTGCAAATTGGAGAGGTTATTTGGCAGAAGAGCTACTTCTTAGCATGGAAACCAAACATTTTCTTCCTCTAGGGTTTCTAGATTTCTTTTTAATTTCACCCTTTAATAAATAGCATGAGAGGAGATAGAGTGTCTAAATACCTTTTATGAAAGTTCTGAGGATTCATAGAAGATAAATTGAAAGGCTTTGAGAATTTTAGAGGCTCGAAACAACTTTGAAGACTATTCTGGCTGAAAGCGCAGGACAAGAGCGTTGCACGGGTGAGTCGGGTCGACCGTGCACGAGGTTTCGGGCAGCCTCTGCACATCCAAGCGCGTAGCGTTGGGCGGCCTCTACATGTAGGTGTCGTGTCAGGCTTGAAAAGACATTGTGCGTAGCGCGGTGGAGCGTCGGGTGGCCTCTGCACGAGGTGTCTAGTCGCCTCTGTATGCCAGGGTGCATAGCGCAGTGGGGTGTTGGGTCTTCTAGGCAGAGTCTGCACGCACAAGAGCGTAGTGTCGAGTGGCCGGTGCTTGGTCAGGCAGTCATGCACCTGAAAAATGCATAGCGCACCATTATAGGAGCGCAATGCCCAATAGAAAAATTCACAGAGAGAGGAAACAGGTGCGTAGTGCATCTCAACAGGAGCGTAGCGCAGGGCTTCTCCTACCCAAAAATTTGCCAGAAACCCTGATTTCTTTGCTTGGAAGCTTTTATCTCTTTCTTGCATATGAAAAATGAGTTTGAATGATAACCATAGTATTTTTATACCCTTGGAAAAATAATCAAGACCAAAAACCCACTTTACTAATGTTTTTCTTTTGGTCCTTTATCTCTTTTGTTGATATTTCCTTTTCCTTTTGCAGGTGGTGTTTTAAGCATAAACACGGTCTTTTGTGGGTGATTTTAAAAAGGTGATTTTATTCTCCTTTGGCCACTTTTGCTTGCTGGTGGTGCCATAAAACAATGTTTTGATCTTCCTACACTTCTTTTGGAGTTTGGTACATTAAACACTTAAAAATAGAACTTATGCTCCATTTGATTTCTTATTTGACCTTTAACCTCCTTCTTTCCTTCTTTTGATCATTTTTTAGACCTGTGACTATAATTTGAAAGTTTAATTAGCCTTCACACTTATACTCTTTACAATTTTGTCCCTTTGCTGTAGTGAAAAACCCTTTTTATCTTATTTTAACCATGGAGGTCTCCTTTCAGAAATCCTTTGAAAACCTTATGATATTATGATGGAGTTTTATGACCTTCATTTCACTTTTTTCCTACCTTCCTAGACTTCTAGTTTTTAAGGGCCTTTTTCCCTTTCCTATTTATAATTTCTACAAACTTTGCTTTCATGCTTGGTGGTGCTGTTGTATCTCTGTCTTTTTGATCTTTTTCATGGGAATCTTGCTGGGCAACACCTTATAGCCAATCAGTCATAAAACCACTGATACTCTTGGTTTACTTAGGCATGTTTTTTCTCTTCTATTGTGAATGTCCTTGAGGAGTTTGGCTTTTCACCTAGCCTCTCTTCTACTGATAACCATCATAAACCATTCCTGTAGAAATGTTTTAAGATAGGCAATTGTCGCTTTGCAGACTTTATGCTTTGATCAAGGAGGTTTTTCTTGGAGTTTTTATACCCTTTGGACCATCATGAGCATAACCTTATTTTTCAATTGATTTTATCTCTGGGCATATGTAAAAAAGTGAGTTTAGAAAGCCAAAACAGTGAATAACCTAGGAGACCTTACATGACCTAGTGGGATGCCTTTTGATCTTGGTCTTTGGCTGAAAAATTGAATCAGGGTTTGAAGGTATAAAACATAGTTTTGGCCAACCTTCATGCATTGCAATATTAGAAACTGGTAACTTTGATTTATCTAAAGAGCCCAGAAATGTAGTTTAAAATCACCACTTCTTATGGCATTTGGTGAATAGGTGAAAAGGTTAGGCTACTTAGCAATCCAAAGCGTAAGTAGAAGGTTTAGGCAAGTCGAAACAGAGTGGTAAGGTCAGAGGTAGAAAACATAGTGAGAATGAGTGACATAAGTCCATGATTTGGTCTGCTGGGAGTGATAGAGTGGCCATGCCTTGATAAAGTAGTATAACAGTGAAAAATTTATCCTAAGGATAATGAAGGCAGTGAGATTTCTAGAACTCACAAGATTCTTGAATTTTGTTTCTAGGAATTTAGGATAAGTTTTTAGTCATCTACAAAGGCAAAAAATTACTGATGACTAAGAGTGGCTCCTCTTGCGGAGGGAATCTCCTTTTCAGGAGGTGTCCAACACTTGAGATCTCTTGGTTTATGAAGACCAGTGCATTATCCATTAGGTAGACTTTTCTTCTTTCATTTGTTGCTGCTTTTATAGTAGTGGCTTTTCGAGGATGCACTGGGCGTAGACGTTGGCACACAGGCTTCGCACCAGGATAGGTGGGAATTTCGTGCACGACGATACTGGGATCGATCCCAGGCATCTCTTCATAAGACCATGTGAAAACATCACGGAATTCACAGAAAAGGCTAGTGTACACTTGAATCTTATCGGGAGAACAAGTGACTCCCACATGGATGTTCTCGACGACCCCTAGTTTAACGAAGATGTCGATAGGCATTGTTTCAGTAATATTACTCAGATTTCCTTCCGAAAGTACTTCATGAGTCAATATTGGTGTTTGGAGAGGTGGAGAGGGAACCTGAGATGCAAAACGCTTGAGAAAATTAGACATTGCCCCCAGGCCAGGCATGAATGAGGAACGATGATGTCCATTGCTCCATGGCAGATCTTCGAGAGACATAGTCTCCACGATAGCTTCGTCAGATGGAAAAAATTCTCTCAAAGGATCAAGCGAATCTGCATCACCAAGTCAAGGGGATTGAGAATAAACATCAAGAGCCATGCTCAAAGGAGCATTATCAACAGGAGGAGGATTTGATGCGGCAAAGATCTCGCAATAATTGATTTCAATTGGGGTCAGAGGCATCGATTCTCCAAAAGAGGAAACCTGTTCAGGAGAAGGGATGATCCATGGGTCATCCGACCTAGAGATCATGTTGACTTGAATGGTGTTCGGTGGTGGAATGGGAAAAATACCCATGAGAACAGAGTCCTTGAAAATGCTAGGTCCTATACTGTCAAGGGGATTATGAATTTGATCCACGTATGGCACGTTGTTCTCGGAGGATGAGGTAAAGAAAGACAACTGATCAACAGTAATAATCTTGCCCTCATGTGGAAACTTCAAAAGCCAAAAGAGGGTGGACGAAACACACAACATGGCGTGAGTCTAACTACGACCGGGTAGAAGATTGTAGTTGAGTTTGGCATCAACAACTTCCACTTCAACGTTGATTGTTTTACCTTGCAATGTGATCGATAGACTCACGAGAACACCCAAGGGTTTTGATTCCCTTCCAACGAATGCCTCGAGGGCATTGGGAGACGAAGTGAGGGCTGGAGAGCAGATGACCTTCCAGCAAGCAGATGACATAATGTAGGTAGAGGCACCTTCATCCATAACGGCTTTGTGAATATTTATGTTGTTGATGCCGACTTGTATAACAAGGGCAATCTGGTGTGGAAGTCGAGGGATGAAATTATCTAGATCGAAGGTGAGAAGGCTAGAATCGGCAGGGTCAATGCCGCTGATTGTAGATAACAGAGCTTTCTGTTGAGGTGGGAAACTCTGAATCACTTCCAACGTAGACATTGCGGAAGGCACCTGTGCCAAATCCTCAATAATGCTATAATGCTAAGCAGCGTGGGCTTTTGGATTATAGGAAGACTTTTGGAGAACACCTTTGGAAGGTGTCCGTACAACGAGTTCAACACCGGGCTTCTCAATTTCAAGAGGACCAGAGGCAGGTGGGGGAGGCAAGCCATCAACGACTTCCTTCCCAGCTGCTTGGCGTGATCCGGCATAATCCTTTGACCAAGTGGCAATAGAAGCAGGTGCAACACCATTCATCATGAAAACATGAGACCGAAATGGTACAGATGGTGAAGGTTGCTTGACCATCTGGGTCTGCTGAGATAGAAAAAGGTTCCTTAAGAACTATCGGAGTTCCCTTAGAGCCCTTAAGAAGTTGACTAACCTCGGATCGTCGAGGACAATCTTTGGTTTAGTGGTCTTCATCACAGATCAGGCAAGGGTACTTTGGTTTTCGTTGCGAACCATCATCATCACATGGTTTGGAGGATTCTTGTTTCGGGGCATCGGATTTGGCTTTGCCTTTTCCCTTGTTCTTCCCTTTGGAAGTCTTGTCCGCAGGATTGGCCTGAACGACATTGACCTCCGCGGTCTTACCAGAATCTAGAGTAGCTGGAGGAGCAGAATTGTTGGAAGAATTCGATTTTTTCTTCCCATTAGAAGACTTGAAAGAATTCTAAGAGACAAAACCAATAACACTGTCAACCGATGGGGTAGTTGGTGCTTTAGAGGACCCTGGTCGCGGGGCATCAGTCAAGATATCATATAAGGTGCCAGACTGAGAGTACACTAAATCAAGGTACTGGGCACGAGAAATGGCTTGTTCCTCGGTTACACATGCCCCCATAGCAACGTCTTGTGCAATCTTGTTGACAAAGGAGGTAGTGAACCAGTGGGTTAGAAGCTGATCAGGAATATCAAACTTGATCAGACAACGATGACGTCTCCACTCGTGAATATGATCTGAAATATGAGTGGATTTGTTCTGTTTTAGAGATGTCAGGAGATGCGTCCCGGCTTCATAATGAATCGGTAACTGGAAATGCGTTAGGAATGCCATAGCTAGAGTATTAAAATCTTGAAAAATACCACGGGGTAGTTCTATGTACCATTTAGCAGCAACACCAGTGAGAGTGCGCTGGAAAAGATGTAGACGAATCGAGTCATCTATCCAAGAGTTCGTAGAAGACCAAAAATGGTATGTCATGACATGTGCTTGGGGGTCTTCTCCAGATTTAACCTCGAATTTAGGACAATCACCAGGCAACTTCGTCAGAACCGGAGGCCAATCTGGATTATGAAGAATCGGATCATTATTCAGTTTGGATACGTCTGGTAATTCCAACGTGGTGAGAAAAGGAAATTGAGGGTTAACAGACATGCCAAGTCCCCGATAAGGACCTGTACATGTACTCCAACCTGGTTGAGCATAAATCTTCCCCCATTGGTTCTGTCTCGAAGGATTCTGACCATAGGGGGTATAAGCCGTATAATTGGGTTGATATGGCAGTTGAAAACCAGGATACAAGGGTTGATAACTAGGGTACTAATTCTGATTATATGTGGGCCTTGATTGAGTAGTGTATGGATTTGAATGCGGAGTATAAGTATAGCCCGACTGTTGAAGCTAATAACCAAAACCTTGGGGCAGGTTGTAAACCGGTTGAGACTGACCTTGAAGGTAATAGCCGCCTTGGGGTCGAACGAGCTGCTGGTAAGTGGGACCCTGCTGAGTTTGATAAGTTGGGTGCACAGGTGGATTTGGCTGTGGCATAGAATAGATCGGCTACTGAGCAGGGTTAATAGGTTGTGCAGGTTGTCCTTGTTGAACAGGTTGACCTGGTTATGCAGGTTGCCTTGGTTGAACAGTTTGGCCTGGCTAAACAGGTTGTCCTGGTTGAATAGGTTGACCCGGTTGATGAAGGACACCAGGTTGCCTTGGCTGAGCAGGTTGGCCTGATGGTGGGAGAGGGCTAGGTTATGCCTAATAACCAGGTTGACCTATGATAGGACCATAATATGGCCCTGGCTGTGCAACATTTTGACCAATGAGAAAATCAGGTTGCTGAGGTTGCACCAATGGTTGAGAAGGATGGGTTTGCCCCCCAGGACTGTACAACAGTCTAGGTTGATACCCTGATTGCCCTGCCTATCCTTGAGGTTGCCTTGGTTGGACCCCAGGGTGAGGCTGCAGAGGTTGACCTTGAGGATTGTAAGACTGCCCTTTCAGACCGTACAACAATCCCTGTTGGACCGAAAGTTGTCCTTGTAAGGGTTGTCCTTGCGGGTCATACGCATAACCTGGCTGGGCCAAAGGTTTTCCCTGGAAGGGTTTTCCTTATGGGCCAGAAGTATATCCTTGCTGAAACAAAGGCTATCCCTAAAGGTTTTTCCCTTGTTGATTAGAAGGTTTCCCAAGTTGCGTAGACAGAAAACCGTTAATATACTGATAAGCCTCAGGAGCAGGAAAATGAAGGGGATTTCCCTGCTCATCATATTGATATGGGAATACATAGATCAGAGAACCATATGGTCCATAATGGGAAAAGTAAGGATGGTTAAGATCCTGAGGGGATTGACCAACCTTGGAGATTGACGGTTGTAAAGACAGCCGATACTCCTTGGGAGAAATGTTCTCTGGAATAGAAGAAGCTATATAGACGTCTTCAGGAACTGACGAGGTCCTAGCTAACTGAGTAGTGACAACAGGTGTAGATGCAACGACGTAGACAGTATGTCTAACAAGTGCCGATGTAACCAAAGGAGATGTCGTGAGAGGCGTCGACGGCGGCATTCCCAACGCAGGAATGGTCAGCCTCATGGACGGAGTCGAAACTCCGATAGAGGCAATAGCGGCCATGAATTGACTTAAAGACCTATATCCAGCTGGGAGTGAAGGACCAGGAGAATACATAATAGAAGATTCGGGGATGTCTTCAGGAAAACGCTGGTATTCTTCACCAGAAGTAATAATTCCCTCACTAGGAGAAGGACTGGACGAGTCCATATCTGATCCTGTCGTAAGATCTTCTAAAAGATGACGGGGTCTAGGAGGTATAATAGCAGCCAAAAAGGGCAATCCTGATGTAAGAGGAGGGAAGTGTTCCCCTACTCCAAATCCAAACCAAGCGTTGGACAAGGGCCAATTGATGTCAACTGGTCCTCCAAAGGGAAGTTCAGATATAACTGGTCCCCCGTCGGGAAACTCAGATACAATGGGTTGCTGATACTCAGCATAGGACTGGGAGACCTCTGATGAATCCTTTGTGTAAGGACTACCAGTAGACGAAACTGAGGGTTCCTCCACTGTGACTATAATGAAAAGAGGAATAGATAAAAACAAAGACACACGGGCAAAAACCAAGGCAAACAACAACAGGCCGAAAAATCAATCTTTAAATAGGCGTGTGATCATAGGTGATTAATTTTACCACATTGAAACTGGAAATTTTACTGTTTCATGTTTTAAGAGTCTAGAAATGAGTAAAATATGACTATCACTTTTAGTTTGTAAAAAAGCATGAAAGGAAAAGCGCTTGATGATCTTTTCAAATTTGGTGAGTCAGTAAAGATCAAAATGACTGCTATGGTAATCTAGGAAAATGGGTGTACCAGATATCCGTGAATTGCCATATAAACCCTGGTAAAAATGAAAAATAAATCAACCAAGGACTTGACGTACATGCAGGTAATCTCCCTGAATGCTGTGTCCGGTGTATCACGGGTAAAAGGCGGCAGAATCGGCTTCCTACAGATAAAGGATTGCAACCTAATGGGGTCTCCCTTTATATACGCGACCATACGGGGAGCACAAGTTCGTACTAGCACTGTCTATAGCCAGATGGCGAGCGACAACTGTTAGGCTTAAAGATGCCGGAACATGTCTCTACCTTAGACTACTAGATGTTTTGTTAATGTTTCAATGTTGCCTTAGGTTAATTCAGTAAATTTTAAAGTTGATCTTCAATTTACGTTTCAATTTAAAGGCCCTATCAAATGTTGGATGTCATAAAACCTCTAAATGCAAACTACATGCCACAAAATATCGTTTTGTTCAATGAAGAGCTACCTACGGGAGAGTCGAGAGCTTTCCAAGTGACAACAAAATGAAGACACAAAAACATCCACTACTGTTTCAAATGCAAGCTAATGAAACTAGAAAACTTCTCTCTAGAGTTATATAACACTAGTAATGCGAAAGAGCTTTTAATTTTCACTAGGCTAATCAAAATTCAAAAGATTTTGTTTTTATATTTTTCAATATTTGAGAGAAAATGCACTGAATGAATGAAAAACTAATGAAAACATCAATTCAAGAAATTACAGAGAGAGGCTGAAACAAACAAGTTCACTCAATACAAATGCGCACAATAAAGACTCAAACCGATGATGAAATCTCTCAAAGTGAAGAAGAATCTCGAAAAAGACTTAAACAAACCGTGTAATCTAGGCTTGGAGTAACACAAAGAAAAATCGAACGAAAGAAAGGACAATCACTCAATTAACGAAATTATTCAATGGAATCGAACAAGAGGAATGCAGAGAAACAAAAACAAAATTTACGGGGCAAGCAAGGACCCAAAACTCCCATGGGAGGCTCAACACACTGAAGCACCTAGAAGCCCTAGGGCTAAAATTAAAAACTGTTAGTAGAGGGAAAAAAACTAGAGGATAGGGGCCAAACTCAGTCTAAAATGACTCCAAGGCACTCAATCAATTAGAAAAATGACACCAGGACCAAAACTCAAGCTCAGAGAGCCCAAAAGCAAGTAAACCCTAACACCAAGCAGAGTTGGCGCGCCTGTTTGGCTGTAATATGTGCCAAAAAGGCATTGGTGCGGGGGCCTAACTAGAAACAAGCGCCAGATGGCGTGACTATCATGAGAAAAACCACGCCAATCGAGTTTAGCCTAGAAAAATAATGAAAATGGACAAAAAGAGACTGGATCTGGTCTTCTGGGGGCTGAATAGGGGTTTAACACCAAGGAAGGTGAACCAGAAGAGGGAATAAATCAATTAAAAACCAAAAAAAACCAAAAGGAGGAAAGTCTAACTCCAACTGACTCCCCAGTGGAGTCGCCAAATTGTTGAGGAGGTAAATCCCCTCTACGGACAAAGGCGATCCCACTAGCCCTAGATTGGGCCTAGAAACAATCAAATCACGCAATCATGTTGGTTCCTAGTTACGAGAAAGACAAAGACTGCAATAAGTAGCCTACCTCAAATCCCACGCTGCTGTTGTTGATGAAGAAGTGGTGTTCCTCGTCCCTAGCCTGACCGATCACAATCCTTATGTTCGTCTTTTCCGGACACCTGTACACACGCAGAGAAACGACGACATACAACGTAATACTGAAAGCATGTAACTATATATTAGTTGGAGAAGATATAATTCGTTACATTACACAAAAGAATAAACACAAGAATGGAACCAAAATCAGAGTTGCTTATATTATAGATGACAAAAGGGATATTACAACCAAATGCTCTAACGCTATGATCTTCCTTCGGCGAGGTTTGCAGAGGAGCGTGTCTCAACAAAGCCTATTGGGAATCTGGATGAAGCTCTCTCTCTTACAGGATTCTCTTCGGCTTAGCTCTCAATAGTTTCCCACCTATATTTTCCTTCCTACCAGTTCAACTAGCTTGCTAATGGAGAGGGCAAGCTTTTATAGATGGAGGAAGGGAATTTGGGATCCCTATAATCATGGGATAGGTCTTATCACTTAGGAAGGTTCCATGAGAGGTGGAAAACCACTTCCTATACATGGAGATCCAGAGCCAAACCACTCAACTCCTTTTGACGATTCATTCTGGAGTTTGTTAGAATCAAACTTCTGCCATTTATTTTTAAAAAACATCCCTTAATAAGCTTGGTGTGAGTGAAACACAGGTATAGAGCGCTAGTTGGCATGCCCTATAGTGTGGATTTCCCCCATTGGCATGAGGGATGAACTAGCTAGTCATGCCAAGGCTAAAACATATGTTTTTAGGGTTTTTCAGAGGAAATGTTCATCAGGATAATATTTGTCCTTATGCAAGAGGATGCCATGAAGGTGTTTTCAGGACATTTTACTGTTCACAGGTCACGAGAATAGTCCTCCAACGTTTGAGATGAGGGATTGCAGGGACGGTGACAAAATGTTATGTAACAAGTAGATGGCAAGGTCCCTTGCCTTTTGGGGGCAGAAAACACTTGTCTTGATCCTCTTTGATAAGTGAGAGGACAAGGTTTAACATGTTTCATTTTATCATTGGTGACCTTAAGACTATTTTTCTCCTCATTAATGATCCCTGCATGTGTGTCTTCTTCATTTTGTTCTTGAATGCCTTCTTGAGAGGTACTTTCATTTTATCCCATGCTAGCATCACTGCCTTGATCTTCATCATTGTCATCCTCTTCCATGTCTTCTGCATTGTCATCCTCTATGTTTGCAACATTATCATTTACATTGTCATTTTCTTTGTTGTCATGGTTAGAGGTGTCTTCATCATTGTTTGGTGCATTTTCATCTTCTTGGCTGCCTTTTGAGTTCATGGGATCACTGTTGTCTCTATTGTTAGGCTATTAGTCATTAGGTTTTCTTGATTACTATCATGACTGCCATTAGTCCCTTCACTGTTTGGCTCATTGTCTTCATTGTTTGGCTCATCAAAATCTGCCTCTATTTCTTGGTTGTCATTTGTTTCTTCCTTTTCATCTAGCTCACTGCCTTTGTTTTTAGAATTTGTCTCTTCACCATTTCTTGCATCTTGATCACTGTCATGATCTTCTTCATTTTCTGCCATGTTATCTTCTTCTTCATCGTCTGCCATGTCATATTCTTCTTCACCATGATTGTCATGGTCTGTTTCTTCTTGACTGTCATTTTCTTCCATGTCACTTGTTTCTTGTTCCCCACTGCCTTTTGTCTCAGTTTGTTCTTCATATGTTTCTCCCTCAATATTTGGCTTACAGCCTTTGTCTCCTTGTTCACTTTTTGGCTCATTGCGTTTGTCACTACCCTCTTCCTTATCACTATCTTTTTTGTCCTCTTCTTCACTGTCTAGCTCACTGTTTTCATATTTATAATCTACCTCTATCTCTGTATCTTCATTGTTATCCTCCTCATCATTTGCTGCTTCATTATGGCTATCATTTTCTTCCTCATGACTGTCAGTTTCTGCCTAATCATTTGTTTCTCCTTCCCCACTGTATTTTGTCTCTTCTCCATCATTATCACTTTCTTCACTTTCACTCTCCTCTCCCTCATCACTTGTTTCTTCCTCTTGACTGTGATTTTCTTCTTGACTTCCATGTTCCTCTTTATCACTGCTTTCTTCATGTTCTTCAACACTTTCTTCTTGTTCGAAGACTTTGGAAGAATGTGAAAGAGGGAGGTTTGTTTGGGGAGAAGATTCATATGGAGAAGATGAATCATGGTTAGTGGGGGGTAATGGAGGAGTGGAGGAAGGTGGATGGGACACTGAGGGTAAAATTTAAAGAGGAAGAGGTTGTGGATTTGTGAAAACATCATGAGCGATGAAAAATTCCCATGGGATACCCTGTTGCTCTAATTGATGCAACACAATCATTTTGATAAGGGAATGGTAGAAACGACTTTGCATTTGCTATGAAGGATGTCTCCTTTTCACAATGGATGACATATTATTAATACTTCTATAAAGATAGTATGGAAAATGTAGTAGCTTGGCCCTAGTGAAATGCATGAGTAGTCTTATGTGGTAGGAATAGAACCTAGAAAACCTACCCTCACAGGTGAAGTACTTCATGATGAATTTCATTAGAGGGGAATATCTTTCCAAGATATGGGAGAAGAGAAATATGGTTTTGCAATCAACTTGGTACCTTGGTTTCAAAAAAGGCTAGTAATGGATTAAGTCCAAACTCACCTGTTTGAACCATTTTTCTCCCATGCAAGGTATCCCAGTGGCCATGGCAATTGTATTGGGGGATAACTCAAAATTCACTCCAACTAGATGTACTTGGTGGTTATGGAGGTTTAGGATGAAAATTCTGGTCAACTCAGGGTGACTTTTGACTCTTTGTACTTTTTCACAGAAGTCATAACATCCCACCTCTTGGAAATATGCAACTGTGGTAGGGGAGGCTGTCAACTCCTTGGTGCTTAAAGGCTCAAATCTATTTTCTCTCCTACCTTTCCTTTGTTGTTCTCTAGGCCTTTGGCCTCCCTCACCTCTATCAATACTGCCTTCTCTAGGAATTTTTTCCTTTTCCCTTGTCTTAAAATCAAAAACTTGAAACTGCTTGTGTAATGATATGAAGGAGGTGAGTGATATGGTGAGGAGACAATAGTGTCAAGTTTTGGCAGTGTGAGGGCTAGTTTTGAAAATTGGAGAGGTTATTTGGCAGAAGAGCTAATTCTTAGCATGGAACCCATACATTTTCTTCCTCTAGGGTTTCTAGATTTCTTTTTAATTTCACCCTATAAAAAATAGCATGAGAGGAGATAGAGTGTCTAAATACCTTTTATGAAAGTTCTGAGGATTCATAGAAGATAAATTGAAAGGCTTTGAGAATTTTAGAGGCTCAGAACAACTTTGAAGAATATTATGGCTGAAAGCACAGGACAAGAGCGTTGCATGGGTGAGTCGGGTCGACCCTGCACGAGGTTTCGGGAAGCCTCTGCACATCCATGCACGTAGCGTTGGGTGGCCTCTACATGAAGGTGTCGTGTCAGGCTTGAAAAGACGTTGTGCGTAGCGTGGTGGAGCGTCGGGTGGCCTCTGCACGAGGTGTCTAGTCGCCTCTGTATGCCAGGGTGCGTAGCACAGTGGAGTGTTGGGTCTTCTGGGCAGAATCTGCACGCACAAGAGCGTAGCGTCGAGTGGCCGGTGCTTGGTCAGGCAGTCATGCACCTGAAAAATGCATAGCGCACCGTTATAGGAGCGTAATGGCCAGTAGAAAAAATCACAGAGAGAGGAAATAGGTGCGTAGTGCTTCTCAACAGGAGCGTAGCGCAGGGCTTCTCCTACCCAAAAATTTGCTAGAAACCCTGATTTCTTTGCTTGGAATCTTTTATCTCTTTCTTGCATATGAAAAATGAGTTTTAATGATAACCATAGTATTTTTATACCGTTGGAAAAATAATCAAGACCAAAAACCCACTTTACTAATGTTTTTCTTTTGGTCCTTTATCTCTTTTGTTGATATTTCCTTTTCCTTTTGTAGGTGGTGCTTTAAGCATAAACATGGTCTTTTGTGGGTGATTTTAAAAAGGTGATTTTATTCTCCTTTGGCCACTTTTGCTTGCTGGTGGTGCCATAAAACAATGTTTTGGTATTCCTACACTTCTTTTGGAGTTTGGTACATTAAACACTTAAAAATAGAGCTTATGCTCCAATTGATTTCTTATTTGACCTTTAACCTCCTTCTTTCCTTCTTTTGATCATTTTTTAGACCTGTGACTGTACTTTGAAAGTTTAAGTAGCCTTCACACTGATACTCTTTACAATTTTGTCCCTTTGCTGTAGTGAAAAACCCTTTTTATCTTATTTTAACCATGGAGGTCTCCTTTCAGAAATCCTTTGAAAACCTTATGATATTATGATGGAGTTTTATGACCCTCATTTCACTTTTTTCCTACCTTCCTAGACTTCTAGTTTTTAAGGGCCTTTTTCCCTTTCCTATTTATAATTTCTACAAACTTTGCTTTCATGCTTGGTGGTGTTGTTGTATCTCTGTCTTTTTGATCTTTTTCATGGGAATCTTGCTGGGCAACACCTTATAGCCAATCAGTCATAAAACCACTAATACTCTTGGTTTACTTAGGCATGTTGTTTCTCTTCTATTGTGAATGTCCTTGAGGAGTTTGGCTTCTCACCTAGCCTCTCTTCTGCTGATAACCATCATAAACCATTCCTGTAGAAATGTTTTAAGATAGGCAATTGTCCCTTTGCAGACTTTATGTTTTGATCAAGGAGGTTTTTATTGGAGTTTTTATACCCTTTGGACCATCATGAGCATAACCTTATTTTTCATTTGAGTTTATCTCTGGGCATATGTAAAAAAGTGAGTTTAGAAAGCCAAAATAATGAATAACCTAGGAGACCTTACATGACCTATTGGGATGCCTTTTGATCTTGGTCCTTGGCTGAAAAATTGAATCAGGGTTTGAAGGTATAAAACGGAGTTTTGGCCAACCTTCATGCATTGCAATCTTAGAAACTGGTAACTTTGAGTTATCTAAAGAGCCCAGAAATGTAGTTTAAAATCACCACTTCTTATGGCATTTGGTGAATAGGTGAAAAGGTTAGGCTACTTAGCAATCCAAAGTGTAAGTAGAAGGTTTAGGCAATTCGAAATAGAGTGGTAAGGTCACAGGTAGAAAACATAGTGAGAATGAGTGACATAAGTCCATGATTTGGTCTGCTGGGAGTGATAGAGTGGCCATGCCTTGATAAAGTAGTAGAACAGTGAAAAATTTATCCTAAGGATAATGAAGGCAGTGAGATTTCTAGAACTCACAAGATTCTTTAATTTTGTTTCTAGGAATTTAGGATAAGTTTTTAGTCATCTACAAAGGCAAAAAATTACTGATGACTAACAGTGGCTCCTCTTGCGGAGGGAAGCTCCTTTTTCAGGAGGTGTCCAACACTTGAGATCTCTTGGTTTATGAAGACCAGTGCATTATCCATTGGGTAGACTTTTCTTCTTTCATTTGTTGCTGCTCCTTTGAAGTTGTGATCTCAATAATCTGAAAACATGATTAGCTCAACTTCATCTTTTCCTACCCAACCTACTGTCCTAACATTTTTTCTTCCTTGGGTGCACTTGAACTGGCAAACCCCTGGCATTCCTTTCTTTCAAAAACAAAAACAAACTATCTACCTCTACACTTATTTCTTCCAAGAGTTCAGATTATGCTGGCGAACTCTTCATATTCTCTACCTAGACTATTTGACTGTCAAGATTAAGCAGTATGACGGACTTCATTTTCTAAGCTATTGACATGAAATTGAAAACATGATTTGAACGAGGATTAGACAATCTGATTCATCATGAGTTGTGGCATTGAGACAAGCTGCACACAAACATTATTTTCATAAAAAAAAAACTAGAAGGCATTAAGGGTTGGGTTTCATCATTACTTAATCATCCCTATCCTTCTCTTTGGTTTAGATTTAAGCATGTGGAACCAGTATCTTCCATTCCTAATCTATTTTGTTTTGACAGGTCAAGCTTAAATAATTTGACCAGTATTATTTTACGAACCTATAAACAACAAATTTAAAACATGCTCAACCATGATTAGGCTAGATGACTGAAAAAGACCTTCTTTTAGAACAAGTAGTGGCATTTAGGCTTGCACACTTTAAATATCACTATTTTTTGGGTATGGGGCCATACCTTCTTTTCAAATCTACCCTCTTTTTCTATTTTTTCTATGTTTTTGTGTTTTTCCCTTTATGACCTTTCTTTAAAAAATGATATGTACGATGACTGAAGGCCTAAAAGCTAGAAATATTGACAAAAGTAATGTTTTAGTGTCTTTCCATTGACAGGACCTCCAAATTCTTCATATCCATCTAGCTCTTGTAAAAATAAAGCATTGTTACCTCTAGCTAAACTAATAATGAATGGCCCTTTCCACAAGTTTTCAAACTTACCATGTTTACATTTGTCTTCTCTCCTTGAGTCCCATTTCAACACTTTATGTCCAATCTGGAAATCATCTTCCTTGTTCCTTCCGTCAAATATTTTCTTCTTATTTTTTTATACTACCTGTGTCATTTTGTAAACCTCCTCTCTTGTCTGCTCTAAATGGATAGTTTGGTTTAGCCTCCTTTGCATGCCATTCTCTTTTGATTGCACTTCTTATAGCAGTTTCATCACAGGGACTCCAAAAGATGTTGGGAAAATGGCATCCATGCCATACACTAGTTGATAGGGAGACATACCGATTGATTTCTTGGTGGTTAATCTATCAGCCCAAAGTGCATGTACTATTTTTCCATGCCATGCTTTTTTATTATGTTCCAGAAGCTTCTTAATGATATTGACCAAGCTTTTATTAGAGGACTTAGCTAGCCCATTACCTTGAGGGTAATAATATGTGGGATTTCCTAATGTGATGTTATATTTATAACAAAATTCAACCATTCTTTTGGACGTAAAGGCAGCAGCATTGTCTGTGATGATATTTTTGGGGCAACCAAATCTAGAAAGGATGTTGGTCTCAAGAAATTTGATAATGACTAAATCAGTGGAATTCCTAAAGGGGATGGCTTCTATCCACTTGATGAAGTAATCAGTGGCTGTGAGGATCCACTTGTGTTGGGAAGAAGAAGTAGGTTGGATATCTCCAATGAAGTCTAAACCCCATTGTTGAAAAGGAGCTTCAACAATGATTGTATGCAAAGGTAGAGGTAAGAGTTTTCTCTTGCCATAAAAAAATTGGCAGTTATGGCAAGTCATGACCAGTTTGTGGGTGTCAGGGAAAAGGGTTGGCCAATAATAACCGGCTCTAAGAATCTTGTTAGCTGTGGTTTTCCAATAAAGATGGCCCCCACACTCTCCCTCATGCAGTTCATGCATGATATTTCCTGTATCATCTTCAAGAAAAAACTTAAGCAATATACCAATAGGATTATTCCAATACAAAATTCCATCTAAAATGCAGAAATTCAAAGCTTTTTGTTTTAGGAATCTTGCTTTTGTCTTTGATAAGGTAGGAGGAGTATTAAAATAAAATAGTACTTACAGGATATCAACATACCAAGATGAATTCAAGAATGCTTCTTCAACATGGGGAGTTGTGCATTCTTCTTGTTCTTCTAAAGTATCAACTAAATTCATATCTAATGCTTCGAGATTTTATTAAGCCATAATTTTTGCGAGCCCTTGTCCTTTAACCAGTTTAGTTGGTCTGATTTCTAATTCATATTCTAAAATAATAGAAATCCATTTTCCTCTTTTACCATCTGGATCTTGATTTAAACTGTCTTTGAAAACTATGTGAGGAAAAAAATCTATGATATGAGAATGTAAGATATAAACTCTAAAATATTTCAATGCTTTAATCAATGCAAATGCCTGCTTTTCCATGATGTTGTACTTTAGGGGAGCATCTCTAAGGGCTTTGCTGAAAAAGGTTATAGGTTTTTCTTTCCCCATTATGTTATTTTGTAACAATACTGTAGCCACGGTATGTTTAGAGGAAAATGAGAAAATGTAGAAGTCTTTGGTGAAATCATGAATTATTAGAACTGGTGTTTGGGTCAGTGCTTTCTTAACGAGTTCAAAAGATTGTTTCACTTCCAAAGTCCACTTAAATCCTATTTCATTTTTGAGCATGTTTGTAATATTTCTCAAAAGTTTAGCAAGGTTAAGGATGAATCTCTTCAAGAATTTTATTTTCCCAATGAAATACTGCAATTCCTTAATGTTTCTAGGATGGCTGATTTGCAATATGCCTTGAATCCTTTTGGGATCTATTTTCATTCCCTCTTCAGAGATGATGTGGCCTATGATTTTTACATCCTTGAGACTAAACATTTTTTTCTTAGGATTAAAAGACAGACCATATTTCCTACATTTTTCGAAAACCTTTCTCAAGTGGACTAAGTGCTCTTGATCAGGGTTAGAATAAACAGTGATGTCATTAAGGTAAATGACTATGAAGTAGCCTACATCTTCTGAAAAAGCTATGTCCATGGCCCTTTGGAAAGTGGCCCCCGCATTCATCAACCCAAATGGAATTTTAACATACATGAATGTACCCTAAGGTGTGGTGAAGGCAGTTTTGTGCTGATCACTTGGGAATACTACCACTTGGTTGTAACCAGAAAAACCATCAAGAAGTGAGATTCTCTTAGAGCCAACTACCTTTTGAAGTATGTGGTCCATTTTAGGCAAGGGATAGTTATCTTTCAAGGAGGACATGTTCATATTTCTAAAGTCAATGAAAAGTATAATCTCCCCGGTCTTCTTCCTAACTGAAACAAGGTTGGAAACCCCCTCAGAGTATCTAAGGGGAACTATGATCCCTGCATCATACATATTTTTAATTTCTTGTTCAACTAAAGGTAGTAAAACATGGTTTATTCTCCTTAACTTTTTCTTGAAAGGTTTCTAATTTTCCTTGAGAGGGATTTTGTGTTGAATAATGCTTGTGTTATATGATTTTAAGTCTTGATATCCCCATGCAAACATATCTTTAAACTCCTTAAAAATATCAATATACTTCTGTTTTATGTGAGGAGGAAGGGTCTTGGAGAGTTTAATCATTTGGGTTACTTTATGTTTCCTATGTTGAATTCTTCAACATCAGTCTGGGTAGATTCTATCTTTGGTTTTTTAGCCACATCATTAAAATTGAACAACTCTTCTAATGGTGCAAGCCCTCTTGGTAATGTGTCATTTTTGCATTTTAAGACTTCCAAGTCCTTTTGGTCTAGATATTCAAACATTTCATCCTCATAAGGATGTGTAGGCAGATTTATATCAGCAAAAGAGGGAAACTCTGTTTCATGATCTTTATCTTCAATAAAAGCATATTTCTCATTTTCTAAGCTAGATTTAATCAATGCAAATTTATTCCTAGATTGCAGAAAATCATCAATTTGTTCATCTCCCTCAAACACTTGCCAATGGTTAATGTTGTCATGAACTATAGGATGATGTTTGACTTTGATAGGGTATTTCTCATTTGCATATGGTATTTGACAATTGCTGGCAGCAAAGGCTAGCTCATTGGTAAGACTATTTTTGGCTCTAGGAACGTAAGTGAGCTCATATTTCTCGAAAGTTTTGAGGAGGTATAGGGTTGCATTTATATAATCTCTTAATATTGGATTCTTGGCTGAGTATTCATGTTTGATTTGTTTAATGAAAAGTTCTAAATATTCTGGAACACGTCTCTACCTTAGACTACTAGATGTTTCGTTAATGTTTCAATGTTGCCTTAGGTTAATTCAGTAAATTTTAAAGTTGATCTTCAATTTATGTTTCAATTTCAAGGCCCTATCGAATGTTGGATCTCATAAAACCTCTAAATGCAAACTACATGCCACAAAATATCATTTTGTTCAACGAAGAGATACCTACGGGAGAGTCAAAAGTTTTTCAAATGACAACAAAACAAAGACACAAAAACATCCACTATTGTTTCAAATGCAAGCTAATGAAACTAGAAAAATTCTCTCTAGAGTTATATAACATTAGTAATGCGAAAGAGCTTTCAATTTTCACTAGGCTAATCAAAATGCAAAAGATTTTGTTTTTGTATTTTTCAATATTTTAGAGCAAATGCACTAAATGAATGAAAAACTAATGAAAACATTAATTCGAGAAATGACAGAGAGAGAGCTGAAAAAAACAATTTCACTCAATACAAACGCGCACAATCAAGACTCAAACCGATGACGAAATCCCTCAAAGCGAAGAAGAATCTCGAAAATGACTCAAAAAAACCGTGTAATCTAGGCTTGGAGTAACACAAAGCGAAATCAAATGAAAGAAAGGAAAATCACTCAATTAATGCAATGATTCAATGGAATCGAACAAGACGAATGCAGAGAAGCAAAAAAAAAATTGACCAGGCAAGCAAGGACCCAAAACTCCCATGGGAGGCTCAGCACACTGAAGCACCTAGAAGCCCTAGGGCTAAAATAAAAAACTGATAGTAGAGGGCAAACAACTGGAGGACAGGGGCCAAACTTAGTAAAAAATGACTCCAAGGCACTCAATCAATCAGAAAAATGACACCAGGACGAAAACTCAAACTCAGAGAGCCCAAAAGCAAGCAAACCCTAACACCAAGCAGAGTTGGCGCGCTTGTTTGGCTGTAATATGCGCCAAAAAGGCATTGGTGTGGGGGCCTACTTAGCAACAAGTGCCAGCTGGCGTGACTATCAAGAGAAAAACTACGCTAATCAAGTTTACCCTAGAAAAATAATGAAAATGGACAAACAGAGACTGGATCTGGTCTTCTGGGGGCTGAACAGGGGTTTAACACCAAGGAAGGTGAACCAGAAGAGGGAATAAATCAATCAAAAACCAAAAACAACCAAAAGGAGGAAAGACTAACTCTAACTGACTCCCCAGTGGAGTCGCAAAATTGTTGAGGAGGTAAATCCCCTCTGCGGACAAAGGCGATCCCACTAGCCCTAGATTGGGTCTAGCAACAATCAAATCACACAATGATGTTGGTTCCTAGTTACGAGAAAGACAAAGACTGCAATAAGTAGCCTACCTCAAATCCCATGCTGCGGTTGTCGATGAAGAAGCGGTGCTCCTCGTCCCTAGCCTGACAGATCACAATCCTTTTGTTCATCACGTCCGGACACCTGTACACACCCAGAGAAACGATGACATACAACGTAATACTGAAAGCATGTAACTATATATCAGTCAGAGAAGATATAATTCGTTGCATTAAACAAAAGAATAAACACAAGAATGGAACCAAAATTAGAGTTTCTTATATTATAGATGAAAAAAGGGAGATTACAACCAAATGCTCTAACGCTATGATCTTCCTTCGGCGGGGCTTGCAGCGGAGCTTGTCTCAACAAATCCTATCGGGAATCTGGACGAAGCTCTCTCTCTTACGGGGTTCTCTTCGGCTTAGCTCTCAATAGTTTCCCACCTATAGTTTCCTTCCTAACAGTTCAACTAGCTTGCTAATGGAGAGGGCAAGATTTTATAGATGGAGGAAGGGAATTTGGGATCCCTATAATCATGGTATAGGTCCTATCTCTTAGGAAGGTTCCATGAGAGGTGGAAAACTACTTCCTATACATGGAGATCCAGAGCCAAGCCACTCAACTCCTTTTGATGATTCATTCTAGAGTTTGTTAGAATCAAACTTCCGCCATTTATTTTTAAAAAACATCCCTTAATAAGCTGGGCGTGAGTGAAACACAGGTATAGAGCACTAGTTGGCGCACCCTCTAATGTGGATTTCCCCCATTGGCACGATGGATGAACTAGCTAGTCGTGCCAAGGCTAAAACATCTGTTTTTAGGGTTTTTTAGAGGAAATGTTCTTCAGGATAATATTTTTCCTTATGCAAGAGGATGCCATGAAGGTGTTTTCAGGACATTTTACTGTTCACAAGTCACGGGAATATTCCTCCAACATTCAGGATGAGGGATTGTAGGGACAGTGAAAAAATGTTGTGTAACAAGTAGATGGCAAGGTCCCCTGCCTTTTGGAGGCAGCGGACACTTTCCTTGATCCTCTTTGATAAGTGAGAGGACAAGGTTTAACATGTTTCATTTTATCATTGGTGACCTTAAGACTGTTTTTCTCCTCATTAATGATCCCTGCATGTGTGTCTTCTTCATTTTGTTCTTGACTGCCTTCTTGAGAGGCACTTTCATTTTATCCCATGCTAGCATCACTGCCTTGATCTTCATCATTGTCATCCTCTTCCATGTCTTCTGCATTGTCATCCTCTATGTTTGCAACATTATCATTTACATTGTCATTTTATTTGTTGTCATGTTTAGAGGTGTCTTCATCATTGTTTGGTGCATTTTCATCTTCTTGGTTGCCTTTTTAGTTCATGGGATCACTGTTGTCACTATTGTTAGGGATATTAGTCATTAGGTTTTCTTGATTACTGTCATGACTGCCATTAGTTCCTTAACTATTTGGCTCACTGTCTTCATTGTTTGGCTCATCAAAATCTGCCTCTATTTCTTGGTTGTCATTTGTTTCTTCCTTTTCAACTAGCTCATTGCCTTTGTTTTTAGAATTTGTCTCTTCACCTTTTCTTGCATCTTGATCACTGTCATGATCTTCTTCATTTTCTGCCATGTTATCTTCTTCTTCATCATCTACCATGTCATATTCTTCTTCACCATGACTATCATGGTCTGTTTCTTCTTGACTGTCATTTTCTTCCATGTCACTTGTTTCTTGTTCCCCACTGTCTTTTGCCTCAGTTTGTTCTTCATATGTTTCTCCCTCAATATTTGGCTTACAACCTTTGTCTCCTTGTTCACTTTTTGGCTCATTGCCTTTGTCACTGCCCTCTTCCTTATCACTGTATTTTTTGTCCTCTTCTTCACTGTCTACCTCACTGTTTTCATATTTATAATCTGCCTCTGTCTCTGTATCTTCATTGTTATCCTCCTCATCATTTGCTGCTTCATTATGGCTGTCATTTTCTTCCTCATGATTGTCAGTTTCTGCCTAATCATTTGTTTCACCTTCCCCACTGTATTTTGTCTCTTCTCCATCATTATCACTTTCTTCACTTTCACTTTCCTCTCCCTCATCACTTGTTTCTTCCTCTTGACTGTGATTTTCTTCTTGACTTCCATGTTCCTCTTTGTCACTGCTTTCTTCATGTTCTTCAACACTTTCTTCTTATTTTAAGACTTTGGGATAATGTGAAAGAGGGAGGTTTGTTTGGGGAGAATATTCATATGAAGAAGATGAATCATGGTCAGTGGGGGGTAATGGAGGAGTGGAGGAAGGTGGATGGGATGATGAGGGTAAAATTTGTAGAGGAAGAGGCTGTGGATTTGTGAAAATATCATGAGCGATGAAAACTTCCCATGGGATACCCTGTTGCTCTAATTGATGCAACACAATCATTTTGATAAGTGAATGGTGGAAACAACTTTTCAATTGCTATTAAGGATGTCTCCTTTTCACAATGGATGACATCTTATTAATACTTCTATAAAGATAGTATGGAAAATGTAGTAGCTTTGCCCTAGTGAAATGCATGAGTAGTCTTATGTGTTAGGAATAGAACCTAGAAAAACTACCCTCACAGGTGAAGTACTTCATGAAGACTTTCATTAGAGGGGAATATCTTTCCAAGATATGGGAGAAGGGAAATATGGTTTTGCAATCAACTTGGTACCTTGGTTTCAAAAAAGGCTAGTAATGGATTAAGTCCAAACTCACCTGTTTGAACCATTTTTCTCCCATGCAAGGTGTCCCAGTGGCCATGGAAATTGTATTGGGGGATAACTCAAAATTCACTCCAACTAGATGTACTTGGTGGTTATGGAGGTTTAGGATGAAAATTCTGGTCAACTCAGGTTGACTTTTGACTCTTTGTACTTTTTCACCAAAGTCATAACATCCCACCTCTTGTAAATATGCAACTGTGGTAGGGGAGGCTGTCAACTCCTTGGTGCTTAAAGGCTCAAATCTGTTTGCTCTCCCACCTTTACTTTGCTATTCTCTAGGCCTTTGGCCTCCCTCACCTCTATCAATACTGCCTTCTCTAGGAATTTTTTCCTTTTCCCTTGTCTTAAAATCAAAAACTTGAAATTGCTTGTATAATGATATGAAGGAGGTGAGTGAGATGGTGAGGAGACATTAGTGTCAAGTTTTGGCAGTGTGAGGGATAGTTTTGCAAATTGGAGAGGTTATTTGGCAGAAGAGCTACTTCTTAGCATGGAAACCAAACATTTTCTTCCTCTAGGGTTTCTAGATTTATTTTTAATTTCACCCTTTAAAAAATAGCATGAGAGGAGACAGAGTGTATAAATACCTGTTATGAACGCTCTGAGGATGCCTAGAAGAGAAATTGAAAGGCTTTGAGAATTTTAGAGGGCTCGAAATAACTTTGAAGAATATTCTGGTTGAAAGCGCAGCACAAGAGCGTAGCGTGGGTGAGTCGGGTCGACCTTGCACTAGGTTTCGGGCAGCCTCTGCACATCCAAGCACGTAGCACCGAGCAGCCTCTGCATGTAGGTGTCATGTCGGGCTTGAAAGAACGTTGTGTGTAGCGTGGTGGAGCGTCGGGCGGCCTCTGCACGAGGTGTCTAGTCACCTCTATACGCCGGGGTGAGTAGCACATTGGGGTGTTGGGTCTTCTGGGCAGAGTCTGCGCACACAAGAGTGTACCGTCGGGTGTCCGGTGGTTGGTCAGGCAGTTTTGCACCTGAAAAATGCATAGCGCACCGCTATAGGAGCACAGTGCCCAGTGGAAAAATTCACAGAGAGAGGAAACATGCGTGTAGTGCATCTCAACAGGAGCGTAGCGCAGGGCTTCTCCTACCCAAAACATTGCTAGAAACCCTGATTTCCTTTCTGGAAGCTTTTATCTCTTTCTTGCATATGACAAATGAGTTTGAATGATAACCACAATATTTTTATACCCTTGGAAAAATAATCAAGACCAAAAACCCACTTTACTAATGTTTTTCTTTTGGTCCTTTATCTCTTTTGTTGATATTTCCGTTTCCTTTTGCAGGTGGTGTTTTAAGCATAAACATGGTCTTTTGTGGGTGATTTAAAAAAAGTGATTTTATTCTCCTTTGGCCACATTTGCTTGCTGGTGGTGCCGTAAAACAACGTTTTGATCTTCCTAAACTTCTTTTGGATTTTGGTACATTAAACACTTAACAATAGAACTTTTTATCCATTTGATTTCTTATTTGACCTTTAACCTCCCGCTTTCCTTCTTTTGATCATTTTGTAGACCTATGACTGTACTTTGAAAGTTTAAGTAGCCTTCACACTGATACTCTTTACAATTTTGTCCCTTTTCTATAGTGAAAAACCCTTTTTATCTTATTTTAACGATGGAGGTCTCCTTTCAGACATCCTTTGAAAACCTTCTGATATTATGATGGAGTTTTATGATCTTCATTTCACTTTTTTCCTACCTTCCTAGACTTCTAGTTTTAAAGGGCATTTTTCCCTTTCCTATTTATAATTTCTACAAACTTTGCTTTCATGCTTGGTGGTGCTGTTGTATCTCTATTTTTTTTATCTTTTTCATGGGAATCTTGCTGGGCAACACCTTATAGCCAATCAGTCATAAAACCACTGATACTCTTTGTTTACTTAGGCATGTTGTTTCTCTTCTATTGTGAATTTCCTTAAGGAGTTTGGCTTCTCACCTAGCCTCTCTTCTGCTGATAACCATCATAAACCATTCCTGTAGAAATGTTTTAAGATAGGCAATTGTCCCTTTGCAGACTTTATGCTTTGATCAAGGTGGTTTTTCTTGGAGTTTTTATACCCTTTGGACCATCATGAGCATAATCTTATTTTTCATTTGAGTTTATCTCTAGGCATATGTAAAAAAGTGAGTTTAGAAAGCCAAAACAATGAATAACCTAGGATACCTTACATGACCTATTGGGATGCCTTTTGGACTTGGTCTTTGGCTGAAAACTTGAATCAGGGTTTGAAGGTATAAAACAGAGTTTTTACCAACCTTCATGCATTGCAATCTTAGAAACTGGTAACTTTGATTTATCTAAAGAGCCCAGAAAGGTAGTTTAAAATCACCACTTCTTGTGGCATTTGGTGAATAGGGGAAAGGGTTAGGCTACTTAGCAATCCAAAGTGTATGTAGAAGGGTTAGGCAAGTCGAAACAGAGTGCTAAGGTCAGAAGTGGAAAACATAGTGAGAATGAGTGACATAAGTCCATGATTTGGTCTTTTGGGAGTGATAGAATGGCCATGCCTTGATAAAGTAGTAGAATAGTGAAAAATTTATCCTAAGGATAATGAAGGCAGTGAGATTTCTAGAACTCACAAGATTCTTGAATTTTGTTTCTAGAAATTTAGGATAAGTTTTTAGTCATCTACAAAGGAAAAAAATTATTGATGACTAACAGTGGCTCCTCTTGCGGAGGGAAGCTCCTTTTCAGGAGGTGTCCAACACTTTAGATCTCTTAGTTTATGAAGACCAGTGCATTATCCATTGGGTAGACTTTTCTTCTTTCATTTGTTGCTGCTCCTTTGAAGTTGTGATCTCAATAATCTGAAAACATGATTAGCTCAACTTCATCTTCTCCTACCCAACCTACTGTCCTAACATTTTTTCTTCCTTGGGTGCACTTGAACTGGAAAACCCCTGACATTCCTTTCTTTCAAAAACAAAAGCAAACTATCTACCTCTACACTTATTTCTTCCAAGAGTTCAGATTATGATGGCGAACTCTTCATATTCTCTACCTATTCTATTTGACTATCAAGATTAAGGAGTATGACAAACTTCATTCTCTAAGCTATTGACATGAAATTGAAAACATGATTTGAACGAGGATTAGACAATCTAATTCATCATGAGTTGTGACATTGAGACAAGCTACACACAAACATTATTATCATAAAAAACAAAACTAGAAGGCATTAAGGGTTGGGTTTCATCATTACTTAATCATCCCTATCCTTCTCTTTGGTTCAGATTTAAGCATGTGGAACCAGTATCTTCCATTCCTAATCTATTTTCTTTTGAGAGGTCAAGCTTAAATAATTTGACCAGTATTCTTTTACTAACCTATCAACAATAAATTTAAAACATGCTCAACCATGATTAGGCTAGATGACTGAACAAGACCTTCTTTTAGAAAAATTAGTGGCATTTAGGCTTGCACACTTTCAATATCACTATTTTTTGGGTATGGGGTCATACCTTCTTTTCAAGTCTTCCCTCTTTTTCTATTTTTCTATGTTTTTGTGTTTTTCCCTTTATGAAATTTATTTAAAAAATGATATGTACGATGAGTGAAGGCCTAAAAGCTAGAAATCTTGACAAAAGTAGTGTTTTAGTGTCCTGCCATTGACAGGACCTCCAAATGCTTCATTTCCATCCAGCTCTTGTAAAAATAAAGCATTGTTACCTCTAGCTAAACTAATAATGAATGACCCTTTCCACAAGTTTTCAAACTTACCATGTTTACCTATGTCTTCTCTCCTTGAGTCTGATTTCAGCACTTTATCTCCAATCTGGAAATCATCGTCCTTGGTCCTTCCATCAAAGATTTTCTTCATATTTCTTTATACTACCCATGTCCTTTTGTAAACCTCCTCTCTTGTATTCTCTAAATGGATATTTTGGTTTAGCCTCCTTTGCATGCTATTCTCTTCTGATTGCACTTCTTGTAGCAGTTTCATCATTGGGACTCCCAAATATGTTGGGAAAATGACATCCATGCCATACACTAGTTGATAGGGAGACATACCGATTGATTTCTTGGTGGTTAGTCTATCAACCCAAAGTGCATGTGCCATGCCATGCTTTTTTATTATGTTCCAGAAGCTTCTTAATGATATTGACCAATATTTTATTAGAGGACTCAGCTAGCCCATTACCTTCAGGGTAATAAGCTGTGGAATTTCCTAATGTGATGTGATATTTATAACAAAAGTCAACCATTCTTTTGGACGTAAAGACAGCAGCATTGTTGGTCTCAAGAAATTTGATAATGACTGAATCAGTGGAATTCCTAAAGGGGATGGCTTCTATCCACTTCATGAAGTAATCAGTGGTTATGAGGATCCACTTATGTTGGGAAGAATAAGTAGGGTGTATATCTCCAATGAAGTCTAAACCCCATTGTTGAAAAGGATCTTCAACAATGATGGGATGCAAAGGTAAAGGTAAGAGTTTTCTCTTGCCATCAAAAATTTGGCACTTATGGAAAGTCATGACCTGTTTGTGGGTGTCAGGGAAAAGGGTGGGCCAATAATAACTGGCTCTAAGAATCTTGTTAGTTGTGGTTTTCCAATAAATATGGTTCCCACACTCTCCCTCATGCAGTTCATGCATGATATTTCCTGTATCATCTTCAAGCAAAAACTTAAGCAATATACCAATAGGATTCTTCCAATACAAAATTCCATCTAAAATGCAGAAATTCAAAGCTTTTTGTTTTAGGAAACTTACTTTTGTCTTTGATAAGGTAGGAGGAGTATTAAAATAAAATATTACATATAGGATATCAACATACCAAGATGAATTCAAGAATGCTTCTTCAACATGGGGAGTTGTGCATTCTTCTTGTTCTTCTAAAGTATCAACTAAATTCATATCTAATGCTTCGAGATTTTATTAAGCCATAAGTTTTGTGAGCCCTTATCCTTTAACCAGTTTGGTGGGTCTGATTTCTAATTCATATTTTAAAATAATAGAAATCCATTTTCCTCTTTTACCATCTGGATCTTGATTTAAAATGTCTTTGAAAACTATGTGAGGAACAAAATCTATGATATGAGAATGTAAGATATAAACTCTAAAATCTTTCAATACTTTAATCAAAGGAAAGGCCTGCTTTTCCATGATGTTGTACTTTAGGGGAGCATCTCTAAGGGCTTTGATGAAGAAGGCTATGGGTTTTTCTTTCCTCATTATGTTATTTTGTAACAATACTACAGCCACGGTATGTTCAGAGGAAAATGAGAAAATGTAGAAGTCTTTGGTGAAATAAGGACTTATTAGAACTGGTGCTTGGGTCAGTGCTTTCTTAACGAGTTCAAAAGATTGTTTCTCTTCCAAAGTCCACTTAACTCCTATTTCCTTTTTGAGCATGTTTGTAATATTTCTCAAAAGTTTAGCAAGGTTAAGGATGAATCTCTTCAAGAAGTTTATTTTCCCAATGAAAGACTGCAATTCCTTAATGTTTCTAGGATGGCTGATTTGCAATATGCCTTGAATCCTTTTGGGGTCTATTTTCATTCCCTCTTCAGAGATGATGTGGCCTAGGATTTTTCCATCCTTGAGACCAAACATTGTTTTCTTGGGATTCATAGACAAACCATATTTCCTACATTTTTCGAAAACCTTTCTCAAGTGGACTAAGTGCTCTTGATCAGGGTTAGAATAAACAGTGATGTCAACAAGGTAAATGACTATGAAATAGCCTACATCTTCTGAAAAAGCTATGTCCATGGCCCTTTGGAAAGTGGCCCCCGCATTCATCAAACAAATGGAATTTTAACATACATGAATGTACCCTAAGGTGTGGTGAAGGCAGTTTTGTGCTGATCACTTGGGAATACTACCACTTGGTTGTAACCGGAAAAACCATCAAGCAGTGAGATTCTCTTAGAGCCAACTACCTTTTGAAGTATGTGGTCCATTTTAGGCAAGGGATAGTTATCTTTCAAGGAGGACATGTTCATATTTCTAAAGTCAATGAAAAGTATAATCTCCCCAGTCTTCTTCCTAACTGAAACAAGGTTGGAAACCCCCTCAGAGTATCTAATCGAAACTATGATCCTGGCATCATACATCTTTTTAATTTCTTGTTCAACTAAAGGTAGTAAAATAGGGTTTATTCTCCTTAAATTTTGCTTGAAAGGTTTCTAATTTTCCTTGAGAGGTATTTTGTGTTGAATAATACTTGTGTCATATGATTTTAAGTCTTGATATCCCCATGCAAAAACATCTTTAAACTCCTTAAAAAGCTCAATATACTTCTGTTTTATGTGAGGAGGAAGGGTCATGGAGAGTTTAATCATTTGGGTTCCTTTATGTTTCCTATGTTGAATTCTTCAACATCAGTCTTGGTAGATTCTATCTTTCGTTTTTTAGCCACATCATTAAAATCAAATAGCTCTTCTAATGGTGCAAGCCCTCTTGGTAATGTGTCATTTTTGCATTTTAAGACTTCCAAGTCCTTTTGGTCTAGATATTCAAACATTTCATCCTCATAAGGATGTGTACACAGATTTATATCAGCAAAAGAGGGCAACTCTTTTTCATGATCTTTATCTTCAGCAAAAGCATCTTTCTCATTTTCCAAGCTAAATTTAATCAATGTAAATTTATTCCTAGATTGCAGAAAATCATCAATTTGTTCAAGTCCCTCAAACACTTGCCAATGGTTAATGTTGTCATGCACTATACGATGATGTTTGACTTTGATAGGGTATTGCTCATTTTCATATGGTATTTGATAATTGCTAGCAGCAAAGGCTAGCTCATTGGCAAGACTATTTTGGACTCTAGGAATGTAAGTGAGCTCATATTTCTCGAAAGTTTTGAGGAGGTATAGGGATGCATTTATATACTCTCTTAATATTGGATTCTTGGCTGAGTATTCACCTTTGATTTGTTTAATGACAAGTTCTAAATCTTCTTGGGATGATATTTTATTAGCTCCTAAGTCTTCAATAAAGTGCAAACCAAGGAGGAGAGCCTCATATTCTACAATGTTATTAGTGCACTGAAATTATAGTCTGGATGAATGACCCTCATTTGTGTTATGTATCGAGACACCATCTCTTGAACTAGCCTTTCCACAAGAGCCATCAAAGCTCATGTTCCAAAGCGTTTCTACTTCATGCTTGTCACTAAGTTGTTGTTTAGGGCTATTAGAGTTCTGGTTATCATTTTATTCATTTGAGGGTGAGTGTGAGTGTTTTGGAGGGCCTAGTTCTTTCTCATTTCCTTTCACCTGTTCACCAATCTAATTTTCATTATACAAGATAAAAGAATCTAAATCTGAATGAATGGAATAATCCAGGGTGTTTTTTGGCCTCTCTAGGCTACTCACCATATACTTCATGTGGGATTCTCAATATAATCTTCTAGTTTGATTGAAGACAGGGATAGTGGCATATGAAGTATCCATTTGGAGGCTGCCTTGAAGTTTGGCTCCCCATGATCTGGATAACAGCATGCCATACTTCAGGGGAATATCAACAACCACTATGTCCATGACTAGACTCTTAGCGGGTATTTGCACCAAAGTGATACAAATATCCTTGATTAGACCCAAACGCTTGACTCTACTCGAATCGAAAGAGTATAATTCTTTGTAAGGTTTGGTTATTTCTAGGCCTAATCTCTCCATGACCACGTTAGGCATGAGGTTGTGCGAGGCACCAGAATCTAGCATGGAATTTTGTAATATTTGTTCATGTATGTTCAGGCTAACATAGAAAGGAGGGACAACTCCTTGTTTATATTTTCCCTCCATTTCGGGATCCAAAAAAAGCTCAGGTCTATCATCAGTTAAGTTTAGAGTGTTTGTATCATTTCCTATGTTCAGAACTTTCAAAACTTGAGACCTATACATATCCTGAGTTACCAATTCAGTGAGAGGTATGGTTATCTTGATTTTAGCAATCTCTCTTTCAAAACTGAAAGGTATTTGTATTTTAGACATATTTACATCAGTTTTATCAACCATAAATTTTTCTACATTTTTAATTTGCTGATTCTGATTCAGGGCTTTGGACAAAAGAAATTTCTCTGGGCCACTAGTAGAGGTACTAGGGCAGCTTGCATCACCACTTGGTTGGCTAGTTTTGTCCTTATTTGAATCAATTTTCTTAGCCATGGTGTCGGTATTGTGTCATGTATTTTTAGGAATGTTTGCAGGGGTTTTCCTAACAGCAGTGTCTAAGTTGTTCTTCTTCGAGTTGTCTTGGTTTTTCTTACTCCTAAGATCATATTGCCTATGGAATTCCATTATGGTGTTTTCCAATCCCAACTCACAATCTTCAGTGTCTTTATAGCTTGTTTCATTTAGATTCGAGGATAAGAAACCTTGTTCTTCTTTTGTGAGGAAAACATCACCCTCGTTATCAGAGCCTATTAAGTTTACATGATTTTCATCCGGCTGTTTAATATCTCTTTCCCCTTCATCTACATAGTTATCTTGGAAGGGTGACCTGATTTTTTGATCATTTTCCCTTTGTCTAATTTGGGGTGGGTCTCTTCTGAAGTTCCGATTCCGGTTTCTGTTTTGGGGATTTGGTTGGTTCTCCCTAGGAGGTGCTCTTGCGTTTATGCTAATTCTCTCCATCATTCTGTCCATGGTTCTAAGTAGGTTGTCAATCTTGGAATCAGACAAGGAATTTGAGGGCATGGTTTCATCTTTGTAGGTTACCCTCTATTCTGATCTCAGCCTAGCTATTTTTTCATTTAAGTTGGCCTCTACACTTATAGATCCCTTTTGCATGTCTTCTAAAGTTAGGGGCTCTCTTTCTCTTAGCTGATATTCCATGTCCAGGTCAAAACCCTTCAGAAATTTAGCTAAGGCCAGGCCTAGTGGGGGTTTCATGTGAGGTGGGAGGGCATTGTAGACACTATTAAACTTGGTGCAATAATCTTGGACACTCTCCCCCAAATTCCTCTTAAGATTTTTATATTCAGAATGGATTTGGAGGGGGTTTTTCTTGATTTCCCACTTCTTTATGAAAGTTTGGTAAAGGGAAGGGAGATCATGTATGCTGTTGAGAGTCAAGTTCTTAAACCATTTTTTAGCTTCTCCTCCTAGGCTTTGGGAAAACATCCTAATATTCATGGTTTCCTCTTCTAATTCCATGTAGTCAAAAGCATCATTCATTCTATCTACATGCTGTTGGGCAGTGGTAGATTCAGCCTCAGTAAATTGAGGGATTCTGGACTGGTAGTCCTTTGGAAAAGGTACCAAAGGTTGTGGTAAAAATAGGGGGGCAAACCAAGATGCCATGATAGGAGCTAATGGTGGATTTACAAGTGGAGGGTTTGTGAGGGGAGGTGTAGGATGAAGTGGGGTGGTTTGCACAGCGGTGGTATGGATGAGTGTGGTGGAAGTAATTGGACCAGCAGACTGATTTTGAGTAGATTTGGTATGGAAAGAGCTAAAGTGGTGGAGAAGCTGAAAATAAGATGGGGTAGAAGGAGAGGCTTCTCTACTAGAACTATGGTGCAAATATATGGGCTCGAGGTCAATATGGTCAATCTCACTGTGTCACTTGGTTCTGAAAATTTTTCTCATATGGTGCAAGTCAAACTGAGGATCTTGCAAGGTTGTGAGTTGTTCAAGTACAGAGCTTGCTTTATGAATGGTCCCCATAGTAGTTGAGTTTCTAGTTTCAGAAGTTTTCCACAAAATCCTTTTTGGGTCATCAACTATAGTAGGAGGGTTTGGGTCTGGATGAGATCTAGTACTAATTCTTCGTGAAGCCAGATTTCAAACTAAAAGTTTAGAGAGGTTGAAAGTTTTTGAACTTTTTTGAAAAGTTTACCTCTCTTAGTTTTTGCTAAACTCAGACAATGTGTGATTAGATCTCTAAACTTCTTGAGGCTGATTTGACACAATCCTAAGGGATTCTATGGATACTATTAAAGTGAGAATGCCTACTAGAGGCAAGTGGAGTTGTCAGGTGGATGTTCTTAGTTCATTTTGAGGATGTATGTCTATGGTCGACCACCAATAACTGACAAAAACCAATCTAGGAATATTTTGGGGTTTTCTGAGTTCTCTTAAGTAACCCTAAGATTTTTGTGAGTGTACTACAGTTGGGTCATCATTTTTCTAGGATGGTGAAACAACCAAGTTCTACTCTTGGCTATAATTTGAGTTCTCTATGATTTGATGAAGGTTTCTGAAGTCTTAAGGGATACTTAGATTGTCACTGACATCAGAGGTTGCATCATGATCACCATTTTGTTAGTGATAGTGATCAGGTAGCTATAAATCATAGGATACTATTTCAATAAAGGGCTTCTGAATTGCTAAAGGGTGTCTAATCTTGGTACTTACTCAGAAAAGTCCCACCGTGATTGCCATTATGTTAGTATCCTGTGATTTAGCAGATTGGTAGATCAAATGCACAGGGTAACATTAGACCGGTCTTTGAAGTCCTAGGACCTAGCCTTCCTGGACTTAGAGAGGGCTCTCTCTATTGTGTGTGAAGGATGTAAAATTGTTCTCTTTAGATGGTTGATTTTAGGCTAGTTGTTAAGTGTAGGGTTTGTTTCTTGTTTGGTTGGGCAAGATGATCAAGTAGGATAGGTGGAGTGAGAGGTCATCAAATCAATTGGGCTATGGAGTCTATGAAAGCCATTGATATCTCAATAATGAATCAAGGTACATCATAGGGAAAATCTAATGTAGTCAATGGATCTTTAAGGTAATGTGTGAAGTGAGATGGACATTAAGTTGGGGAAACAAGGTAGGGCAAAGGGCAGTTAAGAATCTTTCGTCAAATACCTATGAACAAGAAGGTATAAATACTTATAATCAAAAGATACTAATCATGAGATAGGGCACACCATTTACTCAATGAAAATACTTTAAACAAATAAACATTCAAGATGAACAATTCAGTGGAACAAAGAAAGAAAGAGAACTTATCTAACTTCAATGGTTCTAATTTCAAGATTTGAAAACATATAAGATGACAAATAGCTTTAATAAATGAATAAGGAACTCCTAAGCATCATCTATCAAACTATACATAATTTTGAGGCAAGCTGATAGGCATGGATAAAAGGCAAGATCAAAACAAGACCTCTTTGGCTTAACCTAACAATCAATACATCAAAGAGAGGTTCCAAGACAGAGTTTAGATAGCATGAAATAAGAAGGGCTTACCATGAATCATATTTGGAAACTATAATATTAATCCATTAATGAAAAAAAAAAGCTTAGGTGGGCCTAAGGATAAATTAATAATTCCTTAAACTAACCCAGCAGAGGAAAACATAAAGACAATAGCAAACAGGAGGAATGAGGTGCCTCAAACAACATTTCTCAACCTATACTTTGTTGAGGTATTGCAACATAGAAGGATGAACACAATGATAAACAAGGAAAACATGAACAAATAAGAGACACATCACCATTAAAAAAACTTAGGGATCCTACAAGCAAGCCTTCATCATCATCAATCAAGGCAAATCATCCACAAGCTCCACAACACCAAATTGCTCTTTAACCTCAAATAACCATGTATTTCTCTCAAAACGCATCAAATGCCAACATTTACAATGAATATTCATGCTCTATATAACAAGCAAGGAGGAGAAAAACCTAATAGAGTATCTAGAAGTCCATTGGCTAATCAAAAGTATCTCTATTTTCCTTGAGGCCTTGCAAGGCCCAAGGCACAAAAATATCTAAAATAAATATATTTTCGGCCATTTTTCGCAAAGAAATTGACCTTTAAGCTCTGAAAAGCCTCATAAAACTTTCCAAGCGTACATTTTTACTTTTCAACCACAGAAGCATAGCACTGTGTTTTAAAATGAAATTTCATGCCAAGGGCGTAGCACAGGAGCAGGAAAAATGGATCTTCTTGCAACAGTGTTTTGAAGGCCTTCCCGATGTCTGAAAAGGCTCCGGGATGGCTCGTTGGAAAGCCCGTCAAGTCAAATTTACATATATACCCTTGTTTCTCTGATCATACCTGTACAACCTATTCAAAAAGTGAAAATTCCAAGACTGTTAGGAGTGCAGCACATGTCTTGAAAAGCAGGCAGAATGATGAGAAATTGGGTGTTTTTTACCCTTTTGGAGGACCCAAACAACTCCAATTGATCTGAAACTTTGTGAGAATGTTATATAAGTGACGAGGAACCAAAAAATGAAAGATTTTCCTCTTGAAGATTCTCTTAAAAAGAGCGTAGCACCAGGTGCGCTACACCCTTGGCCTCAAAATTTGGAAAAAACAAAAACTTGTCAAAATTCTCCCAAATTTGGTGGGAGTATGCCTCATGGGTTTTGGGAGACCTGTAGAGAAGATTTTGCTAAGATTCCAAGGCTATCTTGGCCCTTTTCCTCTTTTAGTTCCTGGATATTGTCTTGAGCATTCCTCAATTTCGCCCTTGCAAATTGATTTCTTTGGGCATAATACTTAGTCATTCTTCTTTGTAAATCCAAGTCTTTATTTTACTTCTCCAGCTTGGCCTGAAGGTGTATGTTAGCCCTCTCAAGCCATGATTCCCTATCATGTTCAATTTCCATTGCAAGGAGTTCATTGAGAGAAAGTTGTTCTGCTTGGGCTGATTCTTCTTTCCTCTACTTTTCCAATGCTTTCTTTAGACCCATAGTTCTAGGTCTCCTTTCTAGTTTGACCTTCTTCATCTTCACTTTCCTCATAAGTGCCCATGAACTCTTTCAACTTCACTTGTGCCCCTTGAGCTTATTTTCAGTATTTGAGTGTTCTAGCTTCATATATTGCCAATTGTGCTCTCATCTGCCTATTTTCTAAGTCGAGGACATAATTTATACCTTTGGCCCTATATAAATGTGCTTGGAGGTCTTTGATTTGTGCATTTTTGTCTTGGAGGAACATGTTTGTAATTCTTTCCTCATTCTCCTCATCACTATCTACTTGAATGATCTCAAAATCCCTCTTTGCCTCATGGTCTTCTACTTCTTCTTTTACCCTTTTCTTCCCTTTGTCCAGTGGATGAGCTGAAGTAGATGGCAAGGTCCCTTGCCTTTTGGAGGCAGCAAACACTTGCCTTGATCCTCTTTTATATGTGAGAGGACAAGGTTTAACATGTTTCATTTCAGAATTGGTGACCTTAAGACTGCTTTTCTCCTCATTAATGATCCCTACATGTGTGTCTTCTTCATTTTGTTCTTGACTGCCTTCTTGAGAGGCACTTTCATTTTCTCCCATGCTAGCATCACTACCATGATCTTCATCATTTTCATCCTCTTCCATGTATTCTACATTGTCATCCTCTATGTTTGCAACATTATCATTTACATTGTCATTTTATTTTTGTCATGGTTAGAGGTGTCTTCATCACTGTTTGGTGCATTTTCATCTTCTTGGCTGCCTTTTGAGTTCATGGGATCATTGATGTCACTATTGTTAAGGCTATTAGTCATTAGGTTTTCTTGATTACTATCATGACTGCCATTATTCCCTTCACTGTTTGTCTGAATGTCTTCATTTTTTGGCTCATCAAAATCTGCCTCTATTTCTTGGTTGTCATTTGTTTCTTCCTTTTCATCTAGCTGACTGCCTTTGTTTTCAGAATTTGTTTCTTCACCATTGATTGCATCTTGATCACTGTCATGATATTCTTCATTTTCTACCATGTAATCTTCTTCTTCACCATGACTATCATGGTCTGTTTCTTCTTGACTGTAATTTTTTTCCATGTCACTTGTTTCTTCTTCCCCACTGTCTTTTGTCTCAGTTTGTTCTTCATCTGTTTCTCCCTCAATATTTGGATCATCGCCTTTGTCTTCTTGTTCACTTTTTGGCTCACTGCCTTTGTCACTTCCCTCTTCCTTCCTTATCACCGTCTTTTTTGTCCACTTCTTCACTATCTATCTCACTGTTTTCATCTTTATAATTTGCCTCTGTCTCTGTATCTTCACTGTTATCCTCCTCATCATTTGCTTCTTCATTATGGCTGTCATTTTCTTCCTCATGACTGTCACTTTCTGCCTCTTCATTTCTTTCTCCTTCCCCACTGTCTTTTGTCTCTTGTCCATCATTATCAATTTCTTCACTTTCATTTTCCTGTCCCTCATCACTTGTTCCTTCCTCTTGACTGTCATTTTCTTCTTGACTTCCATGTTCCTCTTTTTCACTGCTTTCTTCATGTTCTTCAACACTTTCTTCTTGTTCAGAGGCTTTAGGAGAAGGTGAAAGAGGGAGGTTTGTTTAGGGAGAAGATTCATATGGAGAGGATGAATCATGGTCAATGGCGAGTGATGGAGGAGTGGAGGAAGGTGGATGGGATGATGAGGGTAAACTTTGCAAAGGAAGAGGCTGTGGATTTGTGAAAACATCATGAGCGATGAAAAATTACCATGGGATACCTTGTTGCTCTAATTGATGCAACACAATCATTTTGATAAGGGAATGGTGGAAACGACTTTGCATTTGCTGTGAATGATGTTTGCTTTGCACAATGAATGACATATTATCAATACTTCTATAAATATAGTAGGGAAAATGTAGTAGCTTGGCCCTAGTGAAATGCATGAGTAGTCTTATATGGTAGGAATAGAGCCTAGAAAACCTACCCTCAGAGGAGAAGTACTTCATGATGACTTTCATTAGAGGGGCATATCTTTCTAAGAGATGGGACAAGGGAAAGATTGTTTTGCAATCAGCTTGGTACCTTGGTTTCAAAAAAGCCTGGTAATGGCTTAAGTCCAAACTCACTTGTTTGAACCATTTTTCTCCCATGCAAGGTATCCTAGTGGCCATGGAAATTGTATTGGGGGATAACTCAAAATTCAATCCAGCTAGATGTACTTGGTGTTTATGGAGGTTTAGGATGAAATGTCTAGTCAAATCATGGTGGATTTTGACTCTTTGTACTTTTTCATAGAATTCATAACATCCCACCTCTTGGAAATATGCAACTGTGGTAGGGGAGGTTGTCAACTCCTTGGTGCTTAAAGGCTCAAATCTGTTTTCTCTCCCACCCTTCCTCTTCTGTTCCCTAGGCCTTTGGCCTCCCTTGCCTCTGTCAATACTGCCTTTTCTAGGCATTTTTTCCTTTTCCCTTGTCTTAAAATCAAAAAATTGAAACTTCTTGTGTAATGATATGAAGGAGGTGAGTGAGATGGTGAGGAGACAGTAGTGTCAAGATTTTCTAGTGTGAGGGCTAGTTTTGAAAATTGGAGAGGTTATTTGGCAGAAGAGCTACTTCTTAGCATGGAAACCAAACATTTTCTTCCTCTTGGGTTTCTAGCTTTATTTTTAATTTCACCCTTTAAAAAATAGCATGAGAGGAGATAGAGTGTCTAAATACATTTTATGAAAGCTTTGAGGATGCCTAGAAGAGAAATTGAAAGGCTTTGAGCAATTTAGAGGCTCGGAACAACTTTCAAGAATATTCTGGCTGAAAGCATAGCACAAGAGCATAGCACGGGTGAGTCGGGTCGACCCTGCACGAGGTGTCAGTAGCCTCTGCACATCTAGGCACATAGGGTAGTGTAGCACTGACCAGCCTCTTCACGCAGGTGTCGGGTTCGGATTGAAAAGGCCCTGTGCGTAACGTCGTGAAGCATCGGATGGCCTCTGCATGAGGTCTCCAGTCACCTCTGCACACCCAGGCGCATAGCGCAGTGGGGTGTCGGGTATTCTGGGAAGATTATGCACGCATAAGAGCACAACGTCGGGTGGTTGGTGGTTGGTCGGTCGGTTGTGCACGCGAAAAACATGTAGCACATTGTTACAGGAGCATAGCACCCAGTAGAAAAATGCACAGAGAGAGGAAATAGACGTGTAGTGCAGCTCAAAAAGAGTGTAGTGCAGGGCTTCTCCTGCCCAAAACTTTGCAAGAAACCCTGATTTCTTTGCTTGGAAGCTTTTATCTCTTTCTTGCATATGAAAAATTAGTTTGAATGATAACCACAGTATTTTTATACCCTTGGAAAAATAATCAAGACCAAAAACCCATTTTACTAATGTTTTGCTTTTGGTCCTTTATCTCTTTTACTGATATTTCCTTTTCCTTTTATAGGTGGTGTTTTAAGCATAAAAAGGGTCTTTTGTGGGTGATCTTAAAAAAGTGATCTTAGTCTCCTTTGGCCACTTCTGCTTGTTGGTGGTGCCATAAAACAACGTTTTTATCTTCTTACACTTCTTTTGGAGTTTGGTACCTTAAACACTCCACAATAGAACTTATGCTCCATTTGATTTCTTATTTGACCCTTAACCTCCTACTTTCCTTCTTTTGATCATTTTGTAGACCTGTGACTGTACTTTGAAAGTTTAAGTAACCTTCACATTGATACTCTTTACAATTTTGTCCCTTTGTTGTATTGACAACCCCTTTTTATCTTATTTTAACCATGGAGGTCTCCTTTCACACATCCTTTGAAAACCTTTTGACATTATGATGGATTTTTATGACCTTCATTTCACTTTTTTCCTACCTTCGTAGACTTCTAGTTTTTAAGGGCCTTTTTCACTTTCCTATTTATCATTTCTAGAAACTTTGGTTTCATGCTTGGTGGTGCTGATGTATCTCTATATTTTTGATCTTTTGTATGGACATCTTGTTGGGCAACACCTTATATCCAATCAGTCATAAAACCACTGATACTCTTTGTTTGCTTAGGCATGTTGTTTCTCTTTTGCTATGAATGTCCTTGAGAATTTTGGCTTCTCACCTAGCCTCTCTTTTGCTGATAACCATCATAAACCATTCCTACATGAATGTTTTAATATAGGCAACTATCCATTTGCAGACTTTATGCCTTGATCAAGGAGGATTTTCTTGGAGGTTTTTATACCCTTTGGACCATCATGAGAATAACCTTCTTTTTCATTTGATTTTATCTCTAGGCATATGTAAAATAGTGAGTTTAGAAAGCCAAAACAATGATTCACCTAGGAGACCTTACATGACCTATTGGGATGCCTTTTGGACTTGGTCTTTGGATGAAAACTTGAATCAGGGTTTGAAGGTATAAAACAGAGTTTTGACCAACCTTCATGCATTGGAATCTTAGAAACTAATAACTTTGATTTATCTAAAGAGACCAAAAAGGTAGTTTAAAATCACCACTTCTTGTGGCATTTGGTGAATAGGGGAAAATTTTAGGCTACGTGGCAATCCAAAGTGTAAGTAGAAGGGTTAGGCAAGTAAAAACAGAGTGGTAAGGTTAGAGGTGGAAAACATAGTGAGAATGAGTGACATAAGTCCATGATTTGGTCTTCTGGGAGTGATAGACTGGCCATGCCTTGATAAAGTAGTAGAACAGTGAAAAATTTATCCTAAGGATAATGAAGGCAGTGAGATTTCTAGAACTCACAATATTCTTGAATTTTGTTTCTAGAAATCGAGGATAAGTTTTTAGTCATCTACAAAGGAAAAAAATTATTGATGACTAACATAATGCTAATACAATATTCTCTAGAGAAGTAGTCGTAACTTTTAAGGAGTATATACAAAAATTTTTGGAAGTTTATTTTGATGATTGCATAGTCTTTGGATTGCTGAAGAAACATGTTTCGAACTTAAGACTGATGTTGGATACCTATAGAAAATATAAAATATCATTGAAATTGAAGAAATGAATTTTTTTCTACCTTTTGGTATATTATTGGGGCATGTGGTTTGTAGACAAGGATTGATGGTAGACCCTGTGAAGATTACTACTATCATGAACCTGGAACCACCTAGGAAAGTGAAGCAACTTTTCACAACCCTAGGACATACTGGCTACTACAAGAATTTTCTCAAGGCATATGCGTAGATAACTACGCCAATGGAAAATAAGGATGTTACTTATTGATGGGATGAAGAATGTCAAATAATCTTCGACATACTAAATGTAATATTCCCAATTTTCCATTAGTTAATTGGAATATTAGAGTTCTTACTTTTCTTACTTAGATAAGTAAATAAAGGGGTGGAGGGATCCATAAAGCCTATTGTAGTGTGTTTCGTGCATGTATGTACGAAATCACACCAACTTGAGGGGTGTGGTCTACCCACTTAAGTTATTGGTAACAAGCAGAAAAAGAAGTGGAGTCAAGCAAGTTAGTGGAACAAGCTAGAATCAATAAGCATAATAGATAGATAAATAGCATGCATATATAAACTAAAAACTAAACAAATAAACACGAGCTCTGAAAAGAGTCAAACGACAACAATAATATGAACGGTGGCTCTAGGCCCCTCTTATTGAGTGTTGGTAGTAATAAGAGGGAAAATTTACCCTCTTGCCAAAGGGCCCCTAGACAATGGTTCTAGGTCCCGATGCAAGGATTTTTTTATCCCAAGCTTGCCTTGGTGTAGTCTCCCTCCCTCTCTACTATGTTGGGTTGAACTTGTTGGATGGCCAACAATTGATTCCCCTCTATCTTCAGCTTCGGCTCACACACTACTAGTATTTCTTGGGCAATTCTAGCCAGCATAATTATGTGTTCACCCATTCTTCATATCATGGTGGTCTTATATAGGATATTTCAAATCCTCCCTTCCCTCTCTTGATAAATTGAGGATGGTGACCCAAGAGAGGGGTATGATTCCTTTGTGTGCCCCAAATATTCAATTGTGTGCTCACATAATGTCTAAGGAGGCATTATTGGCTGTCCTTAGGTGTCTCCAAGTAAGGCATCACTTGTCCTTTGATTTGTGTGGTCCCGGATCGTGACATTTCGCCACTCCCAGGATTGTGCACATATCATGAAAAAATTTGCGCAGAAGGCGCTCTTCACAAAGGATTATGCATGCAAATAGCATTTAGGACTAGTTCAAATTTGATTTTCCTCAGACCTTAGAGATTTTTAAATACTTTCCAGTTTCTGCAATGTCTTCCAGCCCTGTAAATCCTTTTCCCTAAAATTAATTAATGTCATCCTCTGCTGTATGATTTTCCAGTGTTAACAGTTTCCCCCTAATGTGTGAGGTCTAGGAAAAACTGTATAGCCGAAATACATTATAGTTTCTTTTCTGTATTGTGCGTAGAGAGAGAGAGATTCCTACTGTTAGTCATCAATATTTTTCACCTGTTGTTGATGACTATATTCCTTAGCTGAGTTTTCTAGAAGCTAATCTCAATTTTTCAATTTTTCATCTAGAAAACACCCCAAACAAATTTTTATCCTTTTACCCCTCCCTGTTAGTCTATGATGAGAAAAATCTTCAGTTTTCAAGCCCTATCTTGTTTCAGCAAAGTATCCCTGTCTATATTTGTCATAAATGTGATTATCTGCTATTATTGTCCCTTGTTTCTCAAGCCATTTACTGTTCAGCATTTAACAAAGTGTCTGCTATTTCATACCTGGTCATCTTGTCATGTCACAATCTGATCATGCCTAAGAAAACACTCAAAATCTATGACTGTTGTCTCTAAGTTAGATAGTGGTATTTAGGGAAATTTTCCTTGAAAAATTCATCCTAAGGAAAAAAACCTCTTTCTAGTACCAGTCAGCCATGAATTAGTTACTTTTCTGCAAAACAAGTCTTAATCCATCCATAGGTCGTACACTACTAAGAGGTCACTCTGTCTCATTTCAAAAGAAGTTCACAAAGATCCAAATCAGGAAAAGATGAGGATGTTCACTGTATGAAAGAAATATACTTAGTTTAGACATAATCTCCTTAAAACACCAAAGGAGCTCTCTAAAATTCAAATTCATATGTTTTTACATCTCTGCAGGGGTGTAATTGAATGTTGATCAGTATGCAGATGAGGTCAAAAGGAAAAAAATCAACAGGTCCTTCATGCTAAATTAATTTGCCATCAGTGAACAAATGGAGTGCAATGAGTGAAGAGCAACTAATAGGTATGGTTTGAAATCCAAAAAACTGCCTGAAGAACAAAGAGCATCCTCCAAGTCATATAAATACCAAAGACTGATGTAATGTTGATCAGTAGTCTTCCAAATATCTCCTCCAAAAGCAGTACTACATAAACTTTCCAAAGGGCATAATCATGTAGGGCATAAGAATACAAGTGCTTCTTATGCTACCCCAAGCCTGGGATGTGAACATTAGTCAAAGGGAAATTTCGAGATACCCCTGAAAACACAGTCAAAGGAAGGTTAGTCAATAATGTTTTGCGATAAGAATTCTCCATAATACAAATCAGATGGTTTCTGGTCTAAGTGTTCACAATGATATTTTACAAAGGGATATACATCTCAGACCATGCCTCATAATGAAAAATGTCAAAATTCACTTTGTTTCCTATTGGTATTATTCAAGAAGAGACACATATGGCAGAGAAATAACACAGGTTTGAAGTGGATGAAATTTCATGTGTATGGTGGAACCTCCTTCAAAAAGCAGATGGTTTGAAACAGTGATGATAACCTCCTTCATGAAAAGCAGATGGTTAGAAATACATGTTGCAGCCTCCTTCACAGACAAGAATAGGGCCAACATGTTCTTAAGTGACTTCAGAAGCGGTTGTGCGCCCCCTCCTCCAAAGATAAAAAGAGGATGCATAGCAGGGTTTTCAAAATTGTGTTTGATAAAGGTTCCTGTTGGAAAGACAAGTTGAGAAATAAAGGTGACACAAATGAAAGGTGATAGGTTAAAAACCTTTTTCATATTACAAATAGAAGGTTTACATGTTGGTGTTAAAGACCTCTGTTATTTTTTTTACAAAAGCCTTTCTTCAAAGGATAAATCATAAGTCATAGTTTTTAATTAAAGAGCAGCCTCATCTAAATGGTCAAGAAGGTAGAGCTAGCTTGGTTTGACAGTAATTTCTGCAACTGAATACAAAGAGACAGTGTGAATGAAAAAGGGTATAACACAGTGTTCCAGGTTTCAAGACAGCCTTCAAGGATATAAAACACGTCACAGTTTTAGAGAAGACCATTGCGATCTATCCAAGTAATTTTCCCAATGGATAGACAAAGAAAATTTTCATAATCGAAACCATGTTTCTTGTCTGAAATTTCTAAGATACACAATGCTAAGATACACATATATCACAGGAAAAGTCTCAATGAAGAACAAAAAGACTGTTTGAAGGGAGATGATTCAAAATAACAAATAGAAACAACAAATCTACTCCTTAAAATGATCTATTCAAAGAGCAGATGGTTAGAAAAACACAGTGATGAAAGCCTCCTTCAAAGAGGGCAGTTGGTTTGGAAAACTTAAACAATGGCCTCCTTCACAAAAAGGCAGAGGGACAGTTCTCCAATATTTGCACTAGGAAACAACTCATTCAAAAGGTTAAGGTGTGATGAAGCCATATTTTACTCACAGTTAAAGGGCTCCTCCATTAAATGATAACAAACAGAGTTTGAAAGGACAATATGGCGGTGTCTTATAAAGATAATTTTTGGCATCCTTTATGTAAAACAGCAGAAGGTCCCATCATGTCTTAAAGACCTCATTCATGAACACTTAGAAGATCAATCTGATAAGACCTCCTTAAAAATCATCAACAAGAAGGTTGCAATATGGTTTTAAGAAGTTACAATAGTGGTGTGTGTGTGATTTTACCTGAGGTGATAAAGACAAGGTCTTAGTTTTCATCAAGCCTCCTACAAATTGAAGATGAGGCCTCATGATTATTAAAGTTTGAAAGCTAGGTATGAAAAGAAAAGGTCCGGAAAAGTAGTTGGAGAGAAGCCCCTTCATCATAAACATAAGGTCTAACAGTGATAATGAACAACTTGAGTAATTAACATGACATGATCTCTTTCTGGAGCAAGTAAAAGATCAAAACAAATTTTAAAGGACCTATTCACCTCATAAAATAGTGGACATATGGGTTTTTATTGTCAAGGGACTGTTTGTAATGTTTGTGTGAAATTTTTTCAAATAGTCATAGCCTTGGTAAAAGGTCCCATAGGGTTACTTCTTAGGTCGAAAGGGCCTCCACAGGAGCATTATGGAAAAGACAGTTTAGAAGAGGTAAATCAGTTACAAAAGGAAAACAGTTAAAAAACCTTGACACAAAACTCAAGTCACCTTTCAAAACACAAAGGGCTGATGATAAAAATGTTTTCAAATTCTTAAAGAGGGAAGAGGAGTTTTCAAAAAAAGCTGCATTGAGTATAAAAGGCATGGAGGCAACGTTCATTTTCACTTTGAAAACCGAGCCACTGAGGAAAAAATAGGTGTTGAGCAATTTGAATCATTTTCTGGGCTTAAGTTTATGCGCGGGATTCCTGTACAGTTGCATGGCACGCCTGTAGGCATCCGAAAAAAGGATTAACACATAGGCATGGTGCGCCTGTAGCATTGCGCGACACGCCGGTGTCGGTGTTCAACGGGCACCCATCAACCAACTTTGAACGCAGAGTGTTTCCGTTCTGACATCAACTAGGTCTAAACGCGCTCCTCCGTTCAGGCATCAACCAGGTATAAATGTGCTCCTCTGTTCAGGCTCCAACCAACTCTAGACGGGTTGCTCCGTTCAGAAAGCAACCACCTCTGAACGGCCCGGTGCCCGGCCACTCTGAATGACCCAGTGTCAATATCTGAACGACATCGCCCATGGCCTTTTTCCATTTATCCAAGCACTTGGACTATTAATTCACTTCCTTCCAACTACCTTATGCTCTCACCTTTCTCGGTTTCCATTTTCTACCTTTGAACTTGTCAAAAATTTCCTTTGCACATCTGTGTTCAACACTGCCTAGGCCACCCCTGAACGACCCACTGCCAGGGCACCTGGGCCACTATCACCATAATTTTTCAGAAGGATGCCAAGTCAGGTTCTCAACAAAAATTCACCTTAAAATACATCAAGAGACTTTCCTAAAGGTATTTCTTGTCTCTTAGCCAAGTTTTTTATTTGAGGGAAGATGTGATAACAATATTCAAAGGATCAAAACAATGATTGAAGGTAAAAATATCATCACAGTTTTATTAGAAATCTATTTATTTGTAAAGGCTTGTTTATCAAACAAAGGAGAACATTGTGTGCCTAAAGAAAACAAATTAAACCTCATCAAAAAGGAAGCCTTGCATGCTAAAGACATCAAAGGGAGACGGTGATAAAAGATAAGGTCTTTGTCAGTTTAAAGAAGGTATTCTTATTATGATTACAAAGGATAGAAATAGTGAAAAGGAGGAGGGTTAATATGCCAATTTGAAATAGTTTTTGTGCTGTGAAATAGCTAAGACACACAGTCTCTAAAAAAAAAAGGCAGAGTTTGAGTAAAAGGTCTTCTAATCAGCTTAAACGAGTCTTTAAAAACAGTGATTTCAAAGAGTGCCTTTTGCTTCAAATAATTATAGAAGAACATTGATGTCAAAGAAGCAGTGATTACAAAGGAAGATAGTGATTAGGGGAAGAGAGTTTTTATCAGTTTGAAAGGGGTTTGTTCACCTTTTAAAACAGTGATTTCAAAAGGGCAGTGTTTGAAGGGGAAGAGTCTTTGTGCCAAAAACAAAAGGAGACTTCTCTTCAAAAATCACAAACATATCTTGTTAAAGGCCTCTTTTCCCAAACACAGTGCTGAAGAAGTAAAATGGTTTTCATTTAACAAGTACTTGTTTGCTAGCCCAAGAAAAACAGTGACTTGAAAGGAGGAAAAAGTGTTTTGGTTAGGGGTCTATTTTTCAGTGGTCATTTCAAAGTTTGGTTTTGGTAAGTCAGTGAAGGGTATCAAAACCAACAATGCATCCAAGGAAGGGAAAAGTGACAAAAAGAAAAATAGTGATGATGAGAGACAAAGTAAAGAGTCTGAACATGGCAGTAAGGAGGAAGAACATGATGGAAAAAAAACACAAAACAGTGAGCATTCCGAAGGGAGCAGCATGAAACAAAAGGAGCAAAGCAGCCCAAAGAAAGAAATTGGAAACATAGAGAATGAAGAAGATTCTCCAAAGCATGTGCTAGTTGCCTCTCCTAGGCAAGGGGCCATGACTTCTTGGCCAAAACTAAAATTCCAAACAACAAGGAAGAAAACCAAGAAAAACTCAAAACTGCCCAAAGAGGGCGCCCGGTGAGAAAAGATGGAAAAAACACATCTAGACTTGGAATTTTGGCCCAAGATTCTAAGCATGTTTCTAAAAACCCTTAAGGGGTTTTCTCACCAAAATTGAGCAAATTTTGACATGATCTTGTTTTTTGACATTTTTGGGCCTATTTGCATAAATTCATGGGCGCCGCCATTTTTTTTTGGAGCATCCTCAACTGTTGAGAGTGATATCATTGGATGCATTAAATTCAAGGGCATCTACTCAGAAAATTTCAGATCAAAATAAGATGCTTTGGTCCCCCAAAGAGGCAAAAAACAATCACTTTTTCAACACTCTGCCTTACATATCAGCAAGGCCTATTTTATGGTTTTTTTCACTTAGTTCAGTATTTTACAGACTTCTCGACATTAATTTGGGAAAAATAAATTAGTTCTAGAAACTAGACATCTAGGTATTTCCAACGAGCCATCACAGGCCTCGTTTCGACATCGGGATGTCCTTCAAAAGTTGTCTACAAAACATGGAATTTTCTGCTACTACATTCCTATAACATTTTGGCAAAAAAGGAAGTTTTCTAAAGTGGCTCCTCCAAATGTGCGTTTAGCCTTTTTGGGCCATTGTGAGTTAGGAAAAGTCATTTTTATTTCCTTTTTTAGCATTTTAAGATATTTTTAAAGATATTTTGTGCCTTGGTCTTTGCAAAGCCTCAAGGACAAAATCAGATATTTATAATGGGCCAATGGGCTTGCTAGTTGCTCTATGAGGTTTTCCTTCTCTTTGGCCTATATATTCCAGGAGATTTCATTGTAAATGAGGCTGAACTTGATGTTATAGAGAAATACATTGTTATACAGGCTTGGAAGAAATACTTTGTCTCATGCAGTGGATAGTTTCTTGTGTGTTTTGAATGGTGAAAGAGGACTGTTGTAGGATTCCTTGACTTGGTAAAATGGTATAGCGTTCCTTCTCTGTTATGTTTCCTTATTTATCATACATATTTTCATGTTTCTTTCTTGTTGTAGGACAGTAAATAATAGATTTGAGACATGCCCATGGAGGCACCTCAAGTTTCCTGATTCATTATAGCTTCTATGTTTGTCTTCTTTCTTAGTTATGTCAAATGAATTCTTAAATGCTCTTTGATACCCTAAGAACTTGTACTCAATTTCATTAATGGTTATTATGTATGCTAATTAGTATGATTCATGGTACACCCTTTTTACTCCTTATTTAACCAAAACCCCATTACTGAAACCTTTCTCTGAATATTTGATTATCCTAATTGAACCAAAGAGGTCTTGTGTCGATCTTGCCCTTTGCCTATACTCTGCAATCTTATTTCAAAGTGCCTGATAGCTCAAAATATGATGTCTAGGAGTTCCCTCTTTGTAGATTGAGTTATTTTTTTGTCTTTTTTGTTTTTCCCCAAAGTTAATGGCAATTTTCCTAAAGTTAGAGGGTCCTATACCTCTATGTATCACCTGAATGTTTATTTTATGCATCTATTAGTTCTAAGTTTCATTTATCGTGATTAATGGTTAGCCCTACCACATGGATGTCTGCTGTAAAACTATTTATGTTTAAAACTCTTTGTCATTCACAAAACCTAGTGTCCATCCCATTTCACTCCACCTAAAGAATCCATTTTTACCTCGACCAAATCGGCCCTTCAATATACATTTTCCACCATTTGAGGCTTTCTCGACCTTTTCGACCCCATAGCCCATCTGATTTGACGATATTTTTATCTATTTATCTTTGATCAGTTCCTCCCTCAAAAACCTAAAAAAGAAACTAAACACCTACTTAACAACTAGCCTAAATTCAAAAACACAGGAAGCGAACATGTATACTTCCCTTGCACAAATAGAGAGAGCCCTCTCTGAGTCCAGGAAGGCTAGGTCCTTGGGCTCCAAAGTTGGTTTGATGTTACCTTGTCACTTGGCTTGCCAATATGCCAAATCAGGGGACCCTAACATAATGGCGATCACGGTGGGACCTACTGAGTACATGACAGTCTAGCAAACTCTTGTAGACTCATTAGTCCTTCAAAATTAAACTCAGACAAACAACTTAAGAAATCATTTAGAGTAAACTCTTATTGTTTCATCTTCTTAGCAAAGTGATGAATCGGGTTTAGAATACTCCTACAAACTAGGCTGCATATAAAAACTCAGAAAACCCCAAAAAAATCCCTAGATTGGCTTTTTCCCAGTTATTGGTGGTGGACCATACAGATATACCCTCAAAACAACTAAAAATCCACCTGGCGACTCCATTAGCCTACAGTAGGCCTTACTACTTTACTAAAATCTAGAATAATATCCGATTGATCCATCCCACCGCTCACTAACATAATGGCAATGCCCGTGGGACTCTGAGTGATAAACAAACTTAGACTTACCTAAACCTTCAGAGACCTTTGATAATACTATCTTGTGGACTTATCCCACTGCTCCCTAACATAATGGCGATCACGGTGGGACACTCTAAGTTAGTAACAAACTAAGTATGCCTTAGGACTTCATAATCCCTCAACCTAGAAGTATTATCAAAGAGTAGAATCTAGTTTTCTCACCATCCTAGAAAAATAATGACCCAATTATAGGACACTCTTATGAACCTTAGGGCTACATAAAAACTCAGAAAACCCCAAAACATCCTTAGATTGGTTTTTGTCATTATTGGTGGTGGACCATACACATATACCCTCAAAACAACTAAAAATCCACCTGGCAACTCCACTAGCCTCTAGTAGGCCTATTACTCCACTAGTCCTTATAAACTCTCCTGGGAATGCATTTAGCAATCCAAATCATGCTGATGGTGGACAGAAAAGTTCAAATCTTCCACCTGGTGACTCCACAACCCTTTAGACTGGTTGAAAAGACATAGTGATCCTTTTTTATTAACAAATATGGATCCAAGGAAATATGCTCCTATGAGTAGAAAACATATCCCTGGATTCCCACACAAAATTGGATAGAAAACCTACCTATCTTTCAAGATGAAAAGGTTGATGACCCCTTGTTACACCTCAAAAATCTTCATATACATATATACTTAGCAGTTATTCGGGAAACCCTTGATCAAGTTCCCTCTCACATAAATCAAGAAAATATGGATCCAAGTGATAACTTAGTGGAAAAGTTAGAAAAATTGGTATATTATTTCAGCAAACTGGAGCATCTACTTGATAGGAAAAGAGAAAGACACAAAGTTAAGGTTAACATTGATTATTCAAACCAAACTTCACTCTTCCCTCAGGAAAAACATACTCAACCATTACAAGCCAAGAGTAACAAACAAAATATGTCTAATGAGAAAGTTGCAAATAAGAACATAGAGGAATACTCTAAAGAATCCATTAGCCATCTTGAAATCACAGAATTTGAAATGGAAGACAAATCAAAACCTGTAGGATCTCTCCCTTTATGATTTGAGTCATTTGAGTTCATACGAGAAAATTTCCCTCCTAAGAATCTATCAGAGGAAACTCATGAATCCCATTCTTATTATCTCGAACATCAAGAATAGTTCACCGAGGATGAATTTAAATATGAAATGAAAGACAAATCAAAACCTGTAGGATCTCTACCTTTATGCTTTGAGTCATTTGAGTTCATATGAGAAAATTGGCCTCCTAAGAATCTATCAGAGGAAACTCATGAATTCCATGCTAACTATCTCGAACATCACGAAGAGTTGGTTGAAGATGAAAACAGTCAAGAAATGAAAGAGAACCCATAGGATTTATCTAAAGGCACAAGTAATGATTCATCATCTCTCATAGGTAAAGCCCAAAAAGACACTGATCCTCTAAATCAACTTTCCCAAGAAAAAGAAAATTATTGTAGTTATATCCAAAGAGAGATAAAAATGCCTCCCTTTTTGACTGAAGAAGAGATAGATCAACTCATAAACATATAGTCAGCCTCTGATCTTGCATACCATAAGTCAAAAAATAGATCTGTAAATCAATCCGAAGAGAAACAATATGACAGTCCAATATATATGGCTGGTGACATTACTTATATTAATGATTCTCCAAGGTTTTATCAATATATTGATGATTATGATATCCAAGCAGAAGCTAACCTTGCAAAGCCATCAATAGTTGATTTATGGGATGAAGTTCACTATCATTAGATTTAAAGCATCAATCAGCCAAGACAGATCACCTATGACACTGATGAGGGAAGCCTTGAAAGTTCAAAAGTAAGTAAAGGATCTCTGACCCTTTGTTCCACTTCATATCAGCCCATCAACAATAACTTTCAAATATTTGAAGATCAACAATCTTTCAGCTTTGATGATGAGGTTGAGGAGGATGATGAAATTCTTGAGCAAGTTGTCAATGAGAAGCCTTCTCCTGAAATGGTTGAGGAAATATTTTTGGACATGGAATCCTCCTTAATTCCAGATTTGCAGCCACCAAGTTCCATTGAGTTACAAATTGCAAATGAAGAAATAGAGGTTGATAGACACATGAGAGTTGTCACACTATCCTTTCAAGAGAATTTACCGCCAAAGTGTTTCCCTACTCATCAACATGATGACCTTCACACAGTTTTCAGTCCACTTAATCAGAACACATCAGCTTGGAAAGAAGACGACACTGCAATATATGATGAGTTTGACAGTTCAAGTAATCATGAGCAAGGGGAAAAGTTTCTTTCCCAAGAGAGTCCCAAACACAGGCAAGTGGAACAAAGAGTAGTCCTGAATGAAGCTTATATATCAAATCCTCTAGATCAGGTATTATTCCAAGATCCATTTGTTTTTTTCCTTGAGAAATCTGAAGGAGTAGTGTGTTCTACCATGAACAGCTTGCTGCAAAGTATGAGAAAAAACTTAAGCACTACTGCCCAAAAACAAGTGAGGTGGAAGTGGCCTTTTGATTTCTTCAACATCATCAAAGAGTTGAACCAAGATCAACCATGAAATCATCTACTTGACTAGTTATATTGGAAAGAAGAGTTCACCAAATAAATGTCTATCATATATAGGTTAGAGTAGAATAGATAGGCATGCAAAATAAGCTCAGCCCCATGAGCATATTTCTTTCAGTTTGTTTTGAGAAAAACAGAAAACACAAAAATAACAAGAAAATTATAAAAAGAGGGCAGATTCTAAAACAATGGTACAACCCCATACCCAAAAAATAGTCATGTTGAAAGTGCGCAAGTCTAAATTCCACTACTAGTGCTCAAAATTTATCTTGTTCAGTTATCTAGCCTAACCATAATTGAACATGTTTTAAATTTATTGCTGATAAGTTAGTGAAAGAAGTGATAGTCAAATGGTGTAAGCTTGACTTGTTAAAGAAAGTAGATTAGAAAAAGATACTGGTTCCACACGCTCAAAACAGAACCAAAGAGGAAAACAGGGATGAAAAACAAACTATGTACCCTAGCCCTGGTTTTTCTAAATCTCATTTCATGCAAAATAATATTTGTGTGCAGCTTGTATTTTATGCCACAAATACATGACACATCAGACTGTCTAATCCTGATTTGGTCATTTTTCAATTTCATGTTTTAGTATAGTGAATGAAATCCTGTCAAACAGCTTAAACTTGACAGTCGATCTAGCGTAGGTAGAGAATCAAAGGAGTTCATTAGTTCAATCTGAACTCCCAGAAGATATAAGGGTAGAATTAGATAGTTTTCTTTTTCAAAAATATCATGTCGAAAGGTTGCCAGTGAAAATGCATCTAAAGAAGAAAAAATGTTAGGAAATATAGCTGGGTAGGTAGAGATGACTTTGATGCTAATCATGCTGTCAATTTTCAGAAATAGTATCAAGAAAGAGTAAAATTTGTGCCAATGGATAAGGCACTGGTCTTCATAAGCCAGATATCTACAATTCTGGACACCTCCCAAAAGGGAGCTGCCCTCCCCAAATGGAGCCACTGTTAGTCATCAATATTTTTCACCTGTTGTTGATGAATATATTCCTTAGCTGAGTTTTCTAGAAGCTAATCTCAATCTGTCAATTTTTCATCTAGAAAACACCCCAAACAAATTTTTATCCTTTTACCCCTCCCTGTTAGTCTATGATGAGAAAAATCTTCAGTTTTCAAGCCCTATCTCATTTCAGCAAAGTATGCCTGTGTATAGCTGTCATAAATGATTATCTGCTATTATTGTCCCTTGTTTCTCAAGCCATTTACTGTTCAAAATTTAAAAAAGTGTCTGCTATTTCATACCTGGTCATCTTGTCATGTCACAATCTGATCATGCCTAAGAAAACACTCAAAATATATGACTATTTTCTCTAAGTTAGATAGTGGTGGTTAGGGAAATTTACCTTGAAAAAGTCATCCTAAGCCAAAAAACCTCTATCTAGTACCAATCAGCCATGAATTAGTTACTTTTCTGCAAAACAAGTCTTAATCCATCCATAGGTCGTACACCACTAAGAGGTCACTCTGTCTCATTTCAGAAGAAGTTCACAAAGATCCAAATCAGGAAAAGCTGAGGATGTTCACTGTCTAAAAGAAATATGCTTAGTTCAGACATAATCTCCTTAAAACACCAAAGGAGATATCCAAAATTAAAAGTCGTATGTTTTTACATCTCTGCAGGGGTGTAATTGAATGTTGATCAGTATGCAGATGAGGTCAAAAGGACAAAATTCATCAGGTCCTTCATGCTGAATTAATTTTCCATCAGTGAACAAATGGAGTGCAGTGAGTGAAGAGAAAATAATAGGTATGGTTTGAAATCCAAAAAAATTTCTAAAGAACAGAGAGCATCCTCCAAGTCATATAAATACCAAAGACTGATGTAATGCTGATCAGTAGTGTTCCAAATATCTCCTCCAAAAGCAGTACTGCATAAACTTTCCAAAGGGCATCATCATGTAGGGCATAAGAAGACATCTGCTTCTTATGCTACCTCAAGCCTCGGATGTGAACATTAGTCAAAGGTCAATTTCGAGATACCCCTAAAAACACAATCAAAGGAAGGTTAGTCAATAATGTTTTGCAGTAAGCATTCTCCATAATACAAATCACATGGTTTCTGGTCTAAGTGTTCACAATGATATTTTACATAGGGATATACATCTCAGACCATGCTTCATAACGACAAATTTCAAAATTCACTTTGTTTCTTATTGGTATTATTCAAGAAGAGACACATATTGCAGAGAAATAACACAGGTTTGAAATGGATTAAAAGTCATGTGTATGGTGGAACCTCCTTCAAAAAGAAGATGGTTTGAAACAGTGATGATAACCTCCTTCATGAAAAGAAGATGGTTAGAAATACATGCTATGGCCTCCTTCACAGAAAAGCAGAGGGCCAACATGTTCTTAAGTGACTTCAAAAGCAGTTGTGCACCCCCTCCTCCAAAGATAAAAAGAGGATGCATAGTAGGGTTTTCAAAATTGTGTTTGATAAAGGTTCTTGTTGGAAAGACAAGTTGAGAAATAAAGGTGACACAAATGAAAGGTGATAAGTTAAAAACATTTTTCATATTACAAATATAAGGTTGACATGCTGGTATTAAAGACCTCTATCATTATGTTTACAAAAGCCTTTCTTCAAAGGATAAATTAGAAGTCATAGTTTTTAATTAAAGAGTAGCCTCATCTAAATGGCCATGAAGGTAGAGCTAGCTTGGTTTGACAGTAATTTCTGCAACTGAATACAAAGAGACAGTGTGAAGGAAAAAGGGTATAACACAGTGTTCTAGGTTTCAAGACAACCTTCGAGGATATAAAACACATCACAGTTTTGGAGAAGACCATTGAAATCTATCCAACTAATTTTCCCAATGGATAGACAAAGAGAAATTTCATAATCAAAACCATGTTTCTTGTCTAAAATTTCTAAGATACACAATGCTAAGATAGACAGATATCACAGAAAAAGTCTCAATGAAGAAAAAAGAGACTGTTTGAAGGGAGATGATTCAAAATAACAAGTAGAAAAAACACAGCTACTCCTTAAAATGATCTATTCATAGAGCAGATGGTTAGAAAAACAAAGTGATGAAAGCCTCCTTCAAAGAGGGCAGTTGGTTTGGCAAACTTAAACAATGGCCTCCTTCACAAAAAGTCAGAGGGACAATTCTCCAATATTTGCACTAGGAAATAGCTCATTCAAAAGGTTAAGGTGTGATGAAGCCATATTTTACTCACAGTCAAAGGGCTCCTCCATTAAATGATAAGAGACAGAGTTTGAAAGGACAATATGGTAGTGTCTTATAAAGATATTTTTTGGCATCCTTTATGTAAAACAGTAGAAGGTCCCATCATGTCTTACATACCTTATTCATGAACACTTAGAAGATCAATCTGATAAGACCTCCTTAATACTCATCAACAAGAAGGTTGCAATATGGTTTTAAGAAGTTGCAATAGTGGTGTGTGTGTGATTTTACCTCAAGTGATAAAGACAAGGTCTTAGTTTTCAGCAAGCCTCCTACAAACTGAAGATGAGGCCTCATGATTATTAAAGGTTGAAAGCTAGGTACGAAAATCAAAGGCCCGAAGAAGTAGTTGGAGAGAAGCCCCTTCATCATAAACATAAGGCCTAACACTGATTATGAACAACTTGAGTAATTATCATGACATGATCTCTTTCCGGAGCAAGTAAAAGATCAAAACAAATTTTAAAGGACCTATTCACCTCATAAAACAGTGGACATATGGGTGTTTATTGTCAAGGGAATGTTTGTAATGTTTGTGTGAAAGTTTTTCAAATAGTCATAGCCTTGGTAAAAGGTCCCACATGGTTACTTCTTAGGTCGAAAGGGCCTCCACAGGAGCATTATGGAAAAGACAGTTTAGAAGAGATAAATCATTTAGAAAAGACAAACAGTTAAAAAACCTTGACACAAAACTCAAGTCAGCTTTCAAAACACAAAGGGATGATGATAAAAAGGTTTCCAAATTCTTAAAGAGGGAAGAGGAGGTTTAAAAAAAATCCGCATTGAGTATAAAAGGCATGGAGCCAACGTTCATTTTCGCTTTGCAAACTGAGCCACTGAGGAAAAAATAGGTGTTGAGCAATTTGAATTATTTTCTGGGCTTAATTTTATGCACAACATGCCTGTATAGTTGTGCGGCGCGCCTATAGGCATCCGACAGAAGGATTAACACATAGGCGCAGCGCGCCTGTAGCATTGCGCGACACGCCTATGTCGGCGTTCAACGGGCACCCATCAACCAACTTTGAACGTAGAGTGTTTCCGTTCTGGCAGCAACCAGGTTTGAATGCGCTCCTCCGTTCAGGCAGTAACCAGGTCTAAATGTGCTCCTCTGTTTAGGCTCCAACCAACTCTAGACGGGTTGCTCCGTTCCGACAACAACCACCTCTGAACGGCCCGGTGCCCGGCCACTCTGAACGACCCAGTTTCACTATTTGAACGCCATCGCCCATGACATTTTTCCATTTATCCAAGCACTCAGACTGTTAATTCACTTCCTTCCAACTGCCTTATGCTCTCACCTTTCTCGATTTCCATTTTCTACCTTTGAACTTGTAAAAAATTGCCTATGCACATCTGTGTTCAACACCACCCGGGCCACCCCTAAACGGCCCACTGCCTGGGCGCCCGAGCCACTATCACCACAATTTTTCAAAAGGATGCCAAGTCAGGTTCTCAACAAAAAGTCACCTTCAAATACATCAAGAGACTTTCCTAAAGGTATTTCTTGTCTCTTAGCCAAGTTTTTTTTTTTAGGGAAGATGTGATAACAAGATTCAAAGGATCAAAACAATGATTGAAGGTAAAAATATTATCATAGTTTTATTATAAATCTATTTATTTGCAAAGGCTTGTTTATCAAACAAAGGAGAACATTGTGTGCCTAAAGAAAACAAATTAAACCTCATCAAATTGGAAGACTTGCATGCTAAAGACATCAAAGGGAGACAGTGATAAAATATAAGGTCTTTGTCAGTTTAAATAAGGTCTTCGTCAGTTTAAATAAGGTCTTCTTATTATGATTACAAAGGATAGAAACATTGAAAAGGAGGAGGGTTAATATGCCAATTTGAAAGAGTTTTCGTGCTGTGAAATAGCTAAGAATACACACAGTCTCTAAAAAAGAAAGGCAGAGTTTGAGTAAAAGGTCTTCTAATCAGCTTAATGGAGTCTTTAAAAACAGTGATTTCAAAGAGTGCCTTTTGCTTCAAATAATCACAGAAGAACATTGATGTCAAATAAGCAGTGATTGCAAAGGAAGATATTGATTAGGGGAAGAGATTTTTTATCAGTTTGAAAGGGGTTTGTTCACCTTTTAAAACAAAGATTTCAAAAGGTCAGTGTTTGAAGGGGAAGAGTCTTTGCACCAAAAACAAAAGGAGAATTATCTTCAAAAATCACAAAAATATCTTTTTAAAGGCCTCTTTTTCCAAACACAGTGCTGAAGAAGTAAAATTGTTTTCATTTAAAAAGTACTTGTTTGCTAGCCTCAAAGAAAAACAGTGACTTGCAAGGAGGAAAAAGTGTTTTGGTTAGGGGTCTATTTTTCAGTGGCCATTTCAAAGTTTGGTTTTGGTAAGTTAGTGAAGGGTATCAAAACCAAAAATGCATCCAAGGAAGGGCAAAGTGACAAAAAGAAAACTAGTGATGATGAGAGACAAAGTAAAGAGTCTAAACATGGCAGTAAGGAGGAAGAACATGATGGAAAAAAAACACAGAACAGTGAGCATTCCGAAGGGAGCAGCATGAAACAAAAGGAGAAAAGCAGCCCAAAGAAAGAAAATGGAAATATAGATCATGAAGAGGATTCTCCAAATCATGTGCTAGCTGCCTCTCCTAGGCAAGGGGCCATGAATTCTTCACCAAAACTAAAATGCCAAATAACAAGGAAGAAAACCAAGAAAAACTCAAAACTGCCCAAAGAGGGCGCCAGGTGAGAAAAGATGGAAAAGATGTATCTAGAATTGGAATTTTGGCCCAATATTCTAGGAATGTTTCTAAAAACCCTTAAGGGGTTTGCTCACCAAAATTGAGAAAATTTTGACATGATCTTGTTTTTTGACATTTTTGGGCCTATTTGCATAAATTCATGGGTGCCACAATTTTTTTTTGGAGCATTCTCAGCTGTTGAGAGTGAGATCATTGGATGCATTAAATTTATGGGCATATACTCAAAAAATTTCAGATCAAAAGAAGATGTTTTGGTCCCCCAAAGAGGCAAAAAACAATCACTTTTTCAACACTTTGCCTCACATATCAGCAAGGCCTATTTTCTGGTTGTTTTCACTCAGTTCAGTTTTTTATAGACTTCCCAACATCTTTTTTGGAAAAATAAAGTCGTTCCAGAAGGTATACATCCAGGGCTTTCCAACGAGCCATCACAAGCCTCGTTTTGATATCGGGAGAACCTTCAAAAGTTGTCTACAAAACATGGAATTTTCTGTTGCTACATTCCTGTAGCATTTTGGAAAAAAAGGAAGTTTTCTAAAGTGGCTCTTCCAAATGTGCGTTTAGCCTTTTTTGGCCATTTTCAGTTAGGAAAAGTCTATTTTATTTCCTTTTTTAGCATTTTAAGATATTTTTAAAGATATTTTTTTCCTTGGGCTTTGTAAAGCCTCAAGGACAAAATCAGATATTTGTAATAGCCCAATGGGCCTGCTAGTTTCTCTAGGAGGTTTTCCTTCTCTTTGGCCTATATATTCCAGGAGATTTCATTGTAAATGAGGCTGAACTTGATGTTATAGAGAAATACATGGTTATACAAGCTTGGAAGAAATACTTTGTCTCATGCAGTGGATAGTTTCTTGTGTGTTTTGAATGGTGAAAGAGGACTGTTGTAGGATTCCTTGACTTGGTAAAATGGTATAGTGTTCCTTCTCTGTTATGTTTCGTTAGTTATCATACATATTTTCATGTTTATTGCTTGCTGTAGGATAGTAAAGAATAGATTTGAGACATGCCCATGGAGGCACCTCAAGTTTCCTGATTCATTACAACTTCTATGTTTGTCTTCTTTCTTAGTTATGTCAAATGAATTCTTAAATGCTCTTTGATACCCTAAGAAATTGTTCTCAATTTAATTAATGGTTATTATGTATGCTAATTAGTATGATTCACAGTACGTCCTGTTTTCTCCTTAGTTAACTAAAACCCCATTACTGAAACCTTTCTCTGAATATTTGATTGTCCTAGTTGAACCAAATAGGTCTTGTGTCGATCTTGCCCTTTACCTATACTCTGCAATCTTAGTTCAAAGTGCTCGATAGATCAAAATATGATGTCTAGGAGTTCCCTCTTCGTAGATTGAGTTATTTTTTTGTCTTGTTTGTTTTTCCCCAAAGTCTGATGGTGATTTTCCTAAAGTTAGAGGGTCCCATACCTCTATGTATCGCTTGAATGTTTATTTTATGCATCTATCAGTTTTAAGTTTCATTTATTGTGATTAATGGTTAGCCCTACCACATGGATGTCTGCTGTAAAACTATTTATGTTTAAAACTCTTTGTCATTCACAAAACCTAGTGTCCATCCCATTTCACTCCACATAAAGAATCCATTTTTACCTCAACCAAATCAGCCCTTCAATATACCTTGTCCATCATTTGAGGCTTTCTCGACCTTTTCAACCCCATAGCCCAGTTGATCTGATGATCTTTTTATCTATTTATCTTTGTTCAGTTCCTCCCTCAAAAACCTAAAAAACAAACTAAACACCTACTTAAAAACTATCGTAAAATCAAAAACATAAGAAGCAAACAAATATACATCCCTTGCACAAATAGAGAGAGCCCTCTTTGAGTCTAGGAAGGCTAGTTCCTTGGGCTCCAAAGTTGGTTTGACGTTACCCTGTCACTTCGCTTGCCAATCTACCAAATCACGAGACCCTAACACCTACGTGAAGCTTGGAGTTGAAAACACCTTGCACCGTTTCCAAGAATGACCATGGCCTAAGGGATCCATGTAAGAAAATACAATTTACAATACATATACAAATTTTCAACGAGGCAGGCATGTCCCATGCTCGTGATGTTGTGGCTAGTTAAACAAATCTAGTTGACAGATATGTGTTTTGTCGTTATCACTGATGTGGTAGTGATGTTGGTGGTTTTTGATGATTATTGTTGATGCCCCCAGGGGAGTTTTTTCTTTCAAAATAGGTGGAATACGGTACCCATATGTGTAAACTTGGTATGGCATGTAGCTGCGCATTGTACACATAGGCGCTGGATGGCACCTTCCCGTGTAATCATTGTTGAAAGAGACACTTATGGAGGCACGGGTCTTCGATGAATTTGATCAAAGTGAAATGGTTGTAAGGTACGATACAATCTTGACATGAAAGATTTTCTCGTAGTTGAATGTCAGGAGTATCGATGACATCTGTGGACAATAATGTCTCCCACAGTGCCACCCGAGGATGCCCCTTGTATGGGGAGGGGTGATCCAAGGTACCGCTTCCTTTTTGGAATATAGGTGTTGAAGTCGACAAAAAGGAAGCCTCAACCGAATGAGGGGTCGCTGACATAAGGGGTCAAGGACCTGGATGTGATGAGTTTAACATAGGCATGTAGGTGAGGGGTGAGTAAAAACTGACGATGGGGATTTAGTGGCCCGAGGTTGGAGTATACTTAAGTAGCTTGGCTACAGTCATAGTTATTTATGATGGGGAAATCCTTGGAGTCGGTAGGACTTCCAAGGCAGGTGTAAACCGGTTATGAATGTCATGATGGCATGTGCGTGGGGGGTATAATACTCCGAACAAGGGTGTTTAGGGACTGCTGCTGTGGGAGAAAAGATGAAATGAGAGGGTGAAGGACGTAGTGCACTGTTCGGGGTATTTGTACACTTACCAAAATAATAAAATAATGGGGTTTTCTTTGCACGAAACAAAGATATGGGTACCCAAAAACATGAACGTGTTCACTCACTGATGGTGTAAGGAAGGTGTTTTGTTGAGGGTGGGGGTCCCATTGGTTGGTATCATGTGTGGGGTTGATGAAGCGGATGAGAAAGTATCATAGATGGGATTATGCTGATGGAGGTATGGTGGGCCAAATGAGAGGCGTAGTGGTGCACTCTTGATTTTGTTGTAAAACCTGGTCGTCTGGGAAGGGGGTTTTAGCTTGTATGGTAAACTTGACCTTATGAATGGTGAATGGATGGGCATGAGGTGCTTCCCAGACTAAAGTGGTATAGCCATGGCGTCACTTTTGTTGTGATATATGGTCTATTGTGGGTGACAAGTGCCATGGATGGGAGGCTCTATCGACCAATGCGAATGTTTATCATGTACATGGTGAGGTGATGATAAACACGGTCGGATATGAGGACCCTATGGTTTATTTCTGATGGAGAAATGATGTCAGGATATGCAAAATTTTCTGGGACTCTATCATGCTGGGGGTAGAATGATACCTGCTCTAGAACTTTTAGGAGATAACGTTGTGGATGGTTTGTGAACTTTTCCTACAAAAAAAACTACCTCAAGTGAAAGCATATTCTTTATAAAATATTATTGAAAGTCATGAGCTTTAAAAAGAAGAAGAGAGAGGGCATACCTGCTGGTGCTGATTTTTTTTTTTTTTTAAGGAGTGTGAATGTGTGGCATTGCCTCTATTCATCATGAAGTGTAGATTGTGGTGCAACTTACGGTTCAGAGAATGGAATTTCTGATCTCTCGTTATGTTCCTCTGTAGTTTTTTTTAAAACGACAATATATAGGTGGATATGGCCTTAATTTAATTCATTTGTACTTGCTGAGTTTTTGAGAGGTCAGAGGACTCTTCGTAGCATTTCTTGTAGTTGCGGTCAGCTTGAGCACCAGGGATTCATGAGATCATGCCCAAGTAACCTTCATGACGTCTTGTACTTGAATTTTTTTAGTTTGATGGTGTCGGGGTCCATACAGACTAGGTTTGTATGGATTCTAGGTGTTTTTTTCCCTAGACTGCACAGGCGATCAAGGCAAAGGTGCACCCCCTGTGCGTTTTTTCGGGGGATAAGTGTGCTAATGCACTCATTTCCCCTTTTTCGGCACACCTCAAGTGAACCTGTGAAAAATACAGGCATGCACTAAGTGCACCTGTCTAAGGGATAGGTGCGCAAAGCCGAGGCAGAAAATATTTTTGGATTTTTGCCTTTTTTTGGGTTTTTTTCTGTACTGATGGTTACCTATTTTGATGATAGGTTATTGTGGAGGGAGAAGGATTGGCCTGCACTCTGTGCTAATATGGCTATTGATTCTAGGGTTCACCATTAGCTGGTGCTATGGGGACTCTTGAAGTTCGCAGAGAATGAGCTTCTTCGGTCGCAGGACCGACTACTACGTTACGTGATCCGTCATTGGCACATGAGGCGCAACATGTTCGTACTGCGGGGGACATACTTGGTCATCTATCCTAAGATGGATGTTTAATTTGTGACCAGGTTACTACCTCAAGGTGAGGTGCTGAGATATCCACTCCCTGCTAGGAGGGTGGACTTGGAGAGGTTTAAGAGACGCCACTGTGGTGCGGCGCCTCTTACGGAGGGATGCATCAGCATTACATTAGTTATAGATCTGGAAAAGAGATGTGCTTTGGCAGTGATTGTGAGACTAGCAGGTTCGGCTACTCCGCATCGGGCATCAAGCCTGCAGGTTGGAGTACTACGCCGACTAAGGTCTAGGCTGTAACATTCCAAATTAGGAAAATGCTACAACATTGAGAATATCTCAAGATATTCTAAAGTTGGAGACCCAACAATAAGAAAACACAATAATGGAGCAGTAGCAACACTCAACTCATAAGAACATGAGATAAATCCATAGCTATATGATTAATAAATAGCAACAACAATAGAATACAAGGTCTTGAGGAAAAAGTCACTCAAGATAGGCCATGCTCAGCCTCAAGAAACAAGTACAAGTTACATGACAAAACCACTGATACACATGTATGCCCAAGCTATGATAGCACGGTTTTATAGAGAAAATGCATGCTAACATATGTCAAATACATAGATATATCAATACATGGCCCAATACAACATTGGGAGTGAAGATCTCAACTCCCAAAGACTACCTCCTATCAATCCTGGAAGGACTGACTATGAAATGCAAAATCTGCAAAATGTGAGAGTTGCTGCGTAGCTGTAGCAACTCAGAAATAGAACTGGATGGATATGGTTGTATATTATTCCCAAACTAAATATGCCTCCTCCAATGGATCTTTAGAGTGAAAGGATGATCCCTTCACCAAATATCTCACCCTCCAACAATCTGCAAGAGCCCCACTGTAAATTCTCCACTCAAAATAATGCAGTCACTAGATGGAACTGGGTTGTAGGGCTAGGGGATGAGTTGGCCTTGATGCCAAAGTTTGCAATAAGCTCTAGAATTCCTCCAATCTGATCTCTCAAAGGAAATATAGACTCCTCCTCTGAAAAATGGCTGATGGAGATGGTGTAGTGAACCCTCACTGCAACACCCAACAACACAACATTATTGTGCTGCAGAAATAATGTTGTCTTGGTGGAGGATGCTTGGCCTTAAGCCTAGATGTGAGGAAAATCAGTGCAATCCCTCAAGAGGCCTCTCAAGAAGGAGAAGGAATCCTAAACATGAATTCCCCCCAGCAACTCTTGCTAAACGACAAAGAATGCACAATTGTCTGAATAGACAATGAGATGAATAATACAAGCATGAGAAACAGTGGTTTCCTTGCCCTCCTTTTAAACAAGTGAAAGCCCTTCTCAATGGGTCCCACTCTTCTTAAGGTTTCCTCCACCAAATAAACCTCTTCCCATTCATACTACGCTGCTTCTCTAAGTGTGCTCCACCTCTTGGCCCAACACTGTTGACTTGGTCAAACTTGACCTTGTCCACTTGCAAATAACCCTATTCACACATGAGGGTGTGAAAACTAGCTCCAATGATGATCCCCATTCATACTATGAGGGATTTTATTGAGACTATCATAATGCATGGGTATCCTTACCCATTTATTCTCCTCCTAGGTGAAATTAGCAAAATTAATATTCCAAATTATTGTTGGAAAATTTTGGAATATTACATTCCTCCCCTCCCAAATGTTGCTCGTCCTCAAGCAACTGCAAGGATATAACTGGAAATCCTCCTCTCAAGGCATGGAGTCTATGATGTGTTGAGGAACATCTTCCTCATGTGGATCCTCCATCCCCCAAGCAATCATCCATGCAAAATGAGTTGCCTTCCAACTAGGCAACTCTTGGAAACTGTCCTCCACCTTTGGCTCCAGCAAAGTAGGTGGGATGAAAATCTGCTCATGGTAGACAATGTAGCCTACCCCACACTTTCCATATCTCCACTCATGATAAGTGTAGAGAGAGTGATAATCGTGGGCTGCAAAATACTTGCCCTTAAGTGGAAAAATGAAGAATAGATCTCCAAGGATCTCTCCTCCAACGCTAAAAACCATGTTGGCCCAAGTATCTCCATATATGGTGAGTTGGAAGCCATCAACATATGGCATCTCCTCCATCATATGGTTCACCCCATAAAGTGACAAATGTGTTTTTAAGGTAACCATATCATGTCCCATGCTCCCCTTAGAACATGTAGTGCAAAAAGTGTGAGGGATATCTCCCTCAAAGGACACATCCACCCAATGTGTCTCCCCTCCAATCATGCTCCCAAGAAGGGCTTTAGCAATATCACACAAGGGAACCATAAGGAGAATCATGCTGGCTGCCATGTGAAGTAAATGAGAAGGACAATGGTCCCTTAAAGGTACCCAACGCATTTTGACTCTCCACTGCCATAGGAAATAAAATGATGGGTGGCCTCCCCACCATTTGCTTGCTGCCCCAATATCTTCACCAATATGGAGATAGTGAATGATGTAGTGTGCAATGTACGTATCTTCTCCATGAGAATTCTCCTCCCCATATCCACTTAGGGAGTGATCATCCATAATGGCCTTATGTAGAGCACCAAATCTAGAAGGAAGAATATTCCTCCTTTGAGCAAATCCCTGCACATATATGGTTAAGAGATGCATATATATAGACAAATCACTATGCAAGTCAACAAATATCACCATATGTTTTGCTCATATAAATGGAGTGGCTCATAGATGAGTCTCCCCTCATCCTCAAAGGGAAAAGAGTTGACTGTGCTAACTCCTCCATTTTCTCATGACCCATGGAATGCCTCCTCAAGCTCTTCAAGTGATTTCTCCCACAAGAAGGAAAGAAATGTAATGTGGAAATCATGGTTGGCCCATGGTTCCTCCTGAAATGTACAACATGTGTAGTAGGGAGAATCATGCTCCCAATGGGCATCCTCAGTTTGAAGCCCACTCTCCAATAAAATCTCCCCATGAACATAAACATATCAGAAACACATGGAAGCATAGTACAATAAGAACAAGTTTCCAAATGACAACTGGAGAGTGAATCAAGCGTCCTCCCATGGAGCCAGTGCAGTGCACTCTCTTCCTACATCAAATCAAATAAAAACAAGTGCTTTCCCAACCACTTGTTTGCTTCCACAATCATTCTACAAGATGTAAACCTGGAAGTACAAAAGGGTGTCAATGGTGCACACCAACAATCATGTGGCTCTCCCCACAAACCACTAATGAGATATCCAATCTCAATGCTACAAATGGCTTCAAGTATGTCATCATACAACATGAAAAAATACATATTTCTCCTTAGGACAACATGTTGCTCATAAAGAAACAGGAAATACAAAACATAAGGTGAAATTGTACATCCCTCATTATGTACTTGAGGACTTGAGCTGAAATGGCTCAACTAAAAATGATCCCTCACTCCCAATAAGTAGGAAGGTGGTTGTGACATCCTCTCCATCATAATCCAGGCTCTGCATCTCTCCGTATACTAAAATATGTCTTGCTGAATGCCCTCCCAGATGAACTCCTCTGCCAAAGAAATATATGCATCAAAATGCATGGAAAAGAAGTTATCATGTGCTACATGCAGTAGCTTCTCCTTGAGACTAGAATATCTAGTCAAGAAGAATCTGCCATGTGAATAGATGACCATATCATCCACCATATACTCATCATCTCTCCCCGGGTCATCGAGAATCACGCGTGCACCAAGATCCTTGGAGTACTCTACTAAAAGCTGAGATCTCCAGTAAGGATCAATCCTCCTAAGAGACAGCACTGGTGATCTGACATGTGAAGCTCTCTTCCTGCTACTGCCTGCTACTTTGACATCCCCCATGCCAAATTTCTCCTCCAAACTCTTCACCTCTCCAAAATCCAAGAGTGGTGAATCCAAAGACAAAATGTCTCTCATCAATGATAGATCTGCTGGCCTCCCTGGTGGAATGCCTCTATGCAGTGAGACATCAATGTCAAGAGTGGACTGTACATATGGTTGGGAAAACTTGCCCTTGCTATCACAACGCAATACAGTCTGCCTCCTCCTTGCACTAGCTCTCTGAAATAGAGAAGGGTGTGTGCCTCTCATCACATGATGTTGCTCTTCCTCCCTTCCTTCTCCTTCAAGCTGCAATGTTGCACAATCATGCTACTCACTGATTGTGCTTGGACCTCCATGTATGAGATCCTGGGGAATTCGTTGCAAAGCTGCAAGAATCCCTCTAGTTGGAGAAATATATCCTCCTTCCTCTGCATGAGGTACTATATCAACTCTAGAAATGACAGCGTTGTTGCCCTTAGCTTCCTCAACATGATTGGGCAACCCTCCAATGATTAGATCCTCTTTTGGAAAAGGGATCTCTATGCGTTCTTGTGCAAAAATTCAAGATGAAGGTCTTGACTCCAAGAAAGTATCATGCAAGATATCAAACTCCTTCATGGTTCTCTGAAATGATTATGAGTCTATGGTTTTATTCATCACATGCAAGGTTTTTGTTTGTTTGAATGTGTTTGTTTCCTCCACATGTGTTTCAAAATTCCTCCTACCAAATATCTCCATCAAAGTTCTAATGAACATTGCACAGGAAGAAGTGTTTTCGTTTTTCAAATTAAATGACTCAAATAACCACCATGCATAGACCTTACCTCCCAAGTGCAGCGCTGCTATTCTGATGGCTTCATCTTCGGAAATCTGGTGTTGCTACAAAAAGGTGTCTAGCTCTTCTATCCAAGCCCTAGCTGAACAAGTAGGGGAACCATCAAAGATAGATAGAAGAAATATATCCTCATTAAGCTACTTGCTCCTCCTCACCATGATCTTGCAAAACTCCAGGAAAGTAGTATGATCTCTAAACTTCTGAGTTCGAGATTCATACTCATGTAAGAAACCACTGAGAGTTCCTTCCTTCGGCATTTCTTCTTCTTCTTCTCCTTTCATGGAAAAATTGGCCATGTGACTGCGCTGTATACCATAGGGTGCGGCTGCATGCTCAGAATCCCTATAGGAAAATCTAGATTTTGACTCAGTTTCAAACCCTCTTGGAGATTCTATACATATCTCCCTCCTTATCTTCTCAAATTCTTCATGAATGCTCTATATAGATCTTGGAAGAAAATTTGTAAGCTTATCTTCCTTTTTCCCTCCACATAGTGGAGTCTTCATCTTCTCTCTCCTTGATAGCATGATGGCTAAGATCCACCAACTGAGCCATAGATCGTGCTTTGATACCACTGTAATATTCCAAATTAGGAAAATGATACAACAATGAGAATATCTCAAGATATTCTAAAGTTGGAGACCCAGCGATATGCAAAAAAAATAATGGAGTAGCAGCAACACTCAAATAATAAGAACATGAGATAAATCCATAGCTATATGATTAAGAAATAGCAGGAAAAATAGAATACAAGATCTTGAGGAAAAAGGTCACTCAAGATAGGCCATGCTCAACCTCAAGAAATAAGTACAAGATACATGACAAAACCACTGTTACACATGTATGACCAAGCTATGATAGTGCAATTTTATAGAGCAACTACATGCTAACATATGTAAAATACATAGATATATCACTAGATGGCCCAATACAACATTGGGAGTGCAGATCTCAACTCCCAAAGACTACCTACTATCAATCCTGGAAGGATTGGCTATGAAATGAAAAATATAGAAAATGCCGGAGTTGTTGGGTATCTACAGCAACTTAGAAATAGAACTAGATGGAGATGGCTATAGATGATTCCCAAACTGAATATGCCTCCTCCAATGGATCTTTAGAGTGAAAGGTTGATCCCTTCACCAAAGATCTCACCCTTCGATAATCTGCAAGAGCCCCACTGCAAATGCTCCACTCAAAATAACGTAGTCACTGGATGGAACTGTGTTGCAGGGCTAGGGGATGAGTTGGCCTTGATGCCAAAGTCTGCAAATGCCTCCAATCTGATCTCTCAAAGGAAAGAGAGACTCCTCCTCTGAAAAATGGTTGATGGAGATGGTGTAGTGAACCCTCACTGCAACACCCAGAAACACAACATTATTCTGCTGCAGAATTAACACTGTCTTGGTGGAGGATGCTTGGCCTCAAGCCTATATGTGAGGAAAATTAGTGCAATCCCTCAAGAGGCTTGTTGGACGGATAATTCGTTCTTACGGACAAGACATACCTCCCGAGTGTCCTACGGATAGCTAGCAACAAATAGACAAATAAAAACCATTTTCTCTAGATATTGTTTGACATGGAATTAATTATAACATGGTTTAGAGACCTACTTGTGGTCCAACGCTGATCCTATTTCCAGTGTCTTGAAGAAAATCATTGTCAAGGATCTGCAATCACAAACACACGAAAAGATCAAAAGCACCCGTATAATAAATCAATTTATGAATCAAACATCTATCAAGATGATCAAGTAATTCATGAAATGAGATAATCAATTAAATAGCCCATTGAGAAAACAATATTCATTCGTATTAAGTTAAATAATAAGAGCCTTACAACCATGTCCACCTTGATGTCATACAGGCCTTCCTAGGGTCCGGAACAGGCATTTCCTTGACTCTAACAAGCCTTGAACTCTTCCAACTGAGATACATACAGGTATTTAATCTTTCCCACATAAAATCTCAGGTAAAATGGTCTGAGTTTCAACAACATTTCACCTCCAACAATACTAAAGCTTGAACTCATCAATTGTAACCCTTTGAGGCTGCCCTATGCCTCTTTTTATAGTGGAAGAGAGGAGGTTACATCTCCAAACAATAAGGGATAGAATCCCCCTTCAAAGGGATTAGCTCCTCACATCAAGGGGTTAGCTCTTTAATGGATGGCATGCATGAACCTGAAAAGAGCGGACTTTCCACCACTGGAATGTTTCTAGAAGCTTCCAAAAATGACTCAAACTGATCTTCTATATTTTACTTGTGCCTTTTCTTATCTTTTATAGGGGTCCGCACCTTTAATAAATAGAAAGTGCGTTTAGCTTCGCATGATTTAGAGAAATAAAGTGCGACACTGCAAGAAATACTAAGAGAAAGTGTGGTACAAGAGTTTTTAAGAATTTTATGAGCTTTTCTCTCAATTTCAAAGCTTGACTTTAGGAACTTTGATATTGAAGACTTATAAGGGAGTACTTAAATTTCATGGTGAAAAATTTTAGTGTAACAAATTGCCCCCTAAAGTGCGAAGTCTGAGAGTATTCGAAGAGTGATGTGCTTTATCATTTCAAGGATTAGCCTGTGGAAACCCTAGTCGAAACCTATAAAAACATTCAATGCAACACACATATATATGTATATCATCACTGAGGTAGGCATTCCCATACTTAGATCAAAACTAACTAAACTTGTTCTGATACAAAAATGATTTTAATATTATATCAATAGTGTATACACAGCATGGGCGCAACCATCTGTAATGAATAGTATACTGCATAATGAATAATAAAACTACTCGCAGCCTGGATGGTGGAAACTATATCCAGGGTCTTGATTTCTGCTTCCCGAACTAGTACGATTCTATCCATACGATTAAATGTGTTGAAGTCGAAAATGGTAGAAACCACCTGATTTCCAGTTAATGATGTGAACTATTAACAAGTGTGAGAGAAACCACCAATAATGACAATGGCTCTCAAAGTACTCAGTACAATCGATGAAATGTGAATAAGTGATCTGAAGTCGAACATCTCACAGAATCGTTCGATCGAAGGTCAATGATGCAACTTGTCGTCGAAGGCGAGAAACCTGCCATTAAGGCATGCAAATTCCAAGGTACTGACGGATTCTAGATCAACTTCCTATATGATGTCAAGATGTTATCGATAGAAAGTGATCCGTCGTAAGCAAGCTCACGACACGGAACCATAAATCAAGTTTAGAAGAAATTTTTTGCAAGGACTGACTTAGGGATGGTCAACGCGAATGGAGACAAATGTTTGCAGATGAATGGTTTGTTTGACTGTCCTCTTGAACACATAATGACACTACAGATGGTTTGGTGACAGTTGCCCTAAGCTAATACCCAGAAACTGGCTGAAGACTTTCAATGTGGTTTGATTAACTGATAGGAAAAGGATTTCCCAACCCAGGTAGAAGTGTGACAAAAAGTGTCATGTTCAAGAATGATATAATTCTTTCATAAATCAAAGTGTAACAAATGAATCTTTTTTCTCTCTTTTCCCCCACCATTTCTGGCAAGTACCTCTTTATTTTTTTGACAAGCTTGAGGAGGATAACATTTGCTTGTTTATAAGCTCATCCTTCAGATGAGTCCAACTTATTTTAAAATCGAACCCTACGAAGGAGTGGTGTATTCCTGTTTGTAATCGATAGGTCCTTTACTGTTAAATTTTAACGAGTCCAGTATAGGAGAAACTCAGTGTTTTTCATTTTTAGGGAGTCAGAAGAAAAAACTTAAGAAAACTCCATGGGTGTACTTTTTCGTAAATTTAGTCTCTTAGAACCGAAAAAGGATAAAATAATGCGAGAGAGAACTCTATTGACCATGATTAGTCAACGTATACCTTTTTCATAAATAGTCCATTTCAGTCCGGAAAAGGGGTAAACTTATACTGAAGGGATGACTGTTCATTTACTTTAACGAGTTTGAATAGTCAAGTACTCGGTAATATTTTCATTTTTAGAGAGTCTGAAAAGGGCTTAAAAGAGGACTCCATGGTTCCACATTTTTGTAAATTTTAAAGAGCCCGAAAAAGTGATAAAATTATACTCTTCGTAAAAAATGATCATTTCACTTGAAAAAATCCGGTATTCTACACAAAACTTGAAAAATTAAACATAACTGTTTGAATAATAAAAATATTTTGAAAACCCATATTTTTAAAGTGAAAAATAAACAAATTTAAAATTCATTTATTCAAAAAAACTTATAAAAAGGAGTTTTTCAAGTTCATTTTCACCGTTTGAGTTTGGAGTGAAGATTTTAGAGCTTTTGGCAAAAAACGCTTCGGAGAAGATTCTGGACAAATCGACCATTGGAATCGAAAACCGTCTACTCCAAGTAATCCACAACCTCTTTCTCTTTCTTTTCATCCATTCAATTTTTTAAATTAGGTTAAAATTTTCATTTTTGGGAGGAAAATAGGTTCAAAAATTCACCCTCAGGGGTCCGCAGGCAAGACACTAGGTACCTGCGGACCCTGACATTTTCTTACAAAGGAAAATGTCGGGGCCCCACACTTAGAGCCCATGCGGAGCTACGCACTATCCCTGAGCGTAAAGTGCGGCGGTGCCGTAACAAATTTAAAAACACATTTTCCTCCTAACTTACCCAAAATTTTTGTTTCAAAATGATTCTAATCCTTCATTTTACTCATTGTAGGATATTCACAATGCTTATTTGGCGAGAATGGGAGCATGAGGAGATAGATGAAGTAGCAATGATTCATCAACCTACTTTGCAAGTTTTAAGAGCATGCAAGCTATTCATATTTTGGGCTATTAGTGGCATGAGAGCTCAAGTAGATCTTCTTACTTGGTTGGTAAGCAAATGGAACGTTCAGGACCCATGTTTCGTGATCATAGGTCACCGTCTCGAAATTGAGCTGGAGGACATATATTTTTTGATTGGTTTGTCTATGAGAGGTGAACCACTATCTCCATTTGGGGCTAGGCCAGGTGCCAGCCTACAATTAGAGTTTTGTAATGATGAAGCCAAACCCAGAGACAAATGGATCAACATTAAAACTATCATCCGTCCTGAGTTAAAAGTGATTGATTTTACCGTTGTCAAGTTGTGCGGAAGTGCAACTTTGCATGTAGCTACTAGATCTCAGATGCGGATTGCAGTAGATTTTTTCCGAGGCACCAGGCACCATATTCAACTGGTGCGGGCAGTGTTGGAAAATGTGAAAGGCCAACTTACCAGAGCAAATAATGGGAAGTTAAACAACTTTGGATATGGATCTATCGTAGTCACCTTTGCTCTAGAGAGGATCCCTATGTTAGCCCCGCAACATATTCCTATTGATGCTGGTAGACCTCGAGAGCCTCGGATGGCTCGATGGGTTGCTTTGATGGCCCGCCACGGTGAAGGTGGGGAGATTGTTCGATTTCCCTCGACTTATTTTTGTTGGCTGGAATGCCAAATTTTTGTGATAGAGGATTTTCCTTATGCAGGCATGGATTTCCGCAGTGGCCGAGATATGCCCCTTCCTCCAGGAGCTCAGTGGGATGAGTTAGGTAAAAAATCTCTTTTTGACATGTTCTAATTTCTAATTTTTATTTTGTTTTTAAATTGTCCAAAACTGATAAAAAAAATTTAAATGCAGATGTGGGTCCATGTCAACCAGCCATTCTTCGTCCCTTTGACAGGAGGCAAAGGGATGCAGCAGCAACACCACCACCCCCACAAGATCAAACTGTAGAGATCCTGACTTATTTAGAACACCATTTGGAGCAGCTCACTATGGATATTCCTGAGACTACCATAGATGACATCCCACTTCGTCTACAGAGATACGTCATTGGTGTTCCTAGACCATTAAGGAGATTTTTAACTAGGGTGGCACGAGCAGTAGTGTATTATCGTGATCATCACCACGGATAGTGGATGATTGACTTGTAGACTCATTTTTTGTATCAATTTTTTCCGATCATAAGGCGTTTTGAACCTATGATCGAAGAAGATATACTATTTTTTGAACACTACATCTATCTTTTATGATATCTTGTATTTCCGGTTCAATATTGTTCGTTATTTTACCGAGGCTTACCCCATACAAAGATTCTAACTTGTTAGTGGACGAATAAATAACCCAAGCTGCAGAAGAGATGTTCCATGTACTACGACAGCACCATCAGAAAAAACAATATATGTTTGAAAGGACGTCGACATCTGCGATATCAAAAGTATCCAGATAAGCAGGAATAGTAGTAAGAGCACACTTAAGCTAGGCACACGTTTCTAATCTATAGCACACCATCTAGAACGTAACTAATATACAAAGAAGATCTCCACACAAAAATCAAGCGTAATATCTCTTCAGATAAAGGCTGTTTCTGGGTTTACCTAAAGAGACCCCATCAAAATCAATCAATTCATAGGCCCCTTTTGCAAGCTATCGCTTGAAAATATAAGAAACATGCCACATGGGTTCAAATTTCCCAGCCCCTAGTTTATCATTGGCTTGATCATAAATCAAAACTAGGTCTCCTTCTGAAAAATTATGAGGGGTAACACTTCTATCATATTGAGTTTTCATTCTTTTCACATGAGTCTCGGTAACTAATGCAGCGGTGCGCCGATTCTAATTGAGCCAAGTATAAAAAATGTTTCTCCTCTTCAGAAGTGGCTGGTAGTAACTCTATGGCTAGTTGGACTGACGGTATCTCGCATTCAATGGGTAGTATCGCTTCTAAACCGTAAACTAGTTGAAAAGGGGTAAAACTAGTCGAGTTTTTGCTGAGGTTCGATATGCCCAAAGTGCTAAAAAGAGCATGGTATGCCAATTCGACTTATGAATTCCAATGATTCATTTGATCATGGTGACTAAAAATTTATTAATTTCTTCAAACATTCATTATGCTGGATGTCAATCGGGTGTCAATACTTGTGCTATGAGGATTGGTCCGTTAGCACTCGGTCATCATAATATTCGAAAATGGCTCTCTTGATTCAATAGTACTTCAGCAGGGTACACCAAAAGCCTAGGCAATCACATGATTGAATACGAGAAATGTTGTAGTTTTCCTTGTGTAATTTAGGCATGCTTATAGTACATGGTAAAATAATCTAATGCTAGAATAATATACCTTTGATAAGTGAGGGTTACATGTAATGAAATTATCGATACCCCATTTTAAAAGGACCAGACAAAAATTATACGGTGAAGACATGGAAATTTTACATTTTTGATCGAATATTTGACAATTATGACATTTTCGGACTGCATAAATACAATATTTAAATAAGGATGGCTAGAAATAACCTGTGCACAATATCTTTTGGGCTGTGGCGTACCCAGACATATGACTGTTGTTAGAAAATTATATATTACGGAGCAATGCAACACATAAAATATGCGGAAAAATGCAAGCAGAAAAAACACATAAAAACAGAGAGACACAGATATACATGGTTCACCCAGTTTGGGCTACGTCCACCCCGAATATCCAATCCTTCCTTTCTATTATCTAGCAAAAGTGAAGAGACACAACCTACAGCAGATCCGTTGTAATATCCTCTGTTTTCTCTCACAGTCTCCCTCTCTATTTCTCGCTCCGAGAATACACATACAATACACAGCCATAATACAATACCCTCATAAAAGCGAGGGGTTGCCTTCTAGGGCAAAAAACCCTAATCTAAACATAACTTCTACCGTCAGATCATTTGCCTAATGAACGGCCCAGATTGACTAGAAATTACTATACTTTTACAAGGCAATTTTACATCTTTTTTTAGCTTCGGGGGCACTGCCCCCGAAAACCCCCGCCAGGGGGGGACTCCGAAAAGCGCTGCCGCCCCCCCTGGACCCCCCATGACAGCGATTAATTATGGGTAGCGTTGCCACCCCTTTTAAGGTACAAGGGTGGGTCCAATGCTGTGATACAAAGTAAACAAGATAATCAGGCTCCATACCCAACAATCTCCCACTTGGAGACTGATTGTAGCAACTCCACCGCTGCTTCATTTGTTGGACAATGACTCCTCTATGGACCTGGCTATTCCTCATCTTCATCGTCATCCTTGAAGACCAATTGAAACTGAGCACATTCTTAGTTTCTCCCTGGTTACAACTTTTGTTAGCATATCTGGAGGATTATGGCTAGTGTGTATCTTTTCTAGCTTCAACTCTCCATCTTCCAATACTGACCGTATGAAATGGTATTTGAGATGTATGTGTTTAGCCCTAGAATGAAATGCTGAGTTCTTTGCAAGATGAATAGCACTTTGGCTTTTGTTGTATAATGTTCCATATCAATAATACAACACTCGATTCATCCATAAACCTTTGTAACCATATCATTTCTTTACTAGCCTCTGTAGCAGCAACATACTCTGCTTCTGTTGTTGAAAGTGCAACAACACTTTGGACTTTTCAAACCCAACTGACAGCTATTCCACCTACAGTAAATACATATCCTGTAGTGCTCCTCCTATTATCTCTGTCACCTGCCATATCTAAATCAACATATCCTTGTAGAGAAATGTTTGAACCACCAAAGCATAATGCTTGATTTGTTGTACCTCTCAAATATCTGAGAATCCATTTTACTGCCATCCAATGTTCTTTTCTTGGATTGTTCATGTACCTACTTACAACTCCCACTGTATGTGCAATATCAGGCCTTGTGCAGACCATTGCATACATTAAGCTTCCAACTGCTGATGCATATGGAACTTTAGACATATAGTCCATTTATTCTTGATTCTTGGAATATCTTACTAAGTTTGAAATGGCTAGCAAAAGGTGTACTAACTGGTTTTTCATTTTGCATATTAAATCTTTTCGACACCTTTTCTATGTACTCATTCCGATACAGTGTTAATTTGTGATTTTTCCTGTCTCTAGCTATCCTCATACCAAGGATTTGTTTTGCAGCTCCCAAATCCTTCATTGCAAATGGTGCCAATTTTCTTTTGATCATTTATTTCACGCATGTAATACCACAGCAATCATATCATCTACATTGTAAAAACTAATAGCTACCATCATTTTCCTTTTCGAGATAAATAAAAATGATCGAGTGACATCTAGTATAACCTTGTTGAACATAAACATCTAATTTTTATATGCCTTCAGACACCATTAATTTATCCCAACTCCTTCTTCCTTTACCACACTAATTTTCTTTCCCTTTGACCTCATATCCTTTTGGTTGCTCCATATAGATCTCTTCCTCCAAATATCCATGGAGAAATGTTGTCTTTACATCTCACTGTTCAAGATGTAAATCTTCCTCTGCTACAAGACTTAAAATAGTTCTGATTGAAGTCATCTTAACAACAGGAGAAATTATTTCATCAAAATCAATACCTTTATTTTGTGCAAACCCCTTCACCATAAGTCTAGCTTTGCACCTTTGTTTTCCTCCATCTTCATCCTTTAGCCTGTAAACCCATTTATTCTACAATGTAGTTTTACTTGTAGGCAACCTGACTAAGTCCCAAGTTTGGTTATGCATTAAGGAGTCCATCTCTTCTTTCATGGCTAGCTCCCACTTCTTCCTGGTTTCGACCTACATTGCTTCTTCATAACATTCGAGTTCACCAAAATCAGTCAACAATAAATAATATAATAAAGGAGAGTATCATTCAGGGGGTCTATTTATCCTGGTAGATCTTCTGACACCACTTTCAGGTGTTTGAGGTGCCTGTTGTTGTTGTGGTGGTTGTTTCTGTTGTGACTATTGATTATTATTATTTTCAAGCACCTTTACTTGTTCTGTGATCTCATCAAGAACTTTGTATTCTTTGTTTTCTTTTTCCTATTTCTTTTCCTGCAACTGATTCTTATACAAGACCTTTTCATTGAATATTACATCTCTGCTCCTAATTATATTTTAATTTTCATAATCATATAAGTGATATCCAAAATCATTAACACTATATCCAATAAAGGTACATTTCTTTGATTTTTCCGCAAGCTTTGTTCTATTTTCTTTATTAATATGGACAAAGGCCTCACAGCCAAAAGGCTTTAAAAAAGAGTAGTTTACCTTTTTACCTGTCCATGCTTCCTCTGGAATACCACCATCCAACGAACTTGAAGGCCCTCTGTTTATTAGATAAACAACAGTATCTACAACATCTGCCCAAAATTGTAAAGGCAATCCTGCATGCAATCTCATGCACCTTGCATGCTCCATGATTGTTCTGTTCATTATTTTTGACACACCATTTTCTTCTAGTGTTATTGGAACTGTATTCTCTCTGCGAATTCCATGCTCTGAACAGTACCTATCAAACTCTTTGCTGCAATATTCACCTCCATTTTCTGATTTGAGACACTTCAACTTTTTTCATGTCTCAATCTCAACCAAAGCTTTCCATTTCTTGAAAGTATCAAATACATCAGATTTATTCTGAATACAATAAATCCATGTTTTTCTAGTTGCATCATCAATAAAAGTAACATAATAATGAGAGCCACCAAGAGATTATACCTGAGCAGGTCCCCATACATCTGTATGCACAAGCTTCAATTTTTCGCTCTTCTTTTCTTTCCCAACTCTAAGAAATCTGACTCTCTTTTTTTCCATAAATAAAATTTTCACAGAAATCCAAATCAACATTCTTCAAACCTGGCAACAAATTTCTTGAGTGAAGAATCTTCATTCCCTTCTCACTCATGTATCCAAGCCTATGATGCCATAATCCTGCATCTGCTCCTTTGGAAGTTAAAGCATTAACAGAGTTAGAAATACCATTGCATAAATACAATGTACCAACCTTTTTGCCTTTTTCTATTACCAGGGCTCCTTTGGTGACCTTCCAAGATTTATCTGTGAAAGTTGTAACACAACCTTCACCACCTAACTGCCCTGTTGAAATCAGATTTTTCTTTAGATATGGAACATGCCTTACCTCCTTTAATAGCCATTAGTTTCCATTCTGCTGTTTTACAAGAACCTTAACCATTCCAACAATTTTACAGGGTTTATCATAACCCAAACGAACTTTTCCAAAATCTCCTTGAACATAGTCATGAAAATATTTCGTATCAGGTGTGGCATGGAATGAAGCCCCTGAATCTACAACCCAAGAATCAGTAAAATTTTTGAAAGAAAGAATCAAAGCATCTTATAACAAATCACCTGTCACATTTGCTTCATGATTGTTTTCTTGCTATGTGTCTCCTTATTTTCCCTTCCGAGATCTACAGTCTTTCTTTAGGTGTCATTTCTTTCCACATTTCCAGCACACTATCCCCGATCTGGACTTGGATCTGCCTTTTCTTGATTTACTGCGATATCCTGAGCTCTTTCCTCTTTCCATTCTCCTTCCCCTAGACTCTGCACTCAAAGCATTACCCGATGTCTCACCGGAGCTTTTCCGTCGCATTTCCTCGCTAAGGATAGCACCGACAACATCATAAAACTTTAAAGTACTAGATTTGGAGACAGAGTTACTAATGGCCATTACTAAACCATTCCAACTCTCTGGAAATGAGCACAAGAATAACATATCTCTAACTTCATCATAAAAGTTTACCCCTACAGAACTTAACTGACTGGTAACTGTATTAAAATCATTTAAATGGTCTGCAATAGATCCACCTTCCGACATCTTCATATTAAATAGTCGATTCATAAGAAATACCTTGTTTGAGGTGAGGGTTTTTCATATAGTTTCACCAACGTCTGCTTCAAACCCTCTGTTGTCGTTTCCTTCGAAATATTGAAGGCAACTGATGCCGCAAGGCACAACCGTACTGTTCTGAGTGCCTTTCTATTGAGAATGTTCCATTCCACGTCTGTCATGGCCGCCGACTTCTTTATTTTTCCGCTCAATGGTAGGTACAGATTTTTATGATACAGATAATCTTCCATCTGCATCTTCCACAACGGGAATTTTTGGCCGTTAAATTTATTGACCCTAAATTTACCATCTTCCGCCATTGCTCCCACTCAAACCAAAAACCATTATTTCCTGCGAGTTTATTAGCTAAATAGACCTTCGGCTCTGATACCAGTTGTTAGAAAATTATATATTACGGAGCAATGCAAAGAATAAAATATGAATAAAAATGCAAGCACACAAAACACATAAAACCAGAGAGACAAAGATATCCGTGGTTCACCCAGTTTGGGCTACGTCCACCCTGAACAGCCAATCCTTCCTTTATATTATCTAGCAAAAATGAAGAGACACAACCTACAGCAGATCCGTTGTAATAACCTTTGTTCTCTCTCACAGTCTCCCTCTCTGTTTCTCACTCTGAGAATACACATAAAATACACAGCCACAGTAAAATACCCTCATAAAAGTGAGGGGTTTCCTTCTAGGGAAAAAAACCCTAAACTGAACATAACTTGTACCTTCAGATCATTTGCCTAATGAACATCCCAAATTGACTAGAAATTACTATAATTTTACAAGGAAATTTTACATCTGTTTTTAGCTTCGGGGGTGCTACCCACGAAACCCCCCGCCAGGGGGGGGCTCCGGAAAGCGCTGCCACCCCCCCTGGACCCCCCATGGCAGCGATTAATTACGGGCAGCGTTGCCACCCCTTTTAAGGTACAAGGGTCCAATGCTGTGATACAAAGTAAACAAGATAATCAGGCTCCACACCCAACAACTGCCACATGCTCCAGAGTGGCAGTCATTTAAAACCTTTTCGGCTTCTTCATGTGTTAGACAACTTCAAAAAAATGAATCCGCACCACGACGGTATAGTGTGTCACCAAAAGTATGATATTGTTGAGATTGGAAATGTATTTTTTATCGTTGCGACTGTGAAAGCTCAGGCCGAAAAGATTGTTCCTGAAGATAAACAATGATATCTCCATACCAAGGATCAATGGTACTAATAAGAAACAAGGATTCGTCCACGATTGGTTGTTCCGCCACAGTTTCTGTATCAGTACGTGGGAAATCACACATAAGTTCAACAAATATCAATGATTTCTTGGATTTGGATTTTTCAAACTCCAAATCAAACTCCTGCAGGATAACAATCCATTTAGAGTATTTGCCCCTTAAAATTTTTTTGGTCAAGATGTACATCATAGGGTTACAATCAGAGATCACTGTCATTTTGTGTAAAAGTATGTAGTGACGAAAACGTTGGACATCTTGAATAGCCGCCAAGGCCAATTTCTCCACATGTGAATATTTGATCTCAGTCGGATGCAAATTTTGACTAAGATAGTAAATCACATGTTCACCATGGAATTCATCTTCCTAAACTAAAACCATCCCTATCGTGGAATCAGAAGCGGTGAGGTGTAAAAAGTAATCGTGGTTGTAGTTGGGAGGATGCGGTAACGGTGCATGGGTCAATGCGTTTTTCAAAGAATCAAAAGATCTATCAGCGACCTCGTCCCAAAAGAAATGAATGTTCTGTTTCAACAACCTAGTAAAACCTTTCGTTAACTTGGCGTAGTTAGGAGTGAATCGACGTAAAAAGTTTGCTTTCCCTTGAAAACTTTGGATTTGGTGAAGAGTATAAGGAGGAGGTAAATTGATGATTGCCTCAACCTTCGATGGATCAACACAAATGCCTATCTTTGAGACAATAAATCCCAACAATTTTCTGGATTGTATGTAGAAAACACATTTGTGAGGATTCAGACGAATCTTACAATGCCTACATCGTATAAATATGGCTCGTAAATGAGTAATATGATCTGCTCTGCGTGAAGAATGAGTAGGAAAATCATCGAGGTAGGGTTGCACAATGTGCTTAATGTCATTAAATGCATAAGACATGGCCCTTTGAAAAGTGGCACCAACATTCTTAAGGCCAAAAGGTTATTTGCGATAAACAAAAGTTCCCATGGAAAAGTGAAAGTTGTTTTAGGTTGATCTGTAGGGAGTATGTTGATTTGATTGTAGCCAGAAAATCCATCCATGATTGAGAACATTTCACTTCTAGCACAATTGTCAATAATTTGATCGATGTAAGGGGTTGGATAATTATCTTTTGGACAAGATCGATTAATATCCCTATAATCGATACATACTCGTATTGTTCCTTGTGTTTTATTGACCAGAACAATATTACATACCTAGTCCGTTAACGGGATCGGATAAATAAAACTTGCACGAAGTAATTTTTCAACTTCTGCTTTGATAGCGGCAGCTCTTCTTGGATGTATATGATGTAATCTCTGTCTAATGGGTTTAGCATTTGGGTATGTCTTAATTTCATGAACAACAATCGACGGATCAATTCTTGGCATTTCTTCATATGACCAGGCAAAAATGTCACAGAATTCCTGAAATAGGGCTTTATTTGCTTGGATTTCATCAGGTGTACAAGAAGCACCTATGTGAATGTTTTCAACAATTCCAGGTTTTACTGAAATGTCAAGAGGAACCGTTGTAGAAATATTTTCTAAATTCAATTCAGAATCGATATGTGAGAGAGGATTTTGAGGTTATTTGACGTAATCAGTGGTAAAATTGGAGGAAAAATCATTCTCAAAATGATCGAGATCAGGTACAAAGGAAGACCTATGATGAAGATCTTCCCATGTTAACTCATCTACCGATAAGAATTCATGAATATGTTCATCAATATTGAATACTTGAGTAGGATCCAGAATTGGTGTCAAAGCTAAGCTCGATATTGAAAATGACTCCTGATTGATCACATTCACTGGATCAGACTCAGTTGAAGGAGTATCATAAAATGACTGTACATTTTGATATGCTAACTCAAAAGGACTCAAAGGCATCGGGCCATCGAAAGAATCCAATTCTGATTCTGAAGGTACTATCCAAGGATCATCAAAGGATATATTACTTGATGAAATAATATTGATATTAGCAATAGGAAGTTGTATGTTGGGAGGAGGCAAGGAAAAAGTTCCCAGTAAAGCTGAATCTTTAAGAAAACCTACTCCGACATCCTTATAAGGGATAGTCGATTTTTTGATATGTTGGATGCTATCAGTAGAGGCTGGGTCGGATGAATAATATGAGAGCTGATCTATTTTAATGATATTTCGTTTATGAGGACACATGATGAGACGAAAGATCGATGATACAACAGTAGTCATGGTGTAAGACCAACTATGACCCAGAAGAAGGTTGTAATCCAGAGGGGCATCAACCACCTCCACATCTAGATTAACCATTTTGCCTTCGACCTCTATTGGTAGATCTTGTTAGATACCATATGGCTAAAAACCTCTTCCGTCAAAATCTTTGAGAATAGTTGGTGATTGGTTTATTTTTGGAGAACCAAATGATTTCCAACATTTTAACGACACAATACACGTAGAATCCTCTTCATCAATAATAGTACGAAAGATACGTTTATTTTTTACTATTACCGGAATCTGAAAATCCATTTGATGGGGTAGGCGGGGTGTAAAATTCTCTAAATCGAAGATCACGAGGTTCGAATCCTAGAGATATATGGCTCCTGAGGCTGACAAAAGTAATTTTCTTTGGGCTGGGCATGATTGCAATACTTCCAAAGCCGACATTGCTGAAGGGGAAATTTCCAAATCTTCAACAATATTGTAATTCTGAGCAGCTCTTGCATGTGGATTGAAAGCTGATTTACGAAGTACACCTTTTTCAGGACATTTAATCACTAAGTTAAGATTTTGTTTCTCGATCTGTAATGGATCAAAAACTGAGGGATATGTAGTCAATGTAGAATTGGATGTTTCTACTTCTTTACCAGTATTTTTACTACCATAATCTTGCGATCGCATCGCAACCATCAAGATATCCTCAACCGTATTGGAGGAAGATCCAACCATGTTACTATCTTGAGAGGGAAAGGGATCCTTCAAGACAGCAGGTATAGGTGAACCTTTAACAAATTTTTATACCTTGGCTCTATGCGGGCACTCTTTTGTAAAATGATCCTAATCACAGATGAGACAAGGATATCGAGGTTTGAATTTTTCGTCAGTAGGTTCAGTTGTATCGTTTTTATCTTTTGAAGATTTTTTCTTTTTATTCTTACCTTTCTTCTTACCACCAGTTTTAGATTTGGTTGTAGATGTCTCTACAACATGAATATCAGCGGAATTTTCTAGGGACGAATCTCCTTTGGGTGAATTGGGTAAAGTGATAATAGGAGAAGTAGTCTTGGAAGACTTCTTCTTACTTTTACTAGTGCTAACAGAACCAATTACACCATCGCGACATGAGATCCAGAAGGAGTTGCAGTTAATTGACCATGTCTTGGTAAATCGGGGATTTTATCATACAGGGTACCTGACTGAGTATACACAAGGTCAAGGAACTGAGCTTGAGCAATGACTTTCTCTTCCGTAACAACGCCTCCTTTGGCCACATCTTCAGTAATTTTGGTCAATAACGATTTAATAAACCATTCAGCCAGAATTTGATCAGGAATAAAGACGTTCACTAAACGCCTTGTACATCTCCATTCATGAATGTGATCAGATATGTACATAGACGTAGACTGTTTTAATGAAGTCAGCAATTCTGTGCTGTTGTCATATCTGATAGGCAACTTCAAATGGGTTAAGAAAGTAGTAGCTAGTGCATTAAAATTATTAAAAGAGTTGCGTGGTAACTCAATGTACCATTTGGCAGCTAGACCAATGAGAGTTCTCTGAAAAAGACGTAATCGAATCAAATCATCGACTAGTGAATTGGATGCGCACCAGAGGTGATAAGTCATAATATGATTAGATGGTTCCTCTCCTGAATTACCTTCAAATTTCGGAATATCACAGGGCAACTTGTTAGGCATCGGCGACCAATATGGAAGATAAAAAATGGGATCGTTCGTAAGGCGCGATATATCCGGTAAATCTAAATTTGATATGAATGGTAATCGATGGCTAGGGTCTTGATAAACTTGTGTGATTAAACCAGTGCCAGGAGGAGGATATCCAGGATACCCTAGAATTGGATGTGCATTTTGAATCGTGAAACCTCCCAAGTAACCGGGATTAACCGGACCATACTGGGGTTGTTGAGGTACTTGATAAGTATACCCAGGGTATGGTTGATACTGATATACTGGATTTTGTGTAGCCTGTCCAAATTGATACTATTCCTGGTACGGTTGATAAGTAAAATATGGTTGACTAGAGATAATCGTACTGGTACTAGCTTGTCCTGTAGGCATCTGAACCGTAGTCTGAATTGTAGGTCCTGACTGTGGCACAGAGGCTTGAGGGATTTGCACTGATGCAGGGATAGAAGAAACCGAAGCTACAGATACTCCAGAAATAGGTGTTGTAGGTTGAACAGAAGTTGTAGTAGCTGCAACAGTTTGAGGCAGATTCTGAGGTGTACTAGGCCCAGGTTGTTGAACAAAACCAGGTGCAGGGACTTGAACTGAAGCCTGGAGAGGTTGTTGGGTTGGACCAGAAACTAAAGGTTGTCTAGGTTGATTAGGTAACTGCACATTAGGTTGCATAGTCTATTTAATTTGAGATGGATTCCACACCATGTTCATTCCGGGGTATTGACCCGTAGAAGGTTGTGCATATGAAGGACCATAACCTGGCTGAACATAGTGTTGATAATTAAGTGGTAAATTTCCAGCTCCTTGTAAAAATGATTGACCGGAAGGAGGTTGGAAACCTTGAGTTGGGTACTGACCTTGAGGTTGATAACTGTGAGGCATGTACTGAATATGGGGTTGATAATGAACCTAAGGAATATACTAAGTTTGGGGTTAACCTTGGGGTATGTACTGTCCTTGAGGTTGATAACCTTGAGGTATGTACTGTCCTTGAGGTTGTTCTCCAGGTAAATAATATTTTCCTATAGTTTTTCCTGGTAAAAGATTACCTTGAGGTTTCCCCCTAGGTGGTAACTGACTACCTTGAGGTTGCCCCCCAGGCTGTAATTGACTACCTTGTGGTTGCCCCCCAGGCAGTAACTGACTACCTTGAGGTTTCCCCCCAGGCGGTAACTTGCTACCTTGAAGTTGAGGATTCAGAATATTACCAGACATCATAAAAAACTGCTCCACGTTCAACGTTTCAGTTTTATTTCCATTTGTACCAGATGATAACACTTGTTCAGTTGGTCCAGGAGTTTCTCTTGAGAAAGTACCAGAGAGTCACTGGTACCCTGAAGGAACAGAAGGACCACCGTATAAAAATGTTTCCAGCGATTGGGAAAACATAGATGACTCACCTGACATAATTGATGAAGGATAATAACCTCTTGGTGTAGGATGAAAAGGAATTCAGGGTGGTGAAAAACTAAGACCCGGGTTTTCTAAAAAATATGTCAATGATAAATACCAAGCGTTAGTTCTAAAAGGACTGTAGAATATTGATTCACGCTCCCTAAGATTCAAAATTTGTTGGGTTTCGGGAAGAGTTACGTCTTTGTCTAGACCGACAAGTTCTTCAATAGATATGAGGTCAGAAGGAAGATTTTTAGTAATGTGATATCTTATGCTAGGTGAACCAGGTTCACTAGAAGTTGGAGTAACAAATCCTAAAGATGGTTCCAATAGAGCAGGTTCAGTATCAGGTTCTTCAGTTAATTCATTGGAAGGAGAAATACTACCAGTAACTTCAGAAACTGAAATCATCTCTTTAATATGCTCTGTTGTCTGTGATTGATAGTCAGGATGAACAACTATAGATGACTCTCCTGCTTCTGTTGATATAATTCTACTATCACTAGGCGATACTAGAGCTCGCAGCCCTTCAAGTTGGCTTGGTGTATACTCAGGGGGCTTCCCCTAGAGTCTACGGGATTGTCTTGGTAATTCAGCCACGATTAAAAATTATTAATCACACTCAATCAAATAAAATTTCAATGAAAACTCCTAGAGTCGCTAAGGAAACAAAAAAATGAATCACACGGCTGAAAATCTAGGAGATCAAACCACACACAAATAGTAACTTCCCACACCAAAAACACTAGTTGGTGATGAAATCCAACATCGTAGTATTTAATGTAGAAAGGGCGGTTGGAACAATTACCTCGACAACCTGCTTAATGAAACAGACCGGTGCAATTTTCTCCACTTAAACCATCTCGAGTGAAGATAACCCTCTGGAGAGTCCAAGTGAGTCTAGTCGACGTCTGCTCCAGGTACAGTGGGATCTTTCCTCCACCGTCACCTTTGGAAACAACCGTAAGATTATGGTCACTATGGTTACCAACAGGAACTAATATACCTGGGGGAATAGTCTACAATCTGACATACGTGCAAGGGCAGAGTAACAAAGCTCAATCCCCTTGAAGGCACCTTGAAATAATCCAAGGTATACCGACAAGTGACCCCAGGCTCCTCAACAATGGTTTATCCAAGGTTTACCATTGTTAATACGTGCATATCTTCTATCGTTTCCAATGAGATAGAATTGATTATCCCACTGGTTCAGATATGACCTCGTGCTTGACTCCTTTAAGAGGAGCTTCCCAGAGCATACAAGCGACTATTGGATTTTTTTCCTACCGCAAGATCAACTATTTTTTTGTTTTAATTGTCTTGGAGAGTTAATTACTCCCTACTCCAAGACACTAGCCTAAGCTATATTAGTGAAAAGAGTCCTAGAAATATAAAAATTACTAGATTGATTTTAATTTAAGTGTTGATTTTAAAAAGCTATTTCTTAGGACAATAGATGCAAAAGTGAAATTGATGATATGTAGTGACCTGACTCAAAACACACTAAAAATGCATCTATTATGAGAAACAATTCGTTTTCTTTCAATGAATTCTATCTAAAGGAAGAGTTGAGAAATGCAATCTTTTAAAAACAAATCTTTCCTTCAAATAAGAATAAATGAAAAGAAATCTAATTTCATTGAGAACTCAAAATGATCTATTGCTCAATAAGAAATCCCTTTTATTCAAGATCGAAACTACAAACCAAGTTTTTGCTTCAAAAGACACTACAATTTCTAGAAATAACACTCAAAGCTAAAAACACTAATTTTGAGATCTAAAAATTCTAAAGACTAAATCTGAATTAAGACTTCAAATATTTTGAGGATGCAGGCTTGCTTAGCTTGTAATATAAGTAAGAAATTCTTTGCTTGGATCAGCAAGAACTCAAAAAACATCCAATTTTGGTTTTTAAAGTGAAATTCCAAACTTATTAACAAAAGTTTTTTAAAGATTTGCAAATGAGAAAAATGTGATCTAAATCTCATAAAACAATTTCTGTTATAATTTCAGACTCAGCAAGAAAGCAAGGAAATACCAGTGATCTAAAGGTATACCAAGGTTTCTAATATTTGAGCGGGATAAAGACAAAGAAAAAATCATTATAACATGCAGATCTTTCAAAAAATCATTCAAAACTAAAAATGCTGAAATAAACTCTTAACCAAGGCTTTCTGACAGAAGATACAACTCTGCGTATTCATTGAGAATCTAACAAACTAATCCAGAAAAAGGATTTTAATATTTTTCAAAAATTTTCACAGGGTCTGCAGGATTCAGTGCAAACTAGTGTGGTCCCGCACTGTGGGTACAGGAAAAGTGCGGAACGACCCGCACTGTCTATAAAAGAAAAGAGCAGACACAAGAAAAATAAAGAAAAAATAAAAAACTATGAATCATTTCTCAGGGATTCTATAGGGATAAACTACCCAAGCCATTATAAATCAATCAAAATCAGAAAAAATAAATTCACAAGTCAAAAATAAAAGAAATCAAAGTTCAAGTTCCATTCCCTAGCGGAGTCGCCATTTTGTTGGACGGATAAGTCACTCTTGCGGACAAGACAAACCTCCCAAGTGTCCTATGGACAGCTAGCAAAAAACGAACAAATAAAAACCATTTTCTCTAGATATTGTTTGACATGGAATTAATTATAACAAGGTTTAGAAACCTACTTGTAGTCCAACACTGATCTTCTTTCTAGTGGCTTGAAGAAAATCGTCGTCAAGGATCTACAATCACAAACACAAGAAAATATTAAAAGCACCTATATAATAAATCAATTTATGAATCAAACATATATCAAGATGATCAAGGAATTCATGAAATGAGATAATCAATTAAATAGCATATTGAGAAAACAATATTCATTCATATTAACTTAAATAAGAAGAGCCTTACAACCGTGTCCGCCTTGATGTCGTACAGGCCTTCCTGGGGTCTGGAACAGGTGTTTCCTTTACTCTGACAAGCCTTGAACTCTTCCAATCGAGATACATACAAGTATGTAATCTTTCCCACATAAAATCTCAACTAAAAGGGTCTGAGTTTCAACAGCATTTCACCTCCAACAATACTAAATCCTGAACTCATCAATTGTAACCCTTTGAGGCTGCCCTATGCCTCTTTTTATAGTGGAAGAGAGGAGGTTACAGCTCCAAACAAGAAGGGATAGAATCCTCCTTCAAAGGGATTAGCTCCTCACATCAAGGGGTTAGCTCCTTAATGGATGGGATGCATGAACCTGAAAAGAGCGGACTTTCCACCACAGGAACGTTTCTAGAAGCCTCCAAAAATGACTCAAACTGAGCTTCTAGATTTTAATTGCATCTTTTCTTATCTTTTACAGGGTTCCGCACCTTTAATAAACAAAAAGTGTGTTTAGCTTCATATGATTTAGAGCAATAAAGTACGACACCACAAGAAATACTAAGAGAAAGTGCGGTACAAGTGTTTTTAAGACTTTTATGAGCTTTTTCTCAATTTCAAGGCTTGACTTTAGGAACTTTGATATTGAAGAATTCTAAGGGAGTACTAAAATTTCATGGTGAAAAATTTCAGTGTAACAAGGCCTCTCAAAAAGGCGAAGTAATCCTAAACAGGAATTCCCCCTGGAAACTCTTGCTAAATAGCAAAGAATGCACAATTGTCTGAATAGACAATGAGATGAATAATACAAGCATGAGAAACATTGGTTGCCTTTCCCTCCTTTTAAACAAGTGAAAGCCCTTTTAAATGGGTCCCACTCTTCTTAGGGTTTCCTCCACCAAATAACCCTCTTCCCATTCATACTGTGTTGCTTCTCTAAGTGTGCTCCACCACTTGGCCCAACGTTGTTGACTTGGTCAAAATTGACCTTGTCCACCTGCAAATAACCCTGTTCACACATGAGGGTGTGAAAACCAGCTCCAATGATGATCCCCATTCATACTATGAGGGATTTTATTGAGATTATCATAATGCATGGGTCTCCTTACCCATTTATTCTCCTCCTAGGTGAAATTAGAAAAAATTAATATCCAAATTATTGTTGGAAAATTTTGGAATATTACACAGGAATTTTTTTGAATTCGCCTGTTTCTGTTTTGATAGGATGGTGTCGCAAATCAACAAGGTCCAGCATGGATCTAATTCATTTGCGTACAATAGTATCTTGTGCAGCATTATGTATGAGAGGGTATTGCTGCTGAGGCCAGTAGTGGTGGTGCCTCCTGGGGGGCTACGGGAGCCTCAGATGAGGAGATGGGCTTCGGTGATGTCGCGAGGCGATGGTGGCATGGTGGGGCATTATTGGAGCACCATGACAGAGGCCTAGTTTGAGGCCAACCCAAAAATTTTCCTACCATACCCGTACACAGGGATGGAATTCCAGGGGGATCTAGACATGGGTCTCCCTTATGGTTACGGTTGGGGTTCCACAGGTACATCAAGTCTGTTTTCTGCATTTATTTGAGTATACATGTACTTATGTTTTTTTCTAGTGACACTGACATAATTTTGGTTACTCTTGTAGATGTAGGTGAGGTGGGTCAACTCATGGATTGGTTGGTTGACCATGATCCTCCACGACGACTTAGGGGTGATAAGGGAGGAGGTGCTACTGGGGGACCTAGCGGTGGTGCTGGCCCTTTAGGGGAAGGCAACATCTCGGTTGTTGGAGAGATTGTGGTCAAGCGAGCTCATGCTGACGCGGCAGTGGCTCACGTAGATACGGCATATGCTCATATTGTGGCACTAACACCTTAGGTGTCAGTTCTTGAGGATTTATAGGGTCGAGTGGACTGCTTGACCCAGGGGATTCCTGCTCGGGGTTTCATGGATGTGTTCGAGGAGGTATGGTTCGAGACTGTGATGGCCCACGAGAGGGACTATCGACTCGTTCTTCGTCGAGTGGAAATCGCGGTTCCGACGATAGCTCTAGTGGTGGCACCGAGGGTGGTGGTGGGTCCAGGTGCCCCTCCTAAGGGGGCACCACCCTAGTGTATTTTTTGTACATAGGGAAAGCACCCATTATGAGGATGCTCCCCTTATTTTTGACGAATTTTGTATCTTTGGGCTGGAAGTTGGGCAAGCGACACGATTTTTTGTACTTACACATATACATTGTGATATATATATGAGAGATATTTTTTGTGGCTCTACATGATGTGTCACCTATTTCGGTTTATGTATGATGTTATGCTAATGGATATCTATATTTTTGGTTTTTTATATATCATGGTTTATTCAAGATGCATTCAAGTTTAGGATATTGTTAGCTATGCGATCAACTGTTTGGTTTTCACTCCTTGGTACATGTGTAAATGTGATATCATTAAATTGTCTGCTTAATATTTTGGCACGCAAATATTTTCTAAACAGATGTGTATCTCTTGTCTCAAATGTTTGGTTTAATTGCGACACTACTAACTGTGAGTCGCAATAGATATGTATATGGCATATACCTTGATGGAGGGCATTGCACATAATTATGATGATGGCATCATATTCTTCCTGATTGTTTGTTGTTGATCCGATGCACATACCATTTGAGCAGAGTGGCGATTGGTGAGGGTGGTAAATGACCTAGGTAGCTGTGGCTAAATTTTGAGACCGTCTTGATGCTCCATCAGCAAATACGAAATAAGGTTTAGGTTGGTGATCCATGGTGGCACTGTTACATAGTAATTTGTCACCGTCCTTGCAATCCCCATCTCGCCCATTGGAGGGTCATTTCTGTGACCAATAAGTAGTGTCATGCCTTGCAAATACCATCATTTCATCCCTTGCCATGAGGAAAAAAATCCTTCTGTTGATCATTTCCTGAGCAGACCCCTAAAAACACATGTTTTTGCCTTGGCGCTGGTAGCCCGTTATGTACTCGTGCCAATGAGGAAAATTAACACTGAGCCCGCACCAATTGGCACTCTATCCCAGTTAAGCACCCGCACCAATCTACTTATTGATTTTTTTTTTAAAAAGGAGGCGAAGTTTTGATTACAACAACTTCGTGGATGAGTCATCAGGAGTGGTTTCGACTGAATAACCATGACCTTCCTCCTTTGGCCTCTTGTTTCCACCTTATGGGGAACCTCCCAAGGGATAAGGCCTCCCTTCCACTATTGTAGGGATCCCAAACTCCTCCTATCCTCTATAAATATAGCCTTCATCCATTGATGAAGGGGCTAAATGATTGAATGGCTGAATGGCTAAATAGATGAAGGGCTGAATGGTTGAGTCTCCAAGAGCCTTCATAGCCTAAAGAATGCCACAATAGTCCTCATAGTGCCAAATCAGTAGCAAGGAGATTGACGATCGAAGAGAGAGGCTTGTCCCCATTCCCGACGAGCTTTACCGAGACGTATTCCACTGACAACCTGCCGAAGGAAGGTTCAGCGTCAAAGCGTCAAAGCCAGGTTGTATTTTCCTTTGTATGAATTAATGATAAGTGAATTTGGTTATGGTTCCAATTGTATTGTTCATTATGATCATGATTTGTGTCTTCTCTGACTGATACATAATTGCATATATCGGGTTTTACGCTTGTGTTTGTCGTGTTTCTTGTGTGTGCAGGTGTTCGATCGCGGTGAGCGAGAGGATTGTGATCTGCTGGAGCAAGGGAAAGGGAGTGTCATCTTCTCTACAAACAACAACGTTGGACTTGAGGTAGGCCTTCATCGCAATTTGGTCTATTGCAATTAGGAACTTGGGCCTTAGCGTGGTATGATTGTTGCTAGACCCGATCTGGGATAGTAGGGATCGCCTCTATCCGCAGAGGGGATTTACCTCTACAACAGGAACTTTTAGCACTTTTTAAATAATTCTTTGGGCCAAAAATACTGTGCGGTTGGGGTTGTGTACGTTCACTCTAGGAAAGGGCTGTCTTGGCCCTTATGGGTAGAATTTCTTGAGGTAAAGGCCATTGACAGGGTTATTGAGGCAGGTCTCATCCAGTTCTGTCAAGACGTATTCCCCCAATTGGAGGTATATTTTAATGATGTAGGGTCCTTTCCACAAGGTTTCAAACTTTCCTGTCCCTAAGGCTTCTGTAGTATCCCAAAATAGGATTGCTTAGCAAGGCATGCCTAAAAAACGCATTTTTCAGGGATGTATGCTATAGGATTGGAAACCAACCCTTGGATCCCTTATATATGACAATCTAAGACCTGAATCTAAGAGGAGATCAGAAACAAATCCTTCTAGGTGGGTTAAACAGGTCTCCCACACCTAGTACATCTTAGAAACTGCCCCAGAAAGGGACTGCAACAATATCAAATAACACTGCTTCAAAAATAATGCAGTTCAGCAAGGTAGCAGCAATAGGACAATATCGAGGATCAATAATTTCATATATATCATAAAATCAGAATTATATTGAAGCCCATGAGTCTTAGAACAGAAAATAGAAGACTTATACAGAAAGAAACCCTCAAAAAGAGGTGCTGCAACACATAGAATTGATTGCAAAGGCTTGACAACATTATTTTATTGAGTGTACTACATCAGTAGATTACATATCATATCTAGAAAAAAATAATGCATGAAAATCCAGATCCATGATACATCCATACACTATAATGTCTCTACTTTACATTCCCCTTGGGGATTTAAGAAAATCATGAAGCACATGGATTAGATCTGAGATTCTATGCAGCAGATCTGCAAATCTATTCAGAATTTATGAAGCATATATAGGATTATTCATATCAGATTTGAATATGACATGGATAAGAACAGAAATCCATGGATCACCACAGTGAAGGGCAGATCACCAACACCATAGATCACTCCTCAAACTTTTCCAAATCACCCTGTAGCTTTCCTCTTTGTAGATAACACAGTACTAAAAGAGGGACTACGCTGTAGGCTTGAAGAAATATTTGGCCTGATGTGAAGATGTAAATCTGAAGCTCAAATGATCTAGAACACTCTTGCCAATGGGATTGAAGCCTCTCCCACTGAAAAGGGGCACTAGATTAGCCTAGATCTGAATAGATCTAGCCTCAACTTGTTGTAGCTTTCAAAGACAACCAAACCCTCAACAGGATCTAAGTTTTAGTTGAAAGGAGAAGCTTGGCCTTAATCCTAATAGTGGACAAGTAATACAAGTCTCTCACAATAGCTACTCAAGGAAAGAGAAGGATTCCTAAACAGGAGATCCTTGTGCTAAAAAACATTATTCTCTGCTAAATATCCAAGAGAATGAGAGTCTTGTTGCTGCTCCAACTCCACAAGGCTCATGCATCTTTGACAATGTTGATATATTTCTTTTCAAAGCCCTCCCAATAATAGCTCCTCAAGATCATGTTGTTGAGCTTCATAGAATATGTGTGGCTGAAATAGAATTCTTCATATGCTCCTTGTAGTAACTTCTTCTTGAGCTTGGAAGCTCTAGATAAGAAGATCATACCATGATCATAGATGAATCCATTTTGGACTAAGTAGCCCTCATCTTGTAGATAGTCATCAAGAATCATGCATGTGTGAAGATCCTTGGAATATTCCACCAACAGTTGTGATTTCCAATATGGATCCAATCTCTTCAACAACGACATCACTGTAGAGTTATGAAATGAAGTAGCTGTCACATCATGGCTTCCCTCCTTGACATGTTGAATGCCAAAGTCACATGTGGGATTTTTGTAGCTCCATCTTTGCTGCCTCTCTTACAGCTGATCTCATGCAAGACAAGATTGAAGAATAGGAAGATCAACCTACTTTGGAAAGGTTTCTCTCATCCAAAACTTCCATATTTTGGCCCATGCATATAAGAGTGTTGGCCCCCTCTTGTCTTCTTCAGAAATCTTCTTTTATGTAGAGATATCATTTTCTGCCCCAAATCTATGGAGTGGCCATTTGACATCATGCTAATGTCATCATAGATCTCTATTTTCTTCCTTTCCAGTGCAAAAAGATGAGTGAGAAATAACAAAATCAATTTCAGAAAATTGTTTAGCCCTCCTTGGATTCCATCAATAGATCTTAGTGCTGTGGTAGCCAAATATGTTACTGCTGCACAAGGTTGAGATAACACTTTATTCTTCTTCTCATCAGGGGGTCTCCCTAGTGGAATGCCTCCATGTAAAGAGACATCAAGGTCTGAAGTAGACTGTATGAATGGTTGGACTAATGTGTCCCTTTCCTTGTTGCATATATCAGTCTCCTTCTCATGAATAGAAACCCCTTGAAATAAACAAGGGTGCATGCTCCTCATCATTGGATGTTGATCCATTATTTCTCCTCTTGCTTGAAGCAAGGTATTACTGCCCAATAATGCTGTCACAAAATGCTCCTTGGGAATCATTTGCAAATATGCAAAAGCTTTCTCCCTTGAAAAAATAGCTTCATGTCCATCCCCATGTGGTGATGGGTCTTATTTGAAGTGACAATGTTTTTACTGCCCTCTTGTTATTTCTTCTCATCAATATTTGAGAATGTCTCATTATCAATGATAGAACTTTGATCTTGGTCTTCCTTTGAAAGAGGAATCTCCATGATTTCCTTTTGAGAAGAAATCTCTTCATGCAATGCGGATCTTGCCTTTGAAAAGGTATCACAAAAGTTTTTATCCCCTTCAACAGAAATCTAAAGTAGATTTTACACAACAGATCTTTCCAACTCATGCAAAGGTTTTGCATGCTCATGCTTTGCTAGCTCAATCAACGATGTTTTAGTTTGTTTTACATCAAATCTCTTCACCATTATCTTAGTGAACTTTGCATAAGTAGATATGTTTGAATTCTTTAATGAGAAAGATTCAAACAACCACCAAGCATAATATTTACCTTTAATATGTAGAGCTGTTACCTCATGGGCTTCTTTCTCTGAAACTTGATGTAGATCCAAATATGAGTCTAGCTGATCTATCCATTCTTTGGTTGTGCATGTGGAGGATCCATCAAAATTTGGCAGAAAGAATCTACCTCTTCTTCTTCTATTGTACTTTCTAGATCTCCTTTCCTCCTTGAGTTGGAAGAACTCTTGGAAGCTCAAGTTCTCCTTGATTTTCCAAGATTTAGATTCATAATCTTGAAGATAATCACTCAAAGTCTCCTCCTTTGGTGCATCTTCTTCCTTCATCTCTCTTGCAGTAAAGCTGGGCATAGAATAACATTGTTGATCTGATTGTGTAGCTGAGTGCTTGCACATATAAGATGAAGAACTGGGGATTTCTTCATGTAAAGATATTCTTGAGGGACCTTCATGTCTTGCCCTCTTCATTTCTTTAATTTCTCCTTTAAGCTCATATAGAGTTTGGAACAGAGTTTTTGAGAACTCTTCCCCTTTCATTCTTCCAGATAAAGGGGTTTTACGCTTTTCTTCTATGTCTTTAGTGTAATCACACTTCTTCTTCAATCTCTTATTTCCATGAAAATACATATTGGCTCTTTTTCAAAGGAAGCACAGGCTGTGCCAAGAAAGTTTCTCTGATACCAGTGTAGTATCCCAAAATAGGACTATTTAGCAAGGCATGACTGAAAAATACATTTTTCAGGGATGTATGCTAAAGGATTGGAAACCAACCATTGGATCCCTTAGATATGACAATCTAAGACCTGAATCTAAGAGGAGATCATAAACAAATCCTTCTAGGTGGGTTAAACAGGTCTCCCACACCTAGTACAACTTAGAAACTGCCCTAGAAAGGGACTGCAACAAGATCAAATAACACTGCATCATAAATAATGCAGTTCAGCAAGGTAGCAGTAGTAGACCAATATGGAGGCTCAATAATATCATATAGATCAGCAAATCATAATTATATTGAAGCCCATGAGTATGAGAACAGAAAGTAGAAGACTTATACAGAAAGAAACCCTCAAAAAGAGGTGGTGCAACACATAGAATTGACTGCAAAGGCTTGACAACATTATTTTATTGAGTGTACTGCAGCAGTATATTACATATCAGATCTAGAAAAAAATAATTCATGAAAATTCAGATCCATGACAGATCCATACACTATAATGTCTCTACTTTACATTCCCCTTGGGGATTTCAGCAAATCATGAAGCACATGGAGTAGATCTGAGATTATATGCAGCAGATCTGCAGATCTATTCAGAATTTATGAAGCATATATAGGAGTATTCATATCAGATCTGAATATGACATGGATAAGAACAGAAATCCATGGATCACCACAATGAAGGGAAGATCCCCAACACCAGAGATCACTCCTCAAACTTTTCCAAATCACCTTGCAACTTTCCTCTTTGTAGATAACGCAGTACTGAAAGAGGGACTGTGCTATAGGCTTGAAGAACTATTTGGCCTGATGCCAAGATGTAGATCTGAAGCTAAAATGATCCAGAACACTCTTGCAAATGGTATTGAAGCTTCTCCCACTGAAAATGGGCACTAGATTGGCCTAGATCTGAATAGATCTAGCCTTCATTTGCTGCAGCTTGCAAAGACAACCAAACCCTCAACATGATCTGAGTTGTATTTGAAAGGAGAAGCTTGGCCTTAAGCCTGATAGTGGACAAGAAACACAAGTCACTCCCAAGAGCTAATCAAGGAAAGAGAAGGATTCCTAAATAGGAGATCCTTGTTCTAAATAACATTATTATTTGATAAACAGCTAAGAGAACGAGAAATGTATAAATAGACATATTATTAAAAAATAATGGTCATCACCAACCCCTCTCTTGTTGTCCTCCCCTTCCTTTTATAAAATTAAGATCTTGCAAAACCCTAAACCATCTCAATCATTTAGCTCCTTTCACATGTGTGACCTCCATCTAAAGCTGCGCTATGCATCTAAGAGGTTCATTGAATCTGGACAAAATTGTTGATTTGGTCCTGTTGACCTAGTCAAAAGTCTCAACCCCTTTCACACATAAGGGTATTTTATTAAAGTAGCCCAGATTTAGCCTTGTTCACATGGGGCATTGATTTATTCACTGTTTTTAGGAGTTTTTTATGTTCCTCCCTTTTACACTTATTCATGAACAAAAAAGTAAAGAAAAAATTAATATTCCAATTAGCTTGAGGCTAAATGGGAATATTACAGCTTCTTTTGTGACATCATAGCGGAGGACTAATTCTCCCTCGGTGAATGAGCGAGGGGTAATGTGTCAGTCAAATAATGCTTTTACCCTTTTCTTGTGAGCCCCGTTGTGTTGCAGTGACTGTCGTTGATTTTCATCGACAAGATCTAGTTGCACTAGGAATTGTTCTAGAGGCTGGGTATTACCAAGGAGTTTGATGGCTGCATGTAAATTTGGGATTTTGTGGTAATCAATGCAAAAGCACATGGTACCTTGACCTTTTGTGATAGAATAGGGTGGAAATCCTAGGACGTGGGGGCGTCTTCAATATGCGATGATACAAATAGTATATGGTGGATCGTGTCATCGATATTTGGTAGGGGAAGAATCTCCATAATGAGATTCTGCATGAGAAAAATATTTGGTTCCCCTCTAGGATGGTCAACTTCCGGTAGGTGGAAATTTTTTTAGCCACAGAGGTGCCTGAATGTTTCCATTAGCAGGCATACCTCTGGTGTGTGATTTTGGCCCGTGCAGATTGTGTATGGTATCACTGTGCCAACATAGTATATTCTGTGGGATTCTATACTACTCGTTGTTTCGGATGTGGACGCTCAGAAAGGGTCTGTTGTAGAAGAGGTTATCTTCTATTTCCATTTCCGTATTGTTGGCTTGGGTGTGTCTACTTATTTGGGGGAGTGTAGAGTCAACGTTGCTCTTGCCTCTCTTAGCTTGGGGAGGTGTACACATTTAATCGTATGGTGAAATTGTGAACAAATCCAGCAATAGGTACACATGATTTTCTCTTGGTTAGAAGGAAGTTTCTGAGGGAGAGAAGAGACTATACGAAAATTGCTTGCAAGGTGCTTCACTTCTTTGCACTGGTTGACCCGGTGGTCATTCAGGTTGCATAGACCGCATGTTATCCTAGGCTTGGTTAGGGTCATGCTTGGTTGGTGGGTTGTCTTAGCTTGCCTGGTACACCATTTTGGGGGTGGGGACATTGACCCGACGATGTACTCTTTATGCCATTCCCAAAGGTCATCCTATCTCTTCTCTATGGTATTAATCATGTCGATGGTGGGACGAAGTTGCAAGGCATAAGTACAATGCTACTCATAATGATTGACCTGACATATAAGGAAAAATATCCTTGATATGAAGGTTTCTTCGTGCTCAGTTTGAGGTCTGGCGGGGAACCAACACCATAATTCTGCTAAATTAGGACGATGGATGATCGCATGATTTGGCATTTTTCATTACGTGCATGCTGGTCTTCTTTGTGGAGGGTGGTTAGGGGTAACTAGGGATTCCCTAACCAGTCGCTCTTCGACAGACAAGAACATGATGGATCTGCTCATCACATCTTCTTGGGTTGTGGAGATGTCTGTGGACTCCACATCCATGTCATCTTCTTGGGAGAGGCAGACTATGGTAGAGCGTAAGATAGCGAGGGCTTGCTGGAATCAAGGGATATAGTGACAATTATCCAAAAGGTGATTGTTGACGCATAATGGGCATGTGAAATGTGCTGCCTGCAATCCAACGTAGTAAACCCTTTCTATAGGATACCATCTATGGATGAGTTCCAGGGCTGCGCACTCTTTGAGGAAGTGACCACGTTCATCGCATAATGTGAAAAATATAATAGGCATGACTGGGGGTCTTTCTTGTGCCCTTCCTTGCTCCTCCTATAGGTATAGGATGGTACGATGTTCATTTTCGGATGCCTAGGTGGAGGGATCCTCTTGATAGGATCGCTCGATGGCATGTAAAGAATCCCTATATCGTGGGTTCTATGGGAAATGATGGGTATAGTGCCCGTAGTTGCTGCAGAGAGCACATGCGTGATTGGTACGTAGCGCTTTGCCTTTACCTTTGGTGGTAGGTTCCTTTTTACGGGAACACGACGTCATGATGTCTGTCTCAGATCCAAGGAGTTGTTTTAATTCATCCAGCTCTAGACAGATATGGGTAGGGTGACCTATTATGTCGCATATGGCATAGACTGGTGATTCTCGTTGAATGGCGGGGCCACCCTCTTCTTTCCTCTCTTCTCAATTTTGCAATGGGAATTTCCTTTGCAGGGGTGGTTTTAGCAGTTTCTTGGATGAGTGGGGCCTCCTTGAGACTGAGGGGCTTCAATCCTATGGTAGTAAAGTGGTTGGCTCCTGTTCCTGTAGGGGGAACAAGGTACCAAACTGGGATTTCCAACGATATGTTGGGTAATACCAGTGTTTCCAAAACCTGTTGGGAGACGAAACCAACTGGGCGGTAGATGAAAGGGGTCTGGGAGGTGGCGTAGGCTAGAGAGGCTGTCGTGGCCAACGACTTGATGCCATTACTGCTTGTGTCTGTGTCCTGACCAGATTTGGTGCTTGATGTGGACATCATGCACACCGGAGCCCCTGTGACATTGGGCGATGACTCAGGGATTATGGGAGGATCTCCTAGGAATGACCCTAAAACGGACAACGGTTTGAATTGGCTAGTGCCATATTCTTGGTACTGTGAGAGAGCATCTGAGGATGTATCTACATAGGGTAGAATTACATCGGTGTTTGTTAGGGGTCACTTCTCGCTATGTGTCAGTTGGTATACAGTAATGATGCGGGGGAACATCATGATGCAGAAGAAGGAGGAGGCTATGGCAGACATGGCATACATATAACTTTGGCCAAGGAGTATATTTTAGTCCAAGTGAGAATCAAAGACTTCAATGTCTATGTGGACCGTCCTTCTAGCTAAGCAGACCGGTACATTTTGGTAGAGGCCAATGGCGGTTGAAGGATGACCATCATATGCTTGAAGTGTGATGACTGAGGGTTTTAGTTCGGGAGAACCCAAATTCTGCCAAACATTTTTGGACATGATGCACGTGGATGCACCCTCGTCTATGACACATCGGTGGATAGTGATATTCTGCACCAACAATGGTATCTAGAAGGTGACCATGGAAGGAAGCCGAAGGGTGGCTTTGTCTAATTCAAAATCCATTAGGCACGTATCGGCAAGGTCGATAGCACCTAACGCGGAAAGGAGGGCTTTCCATTTTTTTGGGCATGACTGAAATACTTCCAAAGCTGACATAGCAGTAGGAGATTATGATAAATTGTCCACGATACTATAGTTATGGGTTGCTTTGGAGTAGTTTCCTTCTCGCCTATTAGGTCCCTTTTCCATTTTCGGCAATGGTTCTATAGGCATCTTTGAAATGGTCAAAGGTGTAGTTGGTACACTAATACTTTCCCCTGACATATTGGTGTCTGTTGGGGTGTCATAATTTCAATTCCATGTTTGGAAAAACATCTCTTCTCTAGTCATGTAGATTTCATGGCTACTTTTCTTGGAATCGTCTATATTTTGATATTGAGTGCTTATAATCCCTTGATTGGGAAAAGGTTCTTGCATCATGGCTGGTCGCTGGGATGATCATCCTTGTCCTCGGCTACTCTGTAACTTCTTCAACTCAGGGAGATCGGGACAATGGTGAGTATAGTGACCGTACTCACCATATATCGAAGAAGAATGATTTTTTCGAAGAGGTGGCCTTTTTTTCTACCATTGGGAATTGCTCAACTCCTGGTTCTGATTCTAGTTGGAGTTGCCTCCAGCCTGGGATCGCGGTGGGCACTGTTGGTTGTTTCCCCCCTATCCAGGGTTCCCTTTTGGCTTGTTTTTGGATTTTTTCTTCACCATGTTAGGATGGTATTTCTTCTGATTATATTGGTGTGGCTGGTTTTTGGATGGTTGCATAAAGTTCACTTGTGCATTGTTTTTCCTAGGTGTGTTGTGTGTTGGGGACTGAGCATAACGCGGTTCCTAGTTTGTATCTGACTATTGGAGGGGATTTATTCTGTCAGTGTTTCTTTCTGTGTATTGATTCCCCTAAGCCGAAGGATAAGGTCCTCCCTGGTGATACACTGGCGCCCTATTGGTCAAATTTTTCTGAGGCATATGATGGCTTTAAAAGCTGGGTTGAGGTACGTTATAGGTAAAAATGTATGTGTAACTGGGGTTTTGACTGCTACTGCCTAGGTTCCCTTGGGTCAATGACCCAATTAGTCTGTCTGCAGAGTTCGACGTGCCTGGAAATTCTTGATAATTTTGCAGGCATGGGTGTTGTGGAGGTAAATCCCCTCTGTGGATAGAGGCGATCCCACTAGCCCTAGAGTGGGTCGAGCAACAATCAAAACACGCAAAGCTATTGATTCCTAGTTACAAAAGATAGAATACAAATAGATCTCTTACCATGATTCCTTCACTGTTGTTATTGAAGAAGAAGTGGCGCTTCCGTTCCTAGCTAGACAGGTCACGATCTGTGAGCTTGATGCATCTAGATACTTGTACACATGCAAAGAAGAGAGAAAACATGCAACGTAGTATTTCACACTTTATAACTATCGATCAATCAGAGAGGAATGAATGAAATTGCATTATATAATGGACAAACAAAATCATGGAACCAATAGCAGAGTCATGTATATTAAGATATGAGAGAACGATTACAACCAATGCTCTGACGTCGTGATCTTCCTTCGACAGGATTCCAGCGGGACATGTCTCACAAAGCTCGTCAGGGATTTGAAAAAACTATCTCTCTCTCACAGGGTTCTCCTTAGCTCTGTTCTTGATTATCACTTAGCTATAATTTCCTTCCCAAAAGTTTAGCTAGCTAGTAAATGGAGAGGTCAGGCTTTTATAGAAGGAGAAGGAGAGGTTAGGATCCCTATAATCATGGGGAAGAATCCTATCTCTTAGGAAGGTTCCATGAGAGGTGGAAAACCACTTCCTAATCAGAGAGATCTGGAGCCAAACAACCCAACCTCTTTTTGATGATTCATTCTAAAGTTGTTAGAATCAAACTTTCGCCTTCTATTGTTAAAAAACATTCCTCAATTGGCTTGGCGCGGGTACAACATAGGAACAGAGCGCCAACTGGGCGCCCACTAGTGTATATTTTCCCCATTGGCACGAGGGATGAACTGGCTACTCGCGCTAATGCCAAAACATGGGTTTTTGGGGCTTTTCTTGAGGAAATGTTTTCAAGGAGAATTCTTGCCCTTATGCAAAAGGATGCCATCGAGGTGTTTTCAGGACATTTTACTATTCACAGGTCATGGGAATAGTCCTCCAATGTACGAGACGAGGGATTGCAGGGATGGTGACAAAATTCTGTGTAATAGATGCCCCATAAAGCATGAGGTCCGAGATAGAGGGAGGGGTGAAATGCTTTATGAGAAGGCATTCAACTGAAAAAACTGTTGTCGAAAGACCTGCGAGTACAAATACAACTGATAGCTATGATACATGATATGTGGTATGGGTGCAACCATCCATAATAAAGTGTACAAAACGAGATCCAAGGTATGGTTGCAGCCATCCAGAAAAATAAGGATCAACAAGTAGACTCAGGTATGGTCGCAGCCATCCAATTCAAAGAGTCATGTAATAAGTCATAATAATTCACAAAGAACCCGTAGCCTGGATTTCATCAGACAAAATCTAGGGTCTTGCACTCCATCTCGACTCGAAAAAAGTACAAGTTCGAGCATGCGAATATGTGAGCTGAAGTCGAACATGCAAGAACATCATCTGACTACCAGTCGATAATGAAATACGTTAACAGACGTGAGAGAAACCACCAATTATGACGATGGCTCTCAAGGTACAAGAGGTACAATCCACGGAATGTGAACAGTGAGCTGGCGTTGAAAATCCGTAGAATCATCCGATCGAAGGCCAATAATGAAAACCTTGCGTCGAATACGAAGAACCTGCCATTGAGGCATGCGGGCTCCAAGGCACCTGAAGGGAGTCTCTAGATCAGCTTCCTGGATAATAAGCTGAAGTCGACAGGAAGTGACCTTGATTGAAGGAGGGCTATAATGTTTCCCACATCATGAACATGAGACAGGGGAACATGATGTCTGTGAATCAAGACCAACAGAGAATCAGAGGGAGGTTGAAAACTGCAGAGGCCAACTTCTCTTGAACATATCAGCGACATGACACTGGATTTAGTAGTATTTGACATCAAGGGATCTGAGGTCATGATGACATGGCAAAGAGCAGATGAGAGGTCAAAAGAGATTACCCAAACCCATGAAGGCAAGAAGATAACGAGATGATATGTCCCCAACCCGACATGAATGCAGACAAGTGCCATGTTCAAGAGCGACACACTGCCGATACGACTATGATATTGGTTCCATTTTCCCCCACCATTTCTGGCGAGTACCCCAATTATTTTTGGAAACAAGCTTGAAGGGGATAGCATATGCTTACGATATAAGTTTGTCCTTCAGATAAATCCAACCTAGTACATTTTACGAGCCCTAGGAAGGAGGAACTCAAGTAACGTCATTGCGACTGAATCCGATGTCATCAATGTTTAACGAGTCTGAAAAAGGAAGAACTCGACGTCTTTTCATGTTTATAGAGTTTGAAAAGACAGTGGAAAAGAAAACTCCTTCAAGTCCCTTTTCCTGAATATCTCTCAGATCCGAAAAGGTAGAAAACTATGTCTGAGAGAACCTCCTAGTCGCGATAGGCTAGGGTATTCATTTTTCGTAAATAATCGACCCTAGCCCCGAAAAAGGGGTAAACGTATACTGGGTAGATGTCATTTCGTAGCCAATTTAACGAGCACAAAATGACAAGTGACTCAGAAATCTTTTCAGTTTTAGAGAGTCAGAAAAGAACTTAAAGGTGACTCTAGTAGTGACTTTTTCGTGTTTTTACCGAGTCTGAAAAAGTATAAAATACAACTCGTCTCTTCGTCAAAATCACGTGAAAAAAATTGTTGCTACACAAAAATATGCTTGTAAAACATATTCGACGAAAATAATGCAAAAATATATCAACAAACATGTTTAAAAACCCATTTAGGACATTGAAAAGCTATAAAATACCAACAATGGTAAAAAATACTTACTTTTCACTTTTTACCTCTTTGTAGAGCAACAGTGACCCTTTTGTGCTTAGATCTTCAGGCAATGAGTGTGACCAATCCAGTGGACCAAATCGACTTCCATCTGGTTCAGGTAAGAGCCGGCCTCTTTGTCCATATTTTAAGTTACATTTTACTGTATTTAATCATTGTTTGAGGTCCTTTAGGGAAGGATTTTCAAATTTTAGGGCTCTATAGTTGGCGTAGGTTCCGGGCATGGACCCACGCCAATCTACTCTATTTTATACAGAGGTCGTACCAGTTGGCGCGAATGTTAGCCAAACTGCCACGCCAATGGTACAACAGAAAATCCGGCTAAAATTTCTCAAAAATCAACCCATGAAATTTAATTTTGAATACCCAAGGAGGTTTATAACGTTCCTATGTTTGATTGATGCAGGTATCCAGAAAAAAGGATGGTTATCGAATGGAAAGAGAGAGAACATAGTGAAGAAGATGAAATGGAAATGGGAAACGAGCATTGTATGAATGCTCTTCGAAATTGCGGGCTAAAAACATTCTTTTTGATGCCATGTCTCCGGGATCAGCCCGCAGTATCTCATCAGCATTTGGGAGGAGGATGAGGAGAAATTCAAACTTCAAGACCAGGAACTTGAGCTCGAAGTATCAAATGTATACTTCATCACTGGACTATCACACAGGGGTCCAGTCCCTATTCTGACCAGTACCAGGCCTTTAGGAGAAAACATGGAAATGGTCATGAACAGGGTGTGCCCAGGGGCACGCAAAGGAACGGGGAGCGGGAAATTAGACATTCAGACTGTCCCCGATCTAGCACTGAAAGTAGTGCTACACACCATTGCGTGGGCTATGGGATTGCAGGCACTGCACAAGGCTACAAAGATGCAACTACTTCTTGCATCAGAGTGTATGAACCCAACTATCTTTGACTGGGCCACGGCCGTAACCATGAACATTAAACGGCAACTCACTAAATGCAAGAAGACCAAACTGAAATAGTTTGGATATGGGTTGATTCAAGTGTCGTTCTTCCTGGAATGATTACCTATTTTTTAGTGCCAGGAGGCCATAGTCCCGGATCCACCACTGAGAGAGCCATGAATGGCTCAATGGGTGGCATTGATGCCCAGGGTAGGGGGCGGCCAGCAGATGTCTTGGCGGCCTGAGTTCTTTGACTGGCTCTGACGACAATTGATCGTCATGAAGGACTGGCCCTATACAGGCACTGATTTTACCGGAGACCCAGACCTTCTGCTCTTAGAGGGAGAGGACTGGGACGAGAAGCTTGGTAGGACTCTTTTTAATTTTATGAGTTTTATGATTTTTTGTTATACATGCATGTTCTAACATTTAATCCTATATGTATGCAGATGTTGGCCCAGAGAGGCCTGTCGGAATGTCAACAATAGCAAGGAGGACCCCTCTCGCTTATGACCCTCAAGGTGAGGGGGGCGAGGGAGACGATCTCATATAGAACCTAGAGGGGATCGCTCGTGGAGTTTTGGATTATGCTCATTTAGCTGATGTTCCCCTAGCTTATCAGAGGCACACCGTAGAGGTGCCAAGTCATCTCCATCGCTTATTGAGGCAGTTGGTGCAGGCAGTGACATGCTACCATGAGCACCATGCCGATTAGTCACTTAGGCTTTCTATTTGCATATTTCTGAGAGACATGTCGTCTCTGGATGTAACTAAAACAAAAATATATATTTTTGGTTTTATATGATGCACATGTTGCAAACACTTGACATATATATATATATATATATTTTCTACATGGATCTTGCTTACATATGATGATTTTTTTACAAATTGCATAAATGTCTATCTAATAACATGTTGGCTACTGCATCTGTTAGTGTATTCATTCATCTTGGTATATGCTGATATGTGATGTAATCAAAATTTCTTTCAAGTAAACGAATATGTAGATACAGTCTTAAAATGTATGGGTTTCTAACTGAATAATGACCATTGAACTATAAAACCACAAGCTGTGAATCCAGATGTACAAGTAACGCGTGAATTTTGAGGTTAATAGCCTCGTTTAATGATTCCAAAATGGCACTATATTCCTCGACATTATTTGTAGCAAGCCCTAGACAAACACCTTGTAAATTAACCAACTCACTAGCAGGATCGTAAATTACCCAGGCCGCCGAAGACAGGTTCCTGGTACTGCAGGAGGCACCATCCACGAAACTGACATAAGGAGTAATAGACATCTGCACAATCAGGATGACCCAATAAGCAGAAAAATGCTTACAAAGCACACCACACCACACATGCACAACAATGAAAAAATCACCTATGTACATATACTATGCAAGAATGACTCAAGCATAATATTTCTTTAGGTACAACCCATTTCTGGGCTGCGCCACAGGAAGACCTTCATAATCGATCAACTCATAAGCCCCATTTTACAATACACATTTAATGATATAGGGCCCATGCCACATAGGTTGGAATTTGCCTGCCCCAAGCTTGTCATGAGCTTGATCATACAAGAGGAAGAGGTCCCCTTCAATAAAAGAGCGTGGAGAAACCGTTTGATCGAAATGAGCTTTAACCTGCTTTTTTTGTGCCTCGATAACCAAGGCAGCCAAGCGGCGAGTTTCATCCAATATCTCTAGAGATAGGAGATGTTCTTCCTCCGGTGAAGTATCAGGCAGTAATTCCACAGCCAAGTTTAGTGAAGGGATCTCACATTCAATTGGAAGAGTAGCTTCCAGACCATACACCAACTGAAATGGTGTGAATTTGGTTGCACTCTTCATTGATGTTCGGTAGGCCCAAAGAGCTGAAAACAACTGGAGATGCCAATTCGATTTGTGTATACCAATTGTTCGTTGAAGCATCATAACAAGCACCTTGTTCACGGCTTAAACCTGGCCATTTTCCTAAAGGTAACATGGCGTTGAGCTATTGTGATGCAAGCCCAACTTAGATGTCAGCTCTGCCATCATGTAGTCCCAAAAATGAGAGCCATAATCAGTGACAATGGCTTGAGGAACGCTGAAACGAGTGATCACATGGTTGAAAATGAACTATGCAGCTGTCTTACCGTCTGCAGCCAGTGTAGGAATTTCTTCGGCCCACTTGGTGAAATAATCTACGGAAACGATGATATAAGCATGCCCCCCGCCCGAGTGAGGGTTACACGTCATAAAATCAATGCCCCAATTGGAAAAAGGGCCTACGGTAATGAGAGGATGTAATGGGAGAGGTGGCGCACGCATCTTGCGTTGGAAGATCTAGCACGCATGACACTTTCGTACTGCAATAATACAGTCTTTAAATATAGATGGCTAGAAATAGCCCGCACGAAGGATCTTCTATGTGGTAGCATAACCGAACATGTGACCACCACAGGCGCCACTGTGACAGTCATTCAGAAATTTCTCAGCCTCTTCTAAGATATGGTTGCAACTGATGTCGAACGCGAAGTCGAGCATCCTTCGTTAACTCGGACCGGAACGTAGATGACTGGAGGTACATGATGATATCACTGTACCAAGGATCGAGAGTGCTTATTAAGAAGAGAATTTTGTTCGGGATATGATCCTCGGTTTGAGATGAAAAAGAGTTGGTAGGGAGAGATCAAATGAGATCAACAAAAACTAGTGATTTCTTTGATTTGGCAGTAGTGAACTCCAAATCAAACTCTTCGAGGATCACAATTCACTTTGAGTACTTTCCCCCCAGCAATTGTCGAGACAAAATGTAAGTCATGGGGTTGCATTCAGAAATCACGGTTACAGTGCGTAACAGGATGTAATGGTGAAACTGCTGAACGTCCTGGACTGCAGCCAACGCCAACTTCTCGACGGGTGCATAACGCATTTCAGTGTCGAGGAGGTTCCGAGACAGGTAATAAATCACGTGTTCGTTACTGTCATCGTCATCCTCGACCAGAACCATGGAAATTGTACTGAATGTGGCAGCTAAATAGAGGTTAAAGTCGCGATGATAATTCAGAGGACGTATTAATAGAGCATTGGTAAGCAATTTCTTAAGGTTATCGAAAGATTGCTGAGCAATCTCGTCCCAACAGAAAGGGACGTCCTGCTTTAGAAGTCGTGTGAACCCTTTGGCTACCTCCGCATAGTTCGGGATAAAACGACGTGAGAAATTCACTTTCCCTTGAAGATTTTGAAGCTGATGTAACGAGGATGGGGAAGGGAGATTAACAATAGCCTCAACCTTAAGAGGGTCAAGGAAAATTCCTTACTTAGAGACAATGAAACCTAAAAGTCAACCAGAGTCAACGCAGAAGATGCACTTGTGAGGATTAAGCCTGATGTTTTAACGTCTGCAGCAGAGAAAAATATGGCGGAGATGTTCCAGATGGTCGTTGCACAGAGCTGAATAAGCTAGAAGGTCATCTAGGTATGGCTGAACAACATTACATATGTCATGAAAGGCGTAACACATAGCACGCTGGAAGGTAGCCCGAGCATTTTTCAAGCCGAAAGGGAGTTTCTTATAGGCAAATGTTCCCCATGGATAGATAAAAGTGGTCTTATGTTGATCAGATGGGAGGATATTGATTTGACTATAACCTGAAAAGCTGTCAATAAGGGAAAAGATCTCACTCCCCGCGCAATCGTCAATGATCTGATCGATAAAAGGGGTGGGATAGTTGTCCTTAGGGCAAGCCCGATTTATATCTCGATATTCAACACAGAGTCGAATTGTGCCCTGCTTCTTATCCACAGGGACAATGTTGGAAACCCACTCTGTCAGAGGGATCAGATATATGAAATCCGCTTTAAGAAGTTTCTCAACTTCAGCTTTTATAGCAGCGGCTTTTCGAGGATGCACTGGACACAAACTCTAGTACATAGGCTTCGCACCAGGATAGGTGGGAATTTCGTGCACGAAGATACTGGGATCAATTCTAGGCATCTCTTCATAAGACCAAGTGAAAACATCACGGAATTCGCGGAAGAGATTAGTGTACACTTGAATCTCATTGGGAGAACAAGTGACTCCCACATGGATGTTCTCGACAACCCCCGATTTAACTAAGATGTCGATAGGCATTGTTTGGGTAATGTTACTCAGATTTCCTTCTGAGAAAACTTCGTGAGTCAATATTGGCATTTGAAGCGGCAGAGAGGGAACCTAAGATGCAAAATGCTCGAGACAATTAGACATTGTCCCCAAGCTAGGCATAAAAGAGGAACGATTATGCCCATCGCTCCATGGCAGATCTTCGAGAGACATGGTCTCCACGATAGCTTTGTCAAATGGAAAAAATTCTCTCAAAGGATCGGACGAATCTGCATCGTCGAGCCAAGGGGATTGAGAATAAACATCAAGAGCCATGCTCAAAGGAGCATTATCAACAGGAGGAGGATCCAATGCGGCAATGATCTCACAATAATTTATTTCAACCAGGGTCAGAGGAATCAATTCTCCAAAAGTGGCAACCTGTTTAGGAGAAGGGATGATCCACGGGTCATTCGACCTAGAGATCATATTGAATTGAACGGTATTCGGCAGTGGAGAGGAAAAAATACCCATGAGAGCGAGATCTTTGAAAAGACCCGGCCCTATGCTGTCAAGGGGATTGGGAATTTGGTCAACGTATGGCATGTTGTTCTCAGAATACGAGGTAAATAATGACAATTGATCAAAAGTAATAATTTTTCCCTCATGCGGAAACATCAGAAGTCGAAAGAGGGTGGACGGAACGCACAACATAGCGTGAGTCCAAATACGATCGAGTAGAAGATTATAGTTGAGTTTTGCATCAATGACTTCCACTTCAATGTTGACAATCTTTCCTTGCAATGTAATTGGTAAGCTAGCAGAACACCCAAGGGTTTTGACTCCCTTCCATTAAATGCCTTGAGGGCATTGGGTGACGAATTGAGGGCTGGAAAGCTAATGGCCTTCCAACAAGCAGATGACATGATGTAGGTAGATGCACCTTCATCCACCACGGCCCTATGGATGTTGAGACCATTAATACTGACTTGTATAACAAGCGCGATCTGGTGCGAAAGTCGGGGGACGAAATTCTCTAGATTGAAAGTGAGAAGACTAGAATAGGCAGGATCGATACCGCCAATCGTAGATAACAATGCTTTCCATTGATATGGACAACTCTGGAGGACTTCTAATGCGGACATCGCAGACGAAGCCTGCACTAAATCCTCAACAATACTGTAATTTTGAGTTGCACGGGCATTAGGATTATAGGAAGACTTCCAGAGAACACCTTTAGAAGGTGGTCGTATAAAGGGTTCAACACTGGGCTTCTCAATTTCAAGGGGACTAGAGGTAGGTGGGGGAGGAGGACCATCAACAACCTCCTTCCTGGCTTCCTGATGTGATCCAACATAATATTTCGACCGAGTAGCGATGGAAACGGGTGCAGAACTGTTCATCATGAAAACTTGAGAGCCGAACGATGCAGATGGTGCAGATTGATCGACCATCTGAGTCTGCTGAGATGGGAAAGGTTCTTTAAGGACTGCTGGAGTTACCTTAGCACCTTTTAGTAGTTGGCTAACCTCGGATCATCTAGGAAAATCCTTAGTGTAGTGATCCTCTTCACAAATCAGGCAGGGATACTTCGGTTTTTGCTGTGAACCATCATCAGCACGAGGTTTGGACGATTCTGGTTTTGGGGCATCGGATTTTCCCTTGCCTTTTCCCTTCTTTTTCCCCTTGGAGGTCTTGTCTGCAGGATTGGCCTGAACAACTTTGACCTCCGCGGTTTTACCAGAATTTGGGAAAGCCTGAGGAGTAGAAGTACTGGAATAATTCGATTTCTGCTTCCCATTGGAAGACTTGCATGAAGTCTAAGAGATGGAACCAATAACACTATCTACTGATGGAGTAGGTGGCGCTTTAGAGGTCCCTGGTCATGAGGCATCAGTCAAGATGTCGTATAAAATTCCCGATTGAGAGTACACTAAATCGAGGTACTGGGCGCGAGCAATGGCCTGTTCCTCGGTTACACATGCCCCCATAGTAATGTCCTGTGCAATATTATTGACAAAAGAGGTAGTGAACCAGTGAGTCAGAAGCTGATCAGGAATGTCAAACTTAATCAGACAATGACAACATCTCCATTTTTGAATGTGATCTGAAACATGAGTGGCTTTGTCTTGTTTCAAAGATGTCAAGAGATGTGTCCCAGATTCGTAACGAACCGGTAACTAGAAATGCGTCAGGAACGCCATAGCTAGAGTATTAAAATCTTGAAAAATACCACGGGATAGTTCTATTTACCATTTAGAAACAACACCAGTGAGAGTGCACTAGAAAAGACGTAGACGAAACGAGTCATGGACCCAAGAGTTATAAGAACACCATAAATGGTATGTCATGACATGTGCTTGGGGGTCTTCTCCATATTTCCCCTCAAACTTAGGACAATCACCAGGCACCTTCGTCGGAACTGGAGGCCAATATGGATTATGAAGAATCAGATCATTGGTCAATTTAGACACGTTTGGTAACTCCAATGTGGTGAGAAAAGGTAGTTGAGGGTTAAAAGGCATGCCAGGTCCTTGATAAGGACCTGTACCTGTACTCCATCCTGGTTGAGCATAAATCTGCCCCCATTGGTTCTGTCCTGGAGAATTCTGACCATAGGGGGTATAAGCCAGATAATTGGGTTGATATGGCGGCTGAAAACCAGGATACAGGGTTTGATAACCAGGATACTGATTCTGAGTATACATGGGTCCCGATTGAGCAGTGTAAGAATTTTGCTGTGGAGTATAAGTATAGCCTAGCTGTTGAGGGTAGTAACCAGAACCTTGAGGCGGGTTGTAAACTGTTCGAGAATGACCTTGAGGGTAATAGTCGCCCTAGGGTCGAACGGGCTGCAGGTAAGTGGGGCCCTACTGAGTCGAATAAGTCGGGCGCACAGGTGGATTCGGCTGTGGCATATAATAGATCGACGACTGAGCAGGGTTAACAGGCCACGCAAGTTGTCCTGGTTGAATAGGTTGACTTGGATGATGAGGGGCACTAGGTTGCCCTGGCTGAGCAGGTTGGCCTAATGGCGGGAGTGGGCCAGGTTGTACCTGATAACCAGGTTTACCTGGGATAGGACCATAAGATGGCCTTGGCTGTGCAACATTTTGACCAATGGGAAAATGAGGCTGCTAAGGTTGCACCAAAGGTTGAGAAGGATGGGTTTGCCCCCCAAGACCGTATGAAGGTCCAGGTTGATACACTGGTTTCCCTGCCGGTCCTTAAGGTTTCCCTGGTTGGATCACAGGGTGAGGCTGTAAAGGTTGACCTTGAGGATTGTAAGACTACCCTTGCGGGCCGTAAAATAATCCCTGCTGGACCGAAGGCTGTCCCTGTAGGGGTTGCCCTTGTGGATCGTATGCATACCCTGGCTGGGCCAAAGGTTGTCCTTGGAAGGGTTGTCGTTGTGGGCCAGAAGCATATCCTCATTAAAACAAAGGTTTTTCATGAAAGGGTTGTCCTTGTTGGTTAGAAGGTTACATAGGCAGGGTAGGTATAAAACCATTAATATACTGATAAGCCTCAAGAGTAGGAAAATGAATGGGGTTTCTGTGCTCATTATATTGAAATTTAAATGAATAGATCGGGGTACCATCCGCTCCATAATGAGAAAAGTAAGGACAATTAAGATCCTGAGATGACTGATCAACTTGGGAGATCGGCGGCTGTAAAGTCATCCGATACTCCTTGGAAGAAAGGTTCTTAGGAATGGCAGTATCTATATAAATGTCTTCAAGAACTGATGAGGTCCTAGTTGACTAAGTGGTGACAACAGGCATAGACGCAGCCACGTAGGTAGTAGGTCTAACAGGTACCGATGTGACAAAAGGAGATGTCGTGAGAGGCGTCGATGGAAACATCCCTAATGACGGAATGGTTGGTTCCGTGGACGGAGTCGATATTCCCATAGAGGCAATAGCAGCCATGACCTGACTTAAATACCTATATCCAGCTGGGAGCGATGGACCAGGTGAAGATAGAACAAACGGTTCACGGACGTCTTCGGGAAGAAGATGGTAGTATTCACCAGAAGTAGGAATTCCCTCACTATGAATAGGACTAGATGAGTCCATATTTTACCCTGCCGTAAGATCTTCTAAAAGACGACGGGCACTAGGAGGTACGACAACAGCCAAAAATGGTGATACTAATGTAAGAGGAGGGAAGTGTTCCCCAACTCCAAATCCAAACCAAGCATTGCACAAGGGCCAATTGAACTCAACTGGTCCTCCAAAGGGAAGCTCAGATATAACTGGTCTCCCAAGGGGAAACTCGGATACAACGAGCTGTTGATGCTCAACAAAGGACTAAGAGGCTTCTGATGAATCGTCTATATAAGGACTACAAGTAGACGAAATTGATGGTTCCACCACGATGACTATAGCAAAAAGAGGAAGAGATCAAAAACAAAGACACACGGAAAAAAACCATGGCAAACAAAAACAGGCCAAAAAAATCAATCTCTAAATGGGTGTGTGATTGTAGGTGATTAATTTTACCACATTGAAACTGGAAATTTTAATGTTTCATGTTTTAAGAGTCTAGAAACGAGTAAAATATGATTCTATCACTTTCATTTTGGAAACAAGCATGAAAGGACAAGCGCTTGATGATATTTTCAAATTTAGGGAGTTAATAAAGATCAAAATGACTGCTCTGGTAATCTAGGTAAATGGGTGTACCAGATATCTGTGAACTTCCATATACACCTTGGTAAAAATGAAAGAGAAATCAACCAAGGACTTAACGTACGTATAGGTAATATCCCCGAATGTTGTGTCTGGTGTATCATGGGTAAAAGGCAGCAGACTCAGCTTCCTATGGATAAATGATTTGCAACCTAATGGGGTCTCCCTTTATATACACGATGGTATGGGGAGCACAAGTCCGTACTAGCACTGTCTGTAGCCAGATGGTGAGCAACAACTACTAGGCTTAAAGATGCCAGAACATGTCTCTACCTTAGACTACTAGATGTTCCATTAAGTTTCAATGCTGCCTTAGGTTAATTCAATAAATTTTAAAGTTGATCTTCAATTTACTTTTCGATTTCAAGGCCCTATCGAATATTGGATCTCATAAAACCTCTAGATGCAAACTACATGCCACAAAATATCATTTCGTTCAATGAAGAGCTATCTACGGGAGAGTTGAGAGCTCTCAAATGTTAGCGAAATGAACACACAAAACCATCCACTACCGATTTCAATGCAAGCTAATGAAACTGGAAAAACTTTCTCTAGAATTTATACAACACTAGTAATGTGAAAGAGTTTTCAATTTTCACTATGCCAATAAAAAATGCAAAAGATTTTTTGTATTTTTCAATATATTAGAGCAAATGCACTAAATAAATGAAAAGCTAATCAAAACGTCAATTTTAGAATGATAAAGAGAGAACTGAAACTAAAAAATTTCACTCAACTCAAACAAGCCCAATCAAGACTCAAACCAATGACGAAATCCCTCAAAGCGAAGAAGAATCTTGAAAGAGACTCAAACAAGCCGTGTGATCTAGGCTTGGAGCAACACAAAGCAAAACTGAACAAAAGAGAGGACAATCACTTAATAAATGCAATGACTCAATCTGATTCAGCAAGATGAATGCAAAGAAGCAGAAACAAAGTTGACTAGGAAAGCAAAGACCCAAAACTCCCATGGGAGGCTCAGCGCACTGAAGCACCTAGAAGCCTTAGGGCTAAAATGAAAAACTGACAGAAAGGGAAAAAAACTAGAGGACAAGGGCTAAACATAGTAAAAAATGACTTCAAAGCACTTAAACAATCAGAAAAAACAAACCAGGACCAAAACTCAAGCTCAAAAAATCCAAAAACAAGCAAACCCTAAAACCTACCAGGGTTGGCGCGCCTGTCTGGCTGTAATCTGCACCAAACAGGGGATGACGCGGATGCCTAACTAGAAACTAGCGCCCTTGGGCATGATTGACAGAGGGATAACTGCGCCAATCATTTTTACCCTAGCAAATTATAAAAATGAACAAACAGACGTTAGATTTGGTCTTCTGGGGGCTGAACAGGGTTTTAACACCAAGGAAGGTGAACCAGAAAAGCAGACTAATCAAACAAAAAGCCAAAAAAAAACCCAATGGAGGAAGGACCAACTCCCACTGATCCCGAGCGGAGTCGCCAAATTGTTGTGGAGGTAAACCCCCTCTGTGGACAGAGGCGATCCCACTAGCCCTAGAGTGGGTCTAGCAACAATCGAAACACGCAAAGCTATTGATTCCTAGTTACAAAATATAGAATTGTGATAGATCTCTTACCATGATTTCTTCGTTGTTGTTGTCAAAGAAGAAGTGGTGCTTCCGTTCCTAGCTAGACAGGTCACTATCAGTGAGCTCGCTGCATCCAAATACCTGTACACATGAAAAGAAGAGAGACAACATGCAATGTAGTATTTCACACTTTATAACTATTGATCAGTCAGAGAGGAACGAATGAAATTGCATTATATAATGGAAAAACACAATCATGGAACCAATAGCAGAGTCATGTATATTAAGATACAAGAGAATGATTACAACTGGTGCTCTGACATCGTGATATTCCTTCGACAGGATTCCAGCGGGACATGTCTCACAAAGCTCGTCAGGGATTTGAAAAAACTCTCTCTCTCACAGGGTTCTCCTTAGCTCTGCTCTTGATTGTCACTTAGTTATAATTTCCTTCCCAAAAGTTCAGCTAGCTAGTAAATGGAGAGGGCATGCTTTTATAGAAGGAGAGGGAGAGGTTAGGATCCCTATAATCATGGGGAAGAGTCCTATCTCTTAGGAAGGTTCCATGAGAGGTGGAAAACCACTTCCTAATCAGGGAGATCCGAAGCTAAACAACCCAACCTGTTTTTGATGATTCGTTCTGAAGTTGTTAGAATCAAACTTTCGCCTTCTATTGTTAAAAAACATTCCTTAATAGGCTTGGCGTGGCTACAACACAGGGACAAAGCACCAGCTAGCACGCCCACTAGTGTATATTTTCCCCATTGGCGCGAGGGATGAACTGGCTACTCGCGCCAATGCCAAAAAATGGGTTTTTGGGGCTTTTCTTGAGGAAATGTTTTCAAGGAGAATTCTTGCCCTTATGCAAAAGGATGCCATCAAGGTGTTTTCAGGACATTTTAATGTTCACAGGTCACAGGAATAGTCCTCCAATGTACAGGATGAGGGATTGCAGGGACGGTGACAAAATGTTGTGTAACAATGGGGCATTAGGCAGGATGTTATAAATTTATCCCGACTGCATATAAATAAGCCCAAGATTCTGGGCTTTGCTGATAGCATCCTATTCAGATGTGGGATTCTGCTACGCCACATCCTTTGAAATCTTTGACATAAGAGTTTTCAAGAACAAATCTAAGAGAACCAAAATGTCGAGTTTAGCCTTACATAAATTGCGACGCCACCTACATTCATGGATATGGTTTGAGATATGGATGGTGGGGGTTTGCCTAAAATGAGTCAATAATTCCATTTCAGAATCATGGTGAATGGTTAACTGAAAATATGTTAGGAATGTAGTAGCGAGGGTGATAAAGGTTCCATGTGAAGCTGGGGGTTGCTCCACGTACCACATCGCGGCTACTTCTATAAGAGTGCATTGAAATAATCTCAATCGAATAGTGTCATCAATGATATTGTTCGATGAGCACCACAGGTGAAAGGTCATGACCTGATTACCTAGGTGTTCCGCTTGCTTGCCTTCAAATTTTGGTATATCTGAAGGGAGCTATGTGGGCATGTGATGCCATGTGGGACCGTGTGTGATGGGGTCATTTGTCAGCTTCATTAAATTGGGCAGATTCAACGAAGCTAAGAAAGGTGACTGAGAGGTTGACGCCGTTGCAATGTGAGAAGACACAAAGTTTTGGTTAGAACGAGGGTTAGTCTGCGACGTACCCTGCTGTGTATTCAGCTGGCTTCCTGAATGGGACACACTCCTCTGCCCCCTAGGGGTCATGGGAGGAGTGGTGTGTAGTGTGGTGTTGGGAGACCGACTAGGGTTCCCAACTACGACTTCCCCAATAAAGGAAAAACCAATAATTGTGGCAGTGTTTCGTCTTTGACACCTGAATGGCCAAAGACCTGGAACCCCTCTCAGTAATGGGGGGAGGTCCAAAAGACACCTGGATCGACGAGGTTCCATTGGGATCGTTCAAGTGTCGACTAGGTTTGGTTTTGGAAAATATTGAGAGGATAGAGTCTATGGTCAAAGAAAAATTCTTGTCACATACATTAAACAAAGCGAAAAATAAAATAAATTTCCCTTTTAAAATAATCTATGTGATAAAGCAATCAAAAGAGTGGTTTTTGTTCGTTTGCGTATGATAATAAAAATACTAGAAGACCTATGCGTCCGCACACACTCAAAAGTAACTAGGCCTTGAGAATATTTCTTGCGAGTTCTGGCATAACAACCCATAAGAGCTAGCGACGCCCCCAGTTAACCGAAGAGAATCCACCAAGGCAAGGGTAGAGGGTCTGGCACTTGCCTGCACCGTCACCTATAGGGAAAACGCTACCCTAGTTTTTGGCCACTAAGAACCACCATCCCACATGAGTGTTCGAGTCTTGGGCTTCTTGGTAGTCAGCTAATAGTACCGAGTATCAGCCAAGTTAGGTAGCCCTAACTGATACCTTCCCACACTGCAACTAAGCCTAACCCCCTCTAAACGGGTCTCTGTCACGCTCGAGTTTTCTTTGCCGTGGGCTGATAGGTGGATTTGAAGCTCCCTAGATAGAAAAATTCTATGTTTCAATATGAAGTATGATGAAGGCAACTTATTGGATGCCTACCCCCTTGATCCTAACTTAAGCTATAAATTCTTTGTGGCCCCTATGGGGAGAATTTAGTGAGTTTGGTTAAGTTAGTTTTAGGTTTCTTTGCTTCGCTTAGTGGGTGAGTGTGTGTGAACACAAAGTGGAAAAGCACATAGCTTGAATGTGTAGATATCGATGATCCTTTACAAAATCCCCTATTTAAACTATGTTGTATTGTTCTTGGCTCAAATGAAAAACATATGCGGATAATGGGCCACTTTCTATTTTTCCTAGTTAATCTATGTGACTAACTATAGGGAGATGGCGAATTGTGAATAGGGAGCATTCATATGCTTACCTAGGATCACCGGAGGGTGCAAAGGTAGCAGAGATTACTTGCTCTTCTATAAAAAATTCAATCCTAGTCCTAAAATTCCTAGTGCAAAAATTGAACTAAAATAAAAATTTTACACTACAAAAAAGAAAACTAGCTATGCATGCGTAGTCTTGGTCCACTTACTTCGGCTAGTTATCTAGGTGTGTAAGTACCAAAATTTGCAAAACATAATTTTTTTTGGAATGCAAGTTATTTTGTCCCCCTACTTAAACTATGTGTGAATTTTGCAAAAATCAACTGGAAGTAAAATTGGCACTAAGCCTACAAAAAGCAGCTAAGAGTGAGCTTTAACAAGCTCTGGGGTACCACAGCTCATGCTGGCAGGTGTATTAGGGGCTTCCAAGCACCTTAAAAGCAAGAAAAAATAGAAACTTGGGAGAAATTTCTCATTCTGTATTTTGCGTGCAAAAGGCTAAAACAGGCGCACTGTTTGCGCGTGGGCCAGCTCTAAACGCGCGCCCTATGCCTCTATGAGAATAAAATGCGTGTAAATTCCTGCAAAAAAAAAAAAATTGGAGTTTTTCTGCTTCAGTCTCTCACTTGGGATGAACTAGGGACTACAAGAGAAATCAGGGGAAATTCAACTCCACTTCATAGCATAGACAAAGGTTTCTGCAAAAAATACATAACCACATAAACTTTGTAATAAACGTTAGTGGAGTCACCAATCCTGTTGTAGTGTGTGTGGTGCACGTATGTACAAAATCACATGAACTTAAGGGGTGTGGTCTACCCACTTAAGTTATTGGTAACAAGCAGAAAAAGAAGTAGAGTCAATCAAGTTAGTGGAACAAGCTAGAGTCAATAATCATACTAGATAGATAAATAGCATGCATATATAAACTAAAAAATAAACTAGAAACTAAACAAATAAACATGAGCTCTGAAAAGAGTCAAATGACAACAATAATACGAACGGTGGCTCTAGGCCCCTCTTATTGAGCACTGGTAGTAATAAGAGTAAAAATCTACCCTCTTGCCAAAGTGCCCCTAGACAATGGTTCTAGGTCCCGATGCAAGGATGTTTTTATCCCAAGATTTCCTCGGTGCAGTCTCCATCTCTCTCTACTGTGTTGGACTGAACTTGTTGGATGGCCAACAATTGAGTCCCCTCTATTTTCAGCTCTGGCTCACAACTACTGGTATTGCTTGGGAAATTCTGGCTAGCATAACATTCTGTTCAACCATTCTTCATCTCATGGTGGTCTTATATAGGAGATTTCAAATCCTCCCTTCCCTCTCTTTGTACATGGAGGATGGTGACCCAAGAGAGGGGTATGATTCCTTTGTTTGCTCCGAATATTCCATTTTATGCTCACATAGTGTCTAAGGAGGCGTTGGTGGCTGTCCTTAGGTGGCTCCAAGTAAGGCATCACTTGTCCTTTGCTTTGTGTGGTCTCGGATAGTGACATTTTGCCACTCCTAGGATTGCATGTGTATCGGGAAAAAAGGTGTGCAGAAGGTGCTCTTCATGAAGGATTATGCACGCAAATAACATTTAGGACTAGTTCAAATTTGATTTTCCTCAAACCTTAGAGATTTTTAAATACTTTCCATATTCTACAATGTCTTCCAGCCCTGTAAATATTTTTTCCTGACATTAATTAATTTCGTCTTCTGCTGTATGATTTTCCATTGTTAACAAACCCCATAGATGAATAAAATCCACTTTTTTGTGTGAATGTGGGTTAGTAGATAGTAGATCAACATCATGGAGTAGTGGAGGAAATCATTAATGAAGAAAGAGTGGAGATTATACAGAATAATGTGGAAGATGATGGAGATAGTGGAGGAATAAAAGTAAGATCAAGGAGCATTAATAATGCAGTGATGGAGGAAGTGGTGCATTAAATGCACACATGATGGAGTGGAAATTAAATGCAGAGATAATGGAGATCATGGAGAGACAATGCGGTCTTCATAAATACTAGTTGCCACATGTGAAACATAATTATGAGGTGGGCAAAGGATAGTGAAGGTTCATAACCATATAAGGAATATGAGGGTAGCAAAGCAAATCAGTCTAGAGTTTGATATTGTATTGTTGCTTGACATTATTTGCACACTTTAGTTATTTAGCTAAGTGTGTTGTGTTGTTTAGCACACATGTGTTTCCAAGTGGGAATCCCACCCTTACCACAGGGGACTTCGAGTGCCTACTCTCGGAAGGTTATTTTGAGCATTTATTCATCATTCGGCATTGGTGCCATATTTATCCCCTCTGTTATGCATATAAAACTTCAGGAATTACGCATTCTTGTCTTAGAGTTTGAGAGGAGGAAGGTAGTTTCTATAATTTCAGCTAGGAAACAGGTGGAGGATTCATCCTTTCACCTTGAGCTTCCATTTCAGTCTTCCAGGAGCAACATTGTGATATCTAGCATCAATCCATCATACTACACCTCCATGCAGCAATATTTCCTTCAGGAATTGTGTAGTCCAGCCAAGAAGTTCTAAGGGAGGAAGGAAGTTCCAAGTATTTCAGCTTGAAATCCTTTGAGGAGTCTTTCCCTCACTTTGGAGAGATCATGTACATGAGCTGTGAGAATTATTTCACCATCCAGCAGCAGGCTATAGCTCTATCCTCCTTAATAGTGCAGTCTAGTCTAACAGTTGTGCAGTTTGCAGCTGTAACTTGAGAAGAGAAAGGAGGAGCTAGATCTCAAGCTTCTATCTTGGAGATCAGGAGAAGGGATAAATCATTTAGTTAGTAAGATGAGTGGGTGATATTGAAGCTAATAGATCATTCTTTCAGCCCCATATCAACAGTTTTCTCCAGGGAGTACGTAACTTAGCCAACAGGGGTGGAGTGTGCCACCCAGAAAGGGACAAAAATCCAAAGTTAAAATCTGGCCAAACCATTTCTGGGTTTGTCTGGGTTTTTTTAGTAGAATTCATGGTTGAAATTGTGATCTTTCTAAGCACTCCAACAGCCTCCCGCACATGGTTCTTATTCAAAGTAGCAGTAGTTTCCAGCAGCAACAGCAGTAGCAACACAACATTTCTAGTGCTAGTTTTCTTTAGTGTATTTCAACCATCTTCTGGCTTGAGTGCATTCCTTTTGGATCACTGTGTACACACCTTGTTGTTGATCCTTAATGATATGGCTCAACTGTTTTCTGCCCATATGTATGATGTTTTGATGTATTTCGTCATTTTTATAGTTGTACATGTTTAATTCTTATTTTTCAGTAGTTGGAATTGTGCATATGTTTTGTATTCCTGTATTTTCCATTTTGTAATATTACAGTGGTATTAGAGCATGATCATTGCCTCAGCTTGTGTGCACTTAATTAGAAGAATAAGAAGAAGAAGAAGAAAAAGAAGAAGTCTTCATTGGTAGAAGGATTAATCTTTTCCACTCTTCTCTTTGGATCTATGTAGGATCTCTCCACAGAGATTAAAAAAATGAGAAGGGGAAGGCAAACAGAAACCCCAAGAGGGTTTTAGAATGAGGAAGGTCCAAGCACTTCCTATCAACAGCATAAACAACTGACAATGAAAATAGCTCCACAACACTTTTCTATGTCCACTTTCCTTGCAGAAGGAGATGAATGGCATGGAGATGGAGGATACTTAGAGAATGAGACTCTGAATAATTATCTTGTAGAGTACAAATCTCAATCAAGAGCATTAAAGGAGAATCTAACTCTCCAACATTTTATCCAAATCAAAGAAAACCAAAGGTCTCGCAGTAGAAATAGAAGAAGAAGGCATATATATAGTAGATTCTTCTTGCCTACATTTGATGGATCATCCAAAAGCACAGTAAAAGCTTGGATGAAGGAGTTAGATCATTTCTTCCAGCTACACCCAGTAGCACAAAGAGAGTCTGTTGAGATTGCAACGCTTCAAATTGAGGGTGGAGCAAAGGATTAGTGGTTCATCCATATAAAACATGCAAGAATGACTACTTATGTAGACTTCACTCAAAGGCTTATTAAGAAGTTTGATAGAAGGAAACCAAAGGTACTTTCCATAGATAAATTTCCCAACATTGATGAGATAGCACATGAAGAACAAAGGGAGGATGTCAACAATATCACTCCAAAAGAGGAGGAACTTCCACCACGACTAGCTACAGAAGTACTTGCATCAGATGAAGGAGCACTTGCATATTTGCAAGGTGGTCTTGAGAACTTGAAATTGAGAGTCCCATGCATGATTTAGGAGATGCATGAGGAGGAGGAGGTAGATACCACCGTTGATGCATCAATAGAGGAGAAACCATCACCATCACCAACAGTTGGAGAAATCATTGCACCGGTTGGAATAAATATTGTATATTTGAAATATGTTCCAAAGTTTCAGCTCATCCAAGGTTTGCAAACATTTTAATCCCATGTTATTTCAGCACCTCAGTTTGAGACTTGTGGGATCATGCCATTAGGGAAATTGCATAACCAAGGGTTAGAGCACCTTTTTTATTTTGAGCAGCAAACTATCACTGTGCAGAGGACACTTGACTTGTTCAAGGAGGAGATGTATAGGCATCCTAGTTGCTCAGTATTGAGCTACACACAACACTTTGTGTTGAAGTGTGGAGTTTCAGAGGTTGGGATGAGCATATTCCTAATCAGTACAATGCTAGACTATGAGTACAACATTATGTATAGCCATGAGATAGAAGACGCACCATCATGGAGATCAACAACATTGTCACTGAGGAGCAGTGATGAGTTGGGGGCCCAACTATTCTTGGAGCATTCTAGTGACTGCTTCACTCATGAAGCATTGGATGGACAGATGATAGTTGGTAGACATCTTATGAGGGATGGAATTTTCCATTATTAGGATGAAGCCTTATTTATGAGCATCTCACAACTCAAAAATAAGTTTCTACCTACAACATATTCATAATCTTATGGATTGTACCGGGTCATCAATGGGAGGTTCTCATGGAGTAAGCATAAGGAGGATGCACTTCAACATATCATGGAGTGAAAATATCAGTATATTAGGGAGGATGGTATTCTCCATTGGGTGGATACCAAGTTCGAGCATGATATGAGTCATCACCCACAGTTGGATGGATGGGTGAGGATGATGACAAAGTGGTTGGTGAGCTACTTTCATATCTATGACACAGGGTAGCAAGAAGCATGGCTACGATGGCTTCTCTTGGGTGAGTATGGTTACCACCCAAAATTTCAGATTAGTATGTTCCATGCCTTGCAAAGTACTGAGGTGATGCAGTAGCAGGAAGCATGGCTCCGCTGGTTACTCTTGAGAGAGTTTGGCCATCACATGACATATCCTATGTCAATGCGTGTGTTATTTTTTGGGACATGGCATGTCACTCACATGATGTGGCGACAAGAATCTTGGTTATGTTGGGATGATGTGACATTCTACATGTCAATTAGTATGTTGTTGCTCCATGGCTTGCATGATGTGATGTGAGGTGGAAACAAGAGTCATTGCTACTTTGGTTACTCATGGGAGAGTATGGGCTGACCTTCTCCCATACCTTGAATGATGAGGAGGGAGGATGGCAATAGGAGGCCTTAATACGTTGGGTTCTGTTAGGAAAGTATGGACACCATACTTGGTATGATGATGGGGTGGTATAGCAACAAGAGGCATTATTGCGGTGGCTGTTATTGAGAGAGTATGGTTCAACATTTCACATGTCAACCCATATGTCTTTGTTTCCTATTTTTCACAATGTTGAGATGATTCTTGGATCAAGTAGGGCAAACAGGGTGAATGATGGGAGCATGGAGAGGTACATCCTACTCCATGTAGCATGGGTTGGAGAGATATTTCATGAGTTTGGAATTTCCTTTGGGGGGAGGAACCACTTCACTTCATATGACTCATGTAGAGGAGAGGCTCTGGAATAGTAGATGGTTGCCACTTGGAGGTTCATTGATGAGGAGAGGCATCTAGATATATAGTTGGAATCCATTCTAGACATTATATAGAGGTAGATATGGAGCTGGGCAGTCATTACACAGTGGAGTAGATGGGGAGACCTTCCATATGTGGACGCCATTTAAAGGGAGAGGGTTTTTTGTAGCATTAACTTTTGTAGTTGCTTGAGGACAAGCAACATTTTGGCAGAGAGGACTGTGATATTCCCAATTTTCCATCAGTTAATTGGAATATTAGAGTTCTTACTTTTCTTAATTAGATAAGTAAATAAAAGGGTGGAGGGACCCATAAACCCCATAGATGAATAAAATCCACTTTTGTTGTGTGAATGTGCATTACTAGATAGTAGATCAGCATCATGGAGTAGTGGAGAATCTCATTAATGAAGGACGAGTGGAGAATATGGAGAATAATGAGGAAGATGATGGAGATAGTGGAGGAATAAAAGTAAGCTCATAGATCATTAATAATGCAGTGATGGAGGAAGTGGTGCATTAAATGCATACATGATGGAGGAGTGGAAAGTAAATGCAGAGATCATGGAGAGAGAGCGTGGTCTTCATGGAGACTAGTGGCCACATGTGAAACACAATTAAGAGGTGGACCAAGGCTAGGAGGGCTGAAAAACATATAAGGAAGATGAGGGCAACAAAGCAAATTAGTCTGGAATTTGATATTTTATTGTTGTTTGACATTCTTTGCATGCTTCAGCTGTTTAGCTAAGTTTGTTGTGCTGTTTAGCACAAGGGTGTTCCCGAGCATGAATCCCACCCTTACCCAAGGGGAATTTGAGTGCCTACTCTGGGAAGGTTATTTTGAGTAGCTATTCATCATTTAGAATTGGTGCCACATTCAAACCCTCTATTTTGCATATACAACTTCAATAATTATGCATTCTTGTCTTAGGGTTTGAAAGGAGGAAGGTAGTTTCTAACATTTCAGCTAGGAGATCGATGGAGGATTCATTATTTAAACTTAAGCTTCCATTTCAGTCTTCCAAGAGAATCATTATGATATCTGGCATTAGGCCATCATATTACACCTCCATGCAACAACAGTTCGTTCAGGAATTGCACAGTCCAACTAGGCAGATCTAAGGGAGGAAGTAAGTTCCAAGTATTTTAGCTTGGAATCTTGTGAGGGGTCTCTCCCTCACTTTGGAAAGATCATTTACATGATATGTGAGCATTATTTCATCATCCAGTAGTAGGCTACAACTCCAGCCTCCTTGACAATGTAGTCTATTCCAGCAGTTGTGCAGTTTGCAGTTGCAACTTGAGAAGAGAAAGGAGGAGCTAGATTTCAAGCTTCTAGCTTGGAGATCAGGAGAAGGGATCACACCTTCAGTTAGTGAGCTGATTCAGTGATATTGTAGCTGATATATCATTATTTTAGCTCCATATAAGCAGTTTTATCTAGGGAGTGCGTAACTCAGCCAACAGGGGTGTAGTGTGCCACCCAAAAAGGGCCGAAAATCCAAAGTTAAAATCTAGCCAAACCATTTCTGGGTTTTTTTGGGTTGTTTGAGTAGAGTCCATGGTTAAAATCCTAGATATTTTTGAGCACTCTAGAAGCATCCCGCACATGGTTCTTCTTCACAGTAGCAATAGTTTCTAGCAGCGGTAGCAATAGCAGTACAACATTTCCAGTGCTAGTTTTCTATAGTGTATTTCAACCATCTTCTGGCTTGAGTGAATTCCTTTTAGAGATTTTTGTACTTACCTTGTTTTTGATGCATAATGATATGGTTCAGCTATTTTGTGCCCATATGTATGATTTTTTGATGTATTCAGCATTTTTCCAGTTCTACATGTTTAATTCTTATTTTACCATAGTTGGAATTGTGCATATGTTCTATATTCCCGTCTTTTCCATTTTGTAATATTGCAGTAAAGGAGAATATGGTCACTGCATTGATTCTAGTTTTTCAGGACTCGAACAAGGAGTTTCACATTCATGTTGATGCATGTTGCATAAAATTGGGATCGATATTGGTACAGTCAGGTGATGGAGATATTTATCACCCCTTAGATTTTGCAACTAGGAAATTGTCTAAGGTAGAGAAGAATTATTATACAACAGAACGTGAAGGATTGACTATGGTATATGCACTACAAAAATTTTGGCATTACTTAATAGGAGTGCACTTCAAGATGTTCACAGATCACTCTCTGCTAAAGTATTTGGTAAACAAGATTGTTCTAGGAGCGAAGATTTGTAGATGGCTTTTATGGTTTCAAGAGTATGACTTTGAAGTTATAGTTAAGCGAGGAACATTGAATGTGGGACCTAATCATCTGTCAAGAATATAGACTAGCGAAGAACCCATGAGCATTGAAGAGAGCCTTCCAGATGCACACTTATTTGCAATAAGGGTTTCATATGATCACTTCGTAGACATTATTCATTTTTTGACCATAGGGATGGCACCTGCGAAGTATATTGTGCAGGATGAAAAGGATTTGGTAATCAAGGCAACTTATTTTTCTTTGATCGTAGGGAATTTGTATAAAATGGGGCCAAATGAAATATTGCGCATTTATGTCTCTGAGCATGAAAGACAAAGCATTTTAGAAGAAGATCATTGCGAAGTTGTAGGAGGACATTATGCAGGAAAATCCACTACGCATAAAATTTTGAGAGTTGGATTGTGGTGACCTACATTGCATAAGGATGCAAAATAAGATTGTAGATCTTACGATGTTTGTCAAAGAATAGGAATACCATCTAGGAGAGATGAAATTCCGTTGAACCAATAATTGACATTGCAAGAATTTGATAAGTGGGTAATAGACTTTGTTGGAACAATTAAGCCACCAAGGAAGAAGACTGACGTGAGGTATCTCATCACTACCACAAATTATTTGACTAGATGGACAGAAGCTAAGCCATTGAATAATTGCAGTGTAGATTCTGCTACAAATTTCATATTTGAATACATTTTGTCTAGATTTGGGTGCCCGAATATTTTGTTGGGTGAAAAAGGGTCACATTTCTTGCATAGAACCATTAAGGCATCGACTGAAGAATTCCAAGTGCATCATCAAAAGAGCACACCTTATCACCCTCAGAAAAATGGAACAATTGAAAATATTTTGGAAAATTCTCTAACCAAAGTATGAAATATCAATAGGATTTGAGAATTCCAATAGTATTATGGCCATATAGAACAACATGCAAAATTTGACAGGACATGCCCCTTTTAGGCCGGTTTATGGACAGGAAGAAACTATGCTTATGGAATATATCATGCCTACTTCAAGAATTGTAGCAATAACAGATATGGAAGACAATGATATCATGGAAGAAAGGCTAGAATAGTTGCTTGCTCTCGAGGAAGATAGATTCATTGTAGGATATCATTAGAAAGTACAAAAAGCAAGGGAATATCCTAGCATGACAGGCATATCAAGCAAAAAATATTCAAGGAAGGAGACTTGGTGCTAATGTATGATAGAAAGTTGGTGAAGTTCCCAGGAAAGTTCCAAATGCTTTGTTTGGGACCATATATTATCATATACGTCTCAGAGGGAGGCAAAATTTAGCTTGTGAAGTTGGATGGTCAAATGATGTCAGGATGAGTGAATGGAAGTATACTAAAGCTATAGGGATGACTTTGTCCCTGGAACTTCACGCTAACTATATGAATCAGAAAGAGTCTTAGTGCCACTTACATTTGAAAGTGGGTATGAAACTATAAACTACTCTATCAGAGAAGGAATTCGCCGAAGATGGATTACTAAATGAAACTTAGGAAGATATCGCAGCTGGAGGGAGTTGTGACAAGGGAGGAATAACTGTGCTATAAAGGAGGGTCCATCAAAGTTCACCCGAAATATGATCATTGGAACTGAAACAATTGATTTGACAGAATGTTTTTCATTAAAAGGAGTGGGGAAAATGCATTTAATGAGCACAACTAGGAAAATATAGCGCCAAATCTGCATTGATGAAGTGAATCTTAACACAATCATGGGGTCTGAAATTCAAATTAGCCATAAATATTGCATCCTGCTTTGCAATTTGATACTTTGTTCATTAAGAGTTAGAATTGCAATTTTGCGCCTAAGTGTGAGTCGAGCTTTGAGCTGCATGTCCAAGAATATTTTTAAGGATATTTCCAGGGAATTTATCAAGTGAGGATTAGCTATAATCATGAATGCTACACCATTTCCACATGTGACAGGGTCAAGGTCACCCAGGAAGGTGTATTCTGCAGGAGAAGCACATACAAAGAAACCATAGAAGCCCGATGTTAGACAATCACCCAAGAAGAAGATTACCAAGGAGAAGAGAACTAAGTACATTGATAAGAAAAAGAATCCAATGGAGATCCAAGAGAGTCATGAGGAGGAATTTTCCACATATATCCCTAAACACATCCTCATGGAGGAAGTTGAGCCCATTTCCAAGTTTCCGCTATATATCCCGTCGAGAAAGTCGACTGTAAAAGTGACGAAGGACCCAAACATCGCTAAATTCACTGTGTTATCACTCATTTAGTTGTAAAAATCTCCTTCGTAGGGTAATGTAGGTCATTCACCAAATGGATGAGGTCTCCTAAGCCATTTTAATGTAACATATGAATTTTTGTTCATTTTTTGAAGCCTATCCTAAGTTTAATGTTCACCTCCATTCATGCCATTTCAGTCAAATCAATCCCATATCATGTTAGTTGTTCCAAGAAAGTAGTTTTAGTTATTTTAGGTGTCAAAGTTAGAGTTCGAGGATCTAGCCAGCTGGGCAGATCATTTTCATTGTAAAGAATGTCTATTTATAGACTCAACATCGAAGAGCAAAGGGTTGGAGAATATTACACCAAATTGCTACTTGTTATGTTTTTCCATTTTCGGTAATATAAAGTGACATTTTACTTCTAGACCTGATATTCTAATGATGTGTTTAATGTTTTATTGTTCTGTCCTTTTTATGTCTAATCAATTGCAGTGAGTTTTATCTCTAATTACTCAAAATTCATGCTTTCATGCTCTGACTTCCTTTAGGGGTTAAATTGTTGTGTTTTCCTTATGTTTTGTGTATGTATCATCCTTATTAAAAATCTCCATTTTCCTCAGCTTCCATGAGAAGAATTGTTGTCACTATGTTCACTGATATTGACTCCATAGCCCAATGGTAGCAAGCATTTCATTTTTCAACCTGCAATGAAGCTAAAACAAGTCACAATTCATAGAGTTAGCCATATAAATAGCATTTCTATTGAAAATCATAAATCCCCTTTGAGAGAGCCCTCTCAAAATGAAGAAGCTAATATTCAGTTAGAAGTGGTTTGAAAGATTTACATTAATTTGATTGATGAGCAGCCTATCAAGATAAATTTGGTGATAACATTTTGGTGCGTCTGCTAGGAGCCTGAAGACATATTTCCTAAATTTTTGGTGCAAATAGTGAAGTTGAACTCTTGGAGGTAGCAAGAGATCAGAATTTTTTCGAGGCTGCAAAAACTACCTTGGTGACTCATTTACAAATTTTCATGTTTAAAGGTGGCTTCGAGAAGAATATATATGAGGAGCAATCCAGATCCTAACCCACCTACCATTGTGGATAATCAAAAAAAATTCTCAAAGGCATTGAAAGCAACTCTTCAAAACCAGGTATTTCATCACACTCGAGAGCTTTGTCCTCTAAAATTGTTGGAAGTCATGAAGATAAGAAATTTGATGATAAAATTCAGGAAGCTTTGTTTAGGTCTAAGAGTGAAAATGAATTGACTGATATTATTGTAGACCTGCAAAGACTAGGTATTGATACCTCAACCCTAGTAACCGAAAAGGAAAGAGAAGAATTCTGGGAAACAGTTACATCATAATTGTTGTTAGAGAGGGAGTCTTTTGAAAAGTTAAAGGAGTTAGATCCATTTGAATTCTTGCTGATAAGAAAATTTGGTATGCCTTTACCTGAGTGGAGCTCATTTGTATCTGGACTGCAAAGACCAACTACACCACCTCCTAATAGCTCATCATTTCCTGCTGTTTTCCCAAGAAATACCACAGTCCTTGTCAATATGGCAGCAAATGTTCCACCTCCACCTCCTCCTGCTGCACCTGCAAGATATGCTCCAATTGTCCTCCCAGTTGTTCTTAATCCCCTCCCAAGTAAATACTCAGCTAGAATTAAAACCTAGGGGAGTGAAGAAGAAATAAAAAATGAGTAACATGTGGACAAATTCAATGATTTCATAGACAGAGAGTAATTAGACCCTGAAGATGTTAAAATGAGACTATTTTCTCAAAGTTTCATTGGTGAGGTCAGAAAATGGTTTAAAGCCTTAGCTCCAACAAGCTTGCAGAATTGGAATCAGCTTGACGATTGTTTTCTGAGAAAATGGGGGAATAGAACAAACCCTGTGCAAGCCCTTACTCAATATAATAGTTTAAAAAGAGTTGTATATGAAACTATCCAAAATTTCTCCAAGATATTTAACAAATTTTATGACTCTATATCTGGTCATCTTAAACCTCCCTGAAGAGCTACTCAATTACGCTATGTTGAGGCATTCTATTATAATTTCTCCATTCTTATTAGGGAAAGAGAATTTTATTCTCTAGCAAGAATGAAGAATGATGTTGTTAAGGTATAAGTGAACATGATAGCAGCTACGAAGTCTAATATGGGTAAAAAAAAACTAAAACAAGAATAAAATCCTTCCACCTCAGATGATAAATTTGATTCTATGATGAATACTATGGATAAACTCATCGATAGACTTGCTCTTGGAGCTGCTTCTTCACCTCCTGCACAACATGATCCACAAATTAGAAATCCATAATTTAGAAGGCCTCATAATCAACAAAGACAAAGAGAAAATAGAAATTAGTCTGAACCTCAAGTGAGGCCTTCTTTTCAGCAAAATTTGATTGATGAAGTAGAAACTCAGCCTGAGATTGATGAAGACTCGATCCACTTCCTAGATGAAAACATGTCTGGGATGTTTTTGACCAAAGAGGAGCATGATGAGTCTGATCATGAATTGAATAAGGGTGAGAAACAATATGACTATCTTAAGGGTTATCAACATGCTATTTTTGAGATATAGAAGCAGTACAATCTTAGAAACAGAAATGTTCCCAACACTGTAAATAAAACACAGCCAAAGAAGGATGATCCTAAAGCAGTTGAGCCTAAAAAGGACCCACCACTTCCCCCCCCTATCAAAGAGAGTGAAAATATTACTTCTGTTTTTAGTTTGGAGAATGATATCTCTAAAATCAAGATTAATGTTCCCTTTGGATAAATTCTCAAAGTAAATGAGTACAGAAGAAAAATTGTGAAAATGTTGAATTCTCAACCAGGAGCTTTAGATATCCTTAACGTACAATAATACCATCATACCATCTACTTGGGACCAAGATTGGAATATGAGAAGAATGAAGAAGTACCTACTTTCTATGTTAGCCTTAGTATCCATGACATGACCTTACACAATGCCATGTTGGATTCGATGGATTCTCATAACCTTATGCCTAAGGTGATTATTGAGAGGATGGGTTTGGAGATCACTAGGCCATACAAGGATTTATTTTATTTTGACTCTAAAATATTCCAATGCATAGGATTGATAAAATATGTTTTTTTTTTGCCTAACACAAGTGCTTGCCAAGACAATGGTAATGGACATTGTGGTGGCAGATATTCCACCCAATTTTGGTATGCTCTTATCTAGATCTTGGGCAGCAAAAATCAAAGGCACCATGTAGATGGACTTGAGATATGCCACTATTCCTATTTTTGGTGAGCAAAGAAGATTGTACAGGGAGAGTAGGATGGCCTACATGGTAAGCAGTAAGGATAAACCTCAAAATTTTCTCATTTATGCCGTTGAAACTAAATTAGGATCAAAAATTCTTTTCAATGAGATAACTGATGTAGTAGAAAGTGAAGGGAAAGAAGAAATTCAAGAAATTGAAAATCATCAAGTTGAAAATCAGGAAATTGTAGAAGAAAAAGCAAAGGGCTAGTGGCTTCTACACTTTGATGGATCTATTGGAAGAGAGGGGGCTAGAGCAGGAATATGTATTACTACTCCTGATGATGAAAGTAAGTTTTATTCTTTCAAACTGAACTTTGACTATAAAAATAATATGGCTGAATATGAATCTCTGTTTTTGGGTTTGGAAATTTTGAAAATATTGGGTGCCCAAAGGATATTTGTTTTTGGATATTCTGAGTTGGTAATAAAACAATTTTAATGAACATATCAAACTAACAATGTGACAATGAGAGCCTACAGAAATATGATTATATAAATGTTGGAAAAGTTTCAAGAATATGATTTTATTGTGAAAACTAGAGATCAAAACTCAGTGGTTTATTCTCTAATTGTTTCTGCAAGTTTGTTTGTCATCCCTACACATTCTACTGAAAAGTATGAAATTGAAGTTTGGCATAGGCCTGCTATCCCAGATAATATCATCCATTGGCAAGTGTTTGAAGATGACCAGCAAGTCAAAAATTTCATAGAGTTAAAATAGGAGTTTGAAAGCACACAAGTGGATCAACAAAACATGCTTGCTGGAACTAAGGGTAATTCTAAAGTTTTGCAGCTGAAAAATAATTGTATACCCAGGGGTCTTATTCCAGTTGAATTTTTTTTTGACCAAAATGATGTTTTCAAATCTCCTAGAATGTAGGCTGATGATGAAGAGGTAGAAACTTGTAATCTTGGTACAGTAGCAACACCTAAATGATAAATATTTCCAAGTTTCTTTCTATGGAGATGAGACAGAAATATATTGAGATGATGAAGAAGTTCATTGATGTTTTTGCATGGAGTTATGTTGATCTGAAAAGGTATGATCCTACTATTATTCAACATAATATTCCTATCAAAGAGAATGAGAAACACTTCAAACAAAAATTGAGAAGGATTAAGCCATTGCTCATGCCTCTGATTGAGAAGGAAATTAAGTAACTTTTTAATGCAAAAATTATTGTTCGTATAAGATTCTCAAAATGGCTTGCTAACTTGGTACCAGTTAGAAAAAAGAGTGGAGAGATCAGAAAATGTATTGATTTCAGGAAACTGAACAAGGCTTCTTTGAAAGACAACTACCCTCTTCCTAAGATGGATCAGATTTTGTAGAATATTGTTGGCTCTCAAAGGATGTCTACACTAGATGGTTTTTTAAGATACAATCAAATATTGGTACACCCATAAGATCAGGAGAATACTTCTTTTACCACTCCATGGGGGACATTCATGTATGCCAAGATGTCTTTTGGTTTGATGAATGCATGAGCGACCTTTCAAAGAGAAATGGACATTTACTTTGTTGAGGAGAAAGATAAGCTAGTTGTGGTCTATTTGGATGACATAATTGTATTTTCAAGAAGGGAGGAAGATCATTTGAAGCATCTGGAGAAAATTCTGCTGAAGTGTAGAAGATTTGGTATTTCTCTTAATCCCACCAAAAGTATTTTTTCTCTAACCTCTGGAAAATTTCTTGGGCATATTATATCAAAGGATGGGATAAATATTGATCCAAACAGAGTTAATGCCATTCATATTATAGTCCTTCCAAGGAACAGGAAGGAAATTCAGCCCTTTCTTGGGAGAGTAAATTTTGTAATAAGGTTCATCCCGAACATTGTTGAAATTTTAAAAGAGATTACTAAGATTTTGAAGAAAGGAGATGATATTAAATGGAATGTTGAAGCCAAACGCTCATTTGAAGAAATAAATAAAGCCCTCACTCAAGCCCCAATATTGATTAGTCCATATTTTTCAAAAAAAATTCTAGTTTTTACATTTGCATCTAGAAATACCATAGCTGGAGTTTTATTGCAGAAATGAAAACAAGGTATAGAACAATCAATTTTATTATTTATTAGAGCTCTTGCTAACTCAGATCTAAAGTACAATATTTTAGAAAAACAAGCATATTATTTGATCAAAGCTATTAAGGATTTCATAATTTATATTCTGCACTCTCATGTCATTGCATTTGTGCCTAACACTGTGGTTAAAGATATTTTGACACAAGCTAATCTTGATGGCAAGAGAGGGAAGTGGATAGATAATTTTCTGGAATATGACATAGAAATCAGAGCTAAAAAATTGGTGAAAGGAAAGGGGTTGGCAAAGTTCATGGCACAATCCAATTTTGATTGTTTTGACATGAAATTTATTGCAGAATTTTCAGAGTTGTCAGAGGAAGATGAACAACTGATTCCTATTAAAGAGAATTTCATTTTATCTAAATGGTATAGAGACATCATATTTGTCTTACATCATCACAGAGCTCCTGTAAAGTTGACGAAATCAAAATTAAGGTTTGTGAAGCTGAAATCCCTAAGATACTGCATTGTCGATAAGAATCTATACTGGAAAGATACTGGTGGAATTATTTTAAACTGTTTGTTGGAAGAGGAAGCTGAAAGGGTTGTTGAAAAGTTTCATAAGGGAGATTGTGGAGGACACCACTACTGGAAGGCCACAACAAACCAAATTCTCAAAGCAGGGTACTACTGGCCCACCATGTTCAAAGATGTTTACAAGAAGATCGTTGCTTTCCATGAATGTCATATTTTTTATCATAAGAAAAAGTTGATTCCTTTACCTTTGATGCCAACATATGTTGAGGCACATTTCCAACAATGGGCGTTGGAATTTATTGGAAAAATACACCCATCATATTCAGCGCAGCATCGTTGGATCCTAACAAAAAAAAATTATTTCACTAACTGGATCGAAGCAATCCCAACAAGGCACGCAAATGATTAAGTCGTCATTCAGTTCTTAGAGAAAAATATTTTGTCTAGGTTTGGTTGTCCTATGAAGATTATTACTGACAATGCACAAGCTTTTAAATCTAAAAAATTAATTAGATTTTGTCATCAGTATCATATAACACTTGGACACTCAACTATTTATTACCCACAGGGTAATGGTCTTGCTAAATACTATAATAAAAACATTGTGAGAATTATCAAAAAGGTACTGCAGGAAAATAAGAGATCATGGCATATGAAGTTGAAATATGCTCCGTGGGCTGATAAAGTATCTACAAAGAGATCCATTGGTACTTCACTTTATGAATTAGTGTATGGATCTGAAGCAAATTTTCTCACATCCTTGGGAGTGCCTGTAATGAAATTCCTGCAAGGACTTGAAGAAGAGCCTAATTCCATTCAGAGGAGGATAAACCAGCTTATATATCTACAAGAAAAAATGGAGGAGGTGTAAAACAGCCATCAGAAGTCACAAAACATAGTAAAGAAAACATTTTACAGAAAGTTCAAAGAAGAAAATTTCTAAATTCAAGGTGTAGTTTTAAAGTGGGAAGCAAAAATTGAGGAAAAGGGGAAACATGGAAAGTTTGAAAACATCTAGAAGGGAACATTCATAGTAGTTTCATACCATGGCAACAATAATTATCTACTTCAGGAGATGGATGGACAAATTTGTGTTGGAGGACCTGTCAATGACAGGTTTCTAAATCACTATTCCTCTTAAATTTTACTGAATTTTCACTCCATTGTATATATTCCATTTTATTATGCTTTTCTGCTAATAAAGACAAGTTGATCATCAAACTTGAGCCTGAGGAGAAGCCCATAAGAGTTTGAAGAAGGCTTGGCCAATTTCAGAAGTTTATTTTCAAAAAAGATGGATGGCATTGGAACTATAGGTTCGTTGGTGTACCACAGGGGAACACCATCCCAAGTGGAGCCACTGTTATCACTCATTTAGTTGTAAAAATTTCCTTGGTAGGGTCATGCAAGTCATTCACCAAATGGATGAGGTCTCCTAAGCCATTTCAATGTGACATATGAAAATTTATTGCATATTTTGAAGCCTATCCTAACTTTAATGTTCACCTCCATTCTTGCCATTTTAGTCAAATAAATCGCATATCATGTCAGTTGTCATTCCCATGAATTTAAACTCAAAAGTGCACACCTATCAGTTTTTCAGAATTTCTTAGCGTTATATAAAGGAAATCTGCAGATTTATCTATGAAACTACCTAATAGTATCATAGCGAATTTGTCAGCAACCTAATTGTCTTCGCTATGAAAATGCGTTTTGCAGCCAAGGTTGTCAGAGCAATGTTAGGTTTCAGTTTATGATTAGAGGAGTAAAGGTGGAGATCTTCGAATGTCGTTATGATAAGTTTCAAATGTACATAGCCATATTTAATGTAATCATGATCCTTTTTGGTTGCATGTGCTATGATTAAAACCCGATATTTCAATTAAACTTTTAAATATTACCCCAAATCAGCCTTTTTTCATATTACTGTTTATCCTTGCATGCAAAATGATCCTTGGAGAGCTCCTTCATCAATCCAAGTAGGTTGCTATCGAATTCAAATTCTGCAGGTGTCATCAACAAGTGAGGCAGCTGTTGAGTCCCAAATTTGCATCTTTTCCATACACTTTTCCATACCTTTTTCACTCACCTAAACCTCCCAAATTGTCAATATCATGTGCAAAAGGGTATCTAACATGGTTTTTAATTATATTTTTGTGTTTTCTATTTGATCTAGATTTTGTTCATTCAGCTGCGGAATCTTGCCACTTTCCGCAGCTGCTGCAACTTTCCGCAGCTATTTTGTGGAACTCTATGCTACAGGTGTCTACAAGGGAAACGAGCCACATGGGCAGGCTAGGAATGACGTGGACATGGTTTGTGTCCTATTGGTTCAAACAAACTCGTCCAAAGAAGCCGCGGTCAAAGGCGTCCACATGGAAGTCAACCATGGAGTTTCATGTCGGCCGGACTCTGTTTCGTGGCATATAAAGATCCATACGGCCGTTTCTAAGCCTGCAGAGGTTAAATCGACATCTGTGCAGAGCTCTGGAGTCGAATTCAAGCATCCACCTTCCGTAGATTCACTTTCCAACACGGCCATACTCCTATATCCGTGGACGTAGTGGTCTACGTGCTCTCTGCCATCATGAACTTTAGGAGACAGTTACAGTTTATTGTTATATATAGAGCGTTTTCATACGCACATAAAGTTAGTAGATAGTTGATAGTTGATGTTAGTGAATGTACTCTGTTATCTTTTAGTCTGTTCTGTAGTGATTACGCTGCACTTTTTCCGTAACACTACCATTCTGTAATGAACTGCTTTTTAATATGAGAAGACTCTGTTTTTCAACTTAATTCGTGTTTGAGGACCGTTACCAAGGCTGTGTAGAGGGCCCCTGCTCAGCTAAGGTTTTGTGTATTAGTGTATATTTCTCATTTCATTTCTTTAAAAATCATTGTATCATAATCCATCCATATGTTCATACTTTGCAGTTGTTTCATTTCTGTTTATACACTTCCATAATTTTCATTTCATTTCTGTCTTTCATGCTTTATGATTGTTAATCACTGATCAGTGTTTATGTTTTTCAGGTTTTAGATAGGCAGCCCGGGCATTTTCATAGCTTTTTGACTAATGACATGGAACTAACATTGTTCTGCTGCTAGTTTGTTTTTCATAGCTTTTGTTTAATTTCAGTATTGCTTTATTCATTTCAGTTTTGCTTATCTGTTTCAGTAGTTAAATTTAGATATATTAAGCTGCTCATAGCATCTTCAGTTGCCTCCGAAAGCCACAGCTGGACTGATGGTGAGGGATTGTATTATGAAATGTGTAGTTTAGTATTAGTTTCTTTTATGCAAATTTAGATATATTAAGCTGCTCATAGCATCTTCAGTTGCCTCCGAAAGCCACAGCTGGACTGATGGTGAGGGATTGTATTATGAAATGTGTAGTTTAGTATTAGTTTCTTTTCCGCAAATTTAGATATATTAAATCATGCATGACATCTTCAGTTGCCTCCGAAAGCCACAGCTGGACTGATGGTGAGGGATTGAATCATGAGTGTATGGTTTAGTATTAGTTTACTTTCTGCAAATTAAATATCAGTTACACAAGTTGTTTATGATTACTTCCGAAAGTCATAGCTAGTCTAATGATGAAGGGTCAGAAAATGAATTGATGTAATCTGATTTAGATTTATTTTGTTGCAATTTTGAATTTCCTTAAGCATAGTTTCTTTTGTGTTTAGTTGGCAACAAGAATAGTTTGGTTTTCATGTTCACTAGTTTACTGTTTTGATTCATTAGATTAGCAGCATCTTTTCATTTCAGCAGTACACTTTTACTTTCTTTCAAGTCTTGTCATTGTAATTTTCAATTTGCTTTTAAAGTTTCAAGTTGGTAAATCATTATAGGGGATATCACTTCCTTGAACAAACATAACCAAACTTGTTTTCATCTTATAATTTCCATTTCACCTTAGAAAAACCAAAAACGACAAAAAGTTAAGAAATGGGTTATCTTGCACATATAGTGCGCCGCACTTCATCAGCTTACGATTCCCGGATTGACAAATTAAATGCAGCAATTTAGGACACACTAAATTGACCAAACATTTTGGCGCCGTTGCCGGGGAAGTGTAACTAGGTAGCCAATTTCTTTAAAAAAAAAAAAAAAAACATAAAATCATAAAAGAAGGGAAAACTTGATAACTTCTTGAAGTATGCTCTCCTCTTGCACCTAGTGTGATCTGGAGGATCAGAAAAGAGAGTTATTGGTTTAGTAATTTCTTAAGTATGCTCTCTTCTTGCACCTAGTGTGACCTGGAAGATCAGAAAGAGAATTATTAGCCCAACTTTTTAAAAAATAAAAAATTACATGCATAGAGCAAGAGATTCTAGCGGAAGGTTTATAGCTAAAGCCAAGAGTTCGATTTTCACAACTCCATCTTCTTCAAGGCATAGACCAGATTCACCACCATCTACCCCTAGCCTTAAGATTTTTGGAAGTCAAGGAACAGCTGAATTAGAGGATTCTCCTATACCACCTACTAAAACCCACTTAGAAAACAAAGAGACTTTTTCTCATCCTTCCTTGGTAGAAGAACTAGAGGACTATAAGGACTCTAAAGAAACTATCATGGCAGAGGAAGTAATAAATAGAGGTGGAGGTAGAAGAGGAGGAGATAATGGAGATAACAATGGTGAAGGAAATAATGGTAGAAATAGGGATTTGTTGGGATTCCCTATAGTTGATGAGGAAACTCATGCAACAATGAAAAATATCTCACCATCTGTTCTCCCTAACTTTTATGGATTGCGAAGTGAGGATCCTGAAACATTTCTGCTTGAGTTTGAAGTAGTGTGCCGAACTTATGACTATATGGAAGATTCTCAAAAACTCAAACTGTTTCCTTCAACATTGAAGGGATCTGCTTTGAAATGGTTCATGGGATTAGCCACTCAATCTATTAGAACTTGGAATGAAATGAAACAAACATTTTTGGATAGATACTTGGACTATTGTATGCCCACCAATCACAAGGATGAGGTATTCAAAATGATGCAAAAAGAAGATGAAAATTTAGAAGACTTACTTGAAAGATTTCAGTACAACTTGAAAAGAGCAAAGATGAGCAACTTAGATGATGAAACCTTGAAAGCCCTCATATTAAAAGCCATTAGAGATGAATGGATAGATATTTTAAACATGATGGGGAAAGGAGACATTTCTCAACTCCCACTTCGTGATATAACAAAACTATGTGTCCATCTCTCAAGAGGAAAATCTAAAACAGAAAAAGGGCCTAGGGATCCTTCTCTTATTAGGGCTAACAAATATGCAACTGGATCAGTAAGTAGGGCAGAGATTGGTAACATGCTTGATGAGTTCAAAACTGATATCTTAGGGAGCCTTAGTAAACAACTAGACACCCTTAAAATCCAAAACAAGCAGAAAGCAGAAACAGATGCCTTAGCCATCTTTTGTCCGAAATGTAGGAAGAAACATGCTTTAAGGGAATGTCCCTTGGATGAAAAAGTTGTAGAAACATGTATGATTTGCTCAGAAAATCATGAGATCAAGGATTGTCCTTCAATCCCTGGACTCAAAGCTGTTTTTCAAGAAGATCCAAATTCAGTAGAATCTCTCTGTTTTGTCGCAAGGAGACCTTGGCAGGGACAACAATATCAAGGGTTTAATAACCCTATGAATCTTCAAACCCCACCAAATTGGACTCCTTGGCAACAATCTTGGCCCCAACATCAAAATTCATATCAGCCATGGGTACAAGGGATGCAAAATCTTTATGGGAGATTTGCTCAATTTTATCAATATCCTCCATCTTTTCAAAATCAACAAGCTCCACAACTTCCAAACCCAAATCCACAACTTTCATTGCCATTTCCACAACAACAACCTTCTCAAAAAAATACAAATCCTCAACTCATGCTCCCATACCAACAGAAGACAAATCAACTTCCAGCTCAGCCATTGCCAAATCCTAACAATAAGAATTCTCAAACTACTTATATGGTAGAAGGACAACAATTTCCTACCTATATGATTGTTCCTCTCAACGATGTACAACTCAGATCTGGTAGAGTTTTAGAAAAACCTTCTATAGATATTCAAGAGCAAGATACCTTTGAGGAGGACTCTCTTAAAGTCAATGAGGGTTCTGAGGAAGCATCTCTTCAAAATTCAAACATTCAAAAAGAAAAAGAAAAGTTAACACCCACAACTCCTATAGTTGAGCAACCTGCATCTTCATCTACACCTCCTTTTCCCGAAAGACTACAAATTGACAAGGGGGTGGAAAAAAAAATCTTGTTGCCTAACTATGATTTTCTAGATGAATTGAAGAATGTTTGTATCAAGATTCCCTTGCTACAAGCCATTCGAGAGATTCCTATTCTAGCAAAAACAATAAAGGAGTTGAGTTTCAAAAAACCAGGAAGGAAACTAAAAGACACAAGAAGAATCCACCTGGTAGGAAAGATTGCAGATATTATGATGGGAAAAATTACCATGCAGAAGTATGTAGATCCAGGAGGTCCAATTGTCAAGACACATATAAATGGGATAGAAATTCCAAACACATTGATTGACTTAGGGGCTGCTATCAACATTATGAGTAGACAAACTATGGAACAGTTAAAACTTCCTAACCTTCTTTTTACACCTACTTTATTGCAACTTGCAGATCGATCGGTTATTAAACCAGATGGTGTATTAGAAGATATTTCCGTCTCCTTAGATTCTTGGGAATATCCAGTAGACTTTATGATTTTGACTCCCAAAAGTAATCTAGGAGGACATCCAATTATCTTAGGAAGACCTTGGCTGGCCACAGCTGATGCTTTTATTAGTTGTAGATCTGGAGACATGTACATTTCTAATGGTAATTCGACAAAGAAATTCAATTTGTATCCTCCAGCAAGAGCAATCACAGAAATAGGAGACAATGAATGGGTCGATGATGACAACACTATACAACCTGTCTTTACCATTTCTGAAATTAGTGAGGATAGTCAAATTCTGAATACTTTAGAAAATTTTGAGATAACTTCAGAATATGACCCCACACAATTTCAGTTGGAATCTGACATAGAATATTTATCATCTAGACAAATGTCTCTTTACTCTATGGAAGAGTTTGGTAATTCTGCTATTGATATTTTTCCAGAAAAGACATTGAATATCAACAAACATTTGGAGAAATCACAACAAGAAGAACTAACCAGAATCTTGCAAAAACATTCTACTGCATTTGCATGGGAGTATACTGACATGAAAGGTATTGATCCTAAGACTTGCATCCATCATATCTATATTGAGGAAAACAGTAGACCAATCAGACAACCTCAAAGAAGGATGAATCCAAATCTTAGGAGATAGTGAAAGAAGAGCTCCAAAAACTACTCAATGTAAACTTCATTTATCCAATTTCAGATAGCCGATGGGTTTCTCCTTTGGTTATAGTACCTAAAAAGAATGGTAAATGGAGGGTATGCATTGATTACAGGGAATTGAACAAAGCAACTTTGAAGGATCACTCTCCTTTGCCTTTTATTGATCAGGTATTAGATACATTAGCAGGTAAAAAGTACTTTTCATTTTTGGATGGTTTTAGTGGCTATAATCAAATTCAGGTAGCACCTCAAGATCAAGATAAGACCACATTTACTTGTCCATGGGGAACTTTTGCCTACCGAGTGCTTCCTTTTGGGTTATGTAATGCACCCGCAACATTCCAAAGAGCAGTACTAGGAATTTTTCTGATCTAATCCATGATTGTGTAGAGGTTTATATGGATGATTTTACAGTTTATGGTAATTCATTTGAAGAGGCATTAGAAAATTTGGAAAAAGTTCTTATAAGATGTAAAGAAACAAACCTTTCATTAAGCCATGAAAAATGCTTTATGATGTTTACCGAAGGGATTGTTTTAGGACATCATATTTCAGGAGATGGGATTAAGGTTGATAGATCAAAAGTTGAAGTCATCTCCAAGTTGCCTATTCCAAATTGGCAAAGAGATGTTAGAAGTTTTCTAGGATTTACTGGTTACTATAGAAGATTTATAGAAAACTTCACTAAAATAGCATCTCCACTCTTCAAGTTGCTTACAAAAGACTATGAATTTAAATGGGATCCTGATTGTCAATCAGCTTTTGAAACTTTGAAAATAAGAATATCTGAAGCACCTATCTTGAGAGGACCAAATTGGAAACTTCCTTTCCATATTTCTACAGATGCTTCAGATACAGCTCTTGGAGCTGTGTTGGGTCAAAAGATTTAATTCCTTATGCCATTTATTACACCAGTAAAAATTTGACTCCCACAGAGTTGAATTATACTGTGACTGAAAAAGAGTTCTTAACTGTTGTTCATGCAATTAATAAGTTTAGACATTACATAACAGGTTATGAAACTTTTATTCATACTGACCATTCTGCAATTAGATATTTAATGAACAAACCTGTTACTAATGGTAGAGTGACAAGATGGCTCTTACTTTTGCAAGAATTCAATATTACTGTGTTGGATAGACCAGGAAAACAAAATACAGTAGCTGATTTCTTGTCTAGGATTCAGAATACTAAAGAAGATTCTCCTGTAGAGGATAAGTTTCCCGATGAATACTTGTTTGCAGTAACTATTAAGACTCCTTGGTATGCAGATATTGCTAACTATTTGGTTACAGGGAAACTGCCTTCACATTTATTTCCAAGTGAAAAACGAAAAATTATTCAAGAGAGTTCAAAATATTCATGGATTTCTAACGAATTGTTTAAAACAGGGCCAGATCTTGTGATCAGAAGATGTGTCAGGGAAGATGAAATGCCCGATATTCTTAAGGCATGTCATGATGAACCATGCGGCGGACACTTTGCGGACAAAAGGACGGCCTATAAAATCCTTTCCTTGGGATATTATTGGCCTTCTCTCTTCAAAGATGCAAAACAATATGTCAAAGGGTGTGATAGCTGCCAAAGAGTAGGGAAACCTACCCTCTCAAATGAAATGCCATTGCAAGCACAGGTACTCATTGAACCCTTTGAAAAATGGGCTTTAGATTTCATTGGACCGATTAATCCACCATCGAAGCAAAAGAAGTATATATTGGTTTGCACCGATTATGTTACTAAATGGGTAGAAGCTAAAGCATTAGTATCTGCTACTGAAAATTCAGTTGTTCATTTTCTTTATGAGGATATTTTTACTCGCTTTGGTGTTCCAAGAGAAATTGTGACAGATCAGGGGAGCCAATTCACATCCAATTTGGTGGAGAAGTTGATGGAATAATACAAAATCAAGCACAGAAGATCTACTCCTTACCATCCACAAGCAAATGGTCAAGTGGAGTCCACAAACAAAGTTCTTGAAAGTATCATCACCAAAACCGTTCATCTACATAGAAGAGATTGGGCAGAAAGGCTTCCAGAAGCCTTGTGGGCCTACAGAACTACATGGAGGAATACAACAGGACATTCTCCCTATGAACTTGTTTATGGGAAAGAAGTCTTGCTCCCCATTGAATTCCAAGTCAAGACCTTCAAGATGGTAGTTCAGTTGGGGATGGACTTATCAGAAGCCCAAAAGCATAGAATGGAGCAGTTGAATGAGCTAGATGAGATCAGACAAGAAGAAATTCTAAGAACTGATCTAGTTCAATATCAAAGAACTAAATGGCATGAAAAATATATCAAAGAGAAGAAGTTTCAAGAAGGAGATTGGGCATTGTTATTTGATTCCAAGTTTAAAGATTTTCAAGGAAAATTTCAGACTCATTGGCTTGGGCCATATGAGATGGACAAGATCTTTAGCAATGGAGCGGTAAGAATCAAGACCATTGATGAGTTTCAAACTCCTCTTATTGTGAATGGCCATAGATTGAAAGTTTATCATAAGCCACTCTCAAAAGAGGATTTTGTCAAAATGTTTCAAGAAAATTTTGCAATCGGGCTGGTACAGAAGAATTCTTCTTCTCCACCAGCCTAGCTTTTGTTCTTTTCAGTTTAAAAAAAAAAAAAAAAAAAAAAATGTATAAGCTCCTCAAACCAATCATTGATTAAGCCGTATGCAAATTAGGTGAAAAAAGTGCACTGACACTCTATATTTTCCAAAATCTCTGGTTTTCATTTCATTTCATTTCACCACCCACTCCATTTCATTCCACTTCATTTCATTTCATTTCATTTCACTTCATTCCACTTCATTTCATCCATTCCATCAATAAAAATTTTTTTATGACCATTTCCATCTCAATATTATTTGTTCATTTCTTTATTCAACCAAGTAATAAAATGGGCTTCCGTTGTACCGACATTCATTTCAATGACTAAGTCATGTTCTAAGGTATCTGTGACTACTACTCTGCTTCCAAAGAGAATGTACAGTTAGATGTTATTTCCACAATTATGAAATAAAATGCAGGTGAGAGGATCAATGGAACATTCAAGACACCAATGGAGATCAATCAGTTGAAGACCAAGGGCAAAAGCAAGGATTCCAAAGGTATGAATAAAGTTTATTTCAAAGAGTATTGAAAAACACATTTTTATATAGTTTTAAACCATGAGCTCTACCCATTACGCGCAATGATTATATTGACAGTTCCGTAACCTGTCACGATCTCCATGTTATCCTCTTGCATTCATTCATAAACGGTTTCATCATTGAAATTCCGATTCTCACTCATGTTCCAATATCCCATCGGAGATAATGAGACGTATTTGAGTTGACAAAGGACTCTTACAAGCCGCATAACTTCATAACCGTTGATTGAAACGTGTTTATATTTATTACACAGCCACCAAAATTCAAAACGCGGCCGAATATATTATACTTTGTTAACCTCTTTGTCGTGTCTCTGTCATGTTTACAAAACCCCACTCTACTCATTCTCACTCCCTGTTTCACTCCATTTCGTTCCTTTTGCTCATTCTCACTCCCGTATATCTACCCACAGTCTTACTCCATTCCGTTTATGGTGCTTATTTCCATTCTATGATACATTCCCACAGTCATTGTGCTCAATCCTGTGTATTCAGTCGTTCCATTTCCACTTAAACCCTCACAGAGGCAAATTAGTGAAGCACAGAAAAGTGAAATGGGTAAGTTGCTAAGGGCAGAGCCGGAAGGATCAAAGTTTATAGAGGGATATCCGCAAGCAAAAGAGATATTGAAGAAAGCTAAATGGCTGCGTTTTATTCATAAATTCAGAGGTTACCACAAAGAAGTTACGAAAGCGTTTGCAAGGTCATTTGATGGCTCGGAAGCAGAAATTGGAGACCTCAAGTTTTCGGTCAATGAAGCATCAATAGCAACATCCACAGAACTTCTTCAGGAGGGAGAACGTTGGTTCAAAAATAAAAGCATCAGTGATGAGGCATGGAGAACAATTCTACGAAATCAAGGTATGGATATCACTGTTTTTAAAAGAGGAATCCCTGTGCATGCAATAAAAGAAGAATGGGCCACTTTACTGTTAATTGTTCAGAAATTCATTACATGTGAAGGCCGTTTTGGGTCTATGTACATGTACCATACCAGGCTATTGATGAATTTTCTAGAAAACCAAACTCTCAATCTCCCTTATTTTCTATTCAATAGCTTGAAGAAAATGGCTGTGACTGTTCAAAAACACTTAGGAGATGTAGAGCCTCATCTTTATCACCACGGCCTTATAAAAATTCTGATTGAAAAGGAGCTAAAGGAAAGAAAAGATACATGGAAACAATTCCTAGTTAGAAACTTCTTTGAAGAACCTCAGGAAATTCCTGAAGGTAGTTCAATTAGAAGGAGTAGAAGAAAAAGAATGAATGTTGAAACCCAAATTACTCCTACTCAGGAAATTCCCGCAGCTAGCACAGCAAAAAGAAGTAGGAGGAAAAGAACAATTGAGGAAATCCAAAACACTCCTACTATTACTATGGAAAGAACTGATAGGGAAAAGAGATTGGTAAAAAGGAAGAAGAAGGAAATCAAGGCTAAGAAGCCAATAATACCAAAAGGGAAGGAAATTATTGAGGCTGTCCATAAAACTCCTTCTTCTTCTGAAGAAGATCATCAAATACTATCTGAAAGATTAGCTTATCTTCAAAAACAGTCATCTATATCCAAGAAGGCAGAGACAGGAAAACAAGAACAAAAGGGTAGTGTACCACAACATGTGAGGAGAAGCAGCAGGCTTAAGGGAAAATTGAGAAAAACACAAATTAAGGGTTCTCATTTCATTGATTTGGGTGAGGAGACATCTGAACAGTCTCCAACTGACCATAGTCCATTTCAGTCAGTTAGTGAACCTGATTCCTTTCATTCCCAATCAGACAATGAGCATACTCCATCTTATTCTCAACAAAACATTGATGTAAGCCCTCCTCGGCCAGATTTTGAACATAATTCTCCTTTACAGCATTTTGGGGACAGCCCAATGAAAATGACACCGGAAGTAGACCCCAAGCAGCAGGAGATATATGACTATATAGAATCCTTGACTATATAGAATCCTTGGAAAAGGCAGCCACAGGTCCAAGTACCTCTTCCATTCAGCCTCATACATTGCAGGATGATTTAGTTCAGTCATTAAAACAGGAAATTTTTGAGCTGGAGCTTTTAAATCGGCACATCAAAAATGAAAATGAAACATTGAAAGAACAAGGAAAACTGGACAAGATCATCCATGATAATACTATGTTACATTTGGGAATTTTGCAAAAGAAGAATACGAAATTAAAAAGTAAATGCCAGAGATTGAGCAGAGCACTTGTGAATATCAAATTTAGGTGCTTAATGAAGAAACCCAGAATGATGGCAGTACCAAAGAAGAAGAGAAGGGGATTGGATGTGCTGGCTGAAGTATCAAGGCACATGAACTGAACAAAGAATATCAAAATTTTGGTTGCATGAGGACATGCAACACCTTCACAGTGGGGGTATGTTGAGTCCCAAATTTGCATCTTTTCCATACACTTTTCCATACCTTTTTCACTCACCTAAACCTCCTAAATTGTCAATATCATGTGCAAAAGAGCATCTAACATGGTTTTTAATTATATTTTTGTGTTTTCTATTTGATCTAGATTTTGTTCATTCAGCTGCGGAATCTTGCCACTTTCCGCAGCTGCTGCAACTTTCCGCAGCTATTTTGTGGAACTCTATGCTACAAGTGTCTACAAGGGAAACGAGCCACATGGGCAGGCTAGGAATGACGTGGACATGGTTCGTGTCCTATTGGTTCAAGCAAACTCGTCCAAAGAAGCCGCGGTCAAAGGCGTCCACATGGAAGTCAACCATGGAGTTTCATGTCGGCCGGACTCTGTTTCATGGCATATAAAGATCCATACGGCCGTTTCTAAGCCTGCGGAGGTTAAATCGACATCTGTGCAGAGCTCTGGAGTCGAATTCAAGCATCCACCTTCCGTAGATTCACTTTCCAACACGGCCATACTCCTATATCCGTGGACGTAGTGGTCTACGTGCTCTTTGCCAGCAAGAACTTTAGGAGACAGTTACAGTTTGTTGTTATATATATTGTGTTTGCATACGCATAGAAAGTTAGTTGATAGTTGATGTTAGTGAATGTACTCTGTTATCTTTTAGTCTGCTCTGTAGTGATTACGCTGCACTTGTGCCGTAACACTACCATTCTGTAATGAACTACTTTTTAATATGAGAAGACTCTGTTTTTCAACTTAATTCGTGTTTGAGGATCGTTACCAAGGCTGTGTAGAGGGCCCCTGCTCAGCTAAGGTTTTGTGTATTAGTGTATATTTCTCATTTCATTTCTTTAAAAATTCATTGTATCATAATCCATCATATGTTCATATTTTGTAGTTGTTTCATTTCTGTTTATACATTTCCATAATTTCCATTTCATTTCTGTCTTTCATGTTTTTATGATTGTTAATCACTGATCAGTTTTCTTGTGCAGGTTTTAGGTAGACAGCCCGGGCATTTTCATAGCTTTTTGATTAGTGACATTGAACTAACATTGTTCTGCTGCTAGTTTGCTTTTCATAGCTTTTGTTTAACTTCAGTATTGCTCTGTACATTTCAGCTTTGTTTTTCTGCTTCAGTAGTTAAAATTAGATATACTAATCTGCTCATAGCATCTTCAGTTGCCTCCGAAAGCCACAGCTGGACTGATGGCGAGGGATTGCATTATGAAATGTGTAGTTTAGTATTAGTTTCTTTTCTGCAAATTTAGATATATTAAGCTGCTCATAGCATCTTCAGTTGCCTCCGAAAGCCACAGCTGGACTGATGGTGAGGGATTGCATTATGAAATGTGTAGTTTAATATTAGTTCCTTTTCTGCAAATTTAGATATATTAAATCATGCATGACATCTTCGGTTGCCTCCGAAAGCCATAGCTGGACTGATGGTGAGGGATTGAATCATGAGTGTATGGTTTAGTATTAGTTTACTTTCTGCAAATTAAATTTCAGTTACACAAGTTGTTTATGATTACTTCCGAAAGTCATAGCTGGTCTAATGATGAAGGGTCAGAAAATGAATTGATGTAATCTGATTTAGATTTATTTTGTTGCATTTTTGAATTTCCTTAAGCATAGTTTCTTTTGTGTTTAGTTGGCAGCAAGAATAGTTTGGTTTTCATGTTCACTAGTTTACTGTTTTGATTCATTAGATTAGCAACACCTTTTCATTTCAGCAGTACACTTTTACTTTATTTCAAGTCTTGTCATTGTAATTTTCAATTTGCTTTTAAAGTTTCAAGTTGGTAAATCATTATAGGGGATATCACTTCCTTGAACAAATATAACCAAACTTGTTTTCATTCTAGAATTTCCATTTCACCTTAGAAAAACCAAAAACGACAAAAAGTTAAGAAATAGGTTATCTTGCACATATAGTGCGCCGCACTTCATCAGCTTACGATTCCCGGATTGACAAATTAAATGCAGCAATTTAGGACACACTAAATTGACCAAACAGCAGCTAAGACTATAAAGCATCCATGGCTGCAAGAAAGAAAACAAATAAAGGGTGGCCATTGTCTCAAGTATGAACCCATGGATTGTTTTTTAGGAGGACTGGCTACTTGCAATTCTTCTAGAGTTTGCAGGGTTTCCATGCACAAGTTTCGAAGGATTTTGACACTAATTTTAGAGGAACAACATCAAAATTTGGGATTCTGAATCTCATAGTGACACCAGAGAGCATATCGCTAGCTACAGGAATCCCTAGAAGTGGTGAAGAGTGGTTTAAAGGCACAAAGTTTACAATGCAGAGTTGTAAGGAGTTTCTCAAGCAAGAACACAGTGAATTTGATTTAACCAATGGTATCCCTAGGAGTTTTATGAAGGAGAACTATGCAAACCTGTTGATGGTCATTCAAAAATATTTCACCTGTGAATGCAGATTCCACATGGTTTACTCATATCATCTCAGATTTATTCTGTACTTTGTAGGTAAGATATCACTTGACTTACCTTTCTATTTATACAAGATTTTAGGGAAAATGATAGATAGGGTTCAAGTCAAGTCAGAAGGAAATGAGACATCTTTTTTTCATCATGGTCTAATAAAGCTGTTAGTGTTGGAAGAATTGAGAAGGTTAAATGGAGATTGTACTTATTTCCTATTTATGAGTGTTTATGAAATAGATGTGATCACTCCAAAGAAAATCTTAAAACCTAGAACTACTACATCACCAGCTGTAACAGAAAAAGTTGAAGAAGAAAGTAGATAGTCCCCTGCAGAACCAATGGACATGGGAGTAGAACCTCTACAAGAGACTGACACCCCTCAACCAACACCTGCAAAACATAAACATAAAGTCAACAAACAAGGCAGTAATAGGATAACTAGAAACCAGACATTGGCCAAACGGAATCTAGAGGATATCCTTCATGTAATTGATATTGAAGAGTTACGAATAGTGTAAGTAGAAGATATTGAAGGTGGTGGAAGAAAACTGAAGAAAGGTAAGATTGCTAAGAAATTCGATTTTGCAGGTGAAGATTTTGGCTTTATATTTCAACCAAGGAAGCCAATGACCAGGTTTTCAAAGAAGGCCATGGAGAGAAAAAAGACAGAGAAAATCAGTGAAGTTGTACAAACAATAAGCATCATAGATTTATCTCCATCAGCAGAAGAAGAAGTTGTTATCAGGCATATAAAGGGAAAAGAGAAAATAATTGAAAAATCGGAAATAGAATCCCCCAAAGAACATTTGAAGGAAGAAGGTAAAGAGATATTATACTTGAAGTTAGAGGTAGGGAAGCACAGGTCTGAGAAGCTTCAATTTGAACAAATGGTGGAAATATGGGATATTCAAATCACAAGTGTCTCAAAATCCATGGACAATGCCAAAATATTGTTGAAGAGGACTCAACCATTAAGAGGGGTGGTCAAACATACCAGGAAGATGAATTTATACTTGCAAGCTAAAAATAGAGCATTAAAGGATCATGTGGAAGACCTTTAGGAGCAGCTGGACATGATTCAAGTTGAGTTGGAGAGGAAAGGGCGAGGATGAGAGTAGTTGAAGAACCTATAGGCCAACTCATTGTTAATGAAGAAGAAACTCATAAAGACTAAAAATTTGAGTTGAAACATGTTCGATGAGGTTCATGGCTTGTAAAGAACCTAAATTTTTCCTCAGGAGATCAATTTTTAAAGACAATCACAAAATCAACAAAATCTGGTTTATTAGGTAGTTTCGTAGTGTGCTTTAGGATTGAAGCCAGAAAAATGCTACGGAATTTATGAAGATGCTATTTTGTTTTAAATTCATTTTTGTGAAGGATTAAGGAGGGGGGTTGTTTGTTTCTAAGATATTTTTGCATAGTAAAGGTTCTTGACCAGCAAAGGTGGCAGGGAGATTGATGAAAAGGCACAATTTCATACGCTATGAAACTATCTAAACTGCTCTGTTTCATAGAAAGGGTTTTTTTAATGATTTTTGGAGGTTCCAACAGCACAACAACCATATGGAGACATACAAACTCTCAGTGGTCCATCCCAGCATAGACTCATTACTCAAAATGAGTGTTACACATCCAGCTCAACATGTAGACCAATGATTAAAGTGGAGATTGTCCATTCCTGAAAAGTAGGGTTGTGTTTCCTAAATCTAGGGGGTAATTTAAATATGTTAGTGATACTGAGTTGTCACTTGAACATGTGATCTCCATCATGTAACTGTTTTATTGTTAAGAAAATTGAATGTAATAAATAGGAAGGAGAGTCCTATTAGGAGTGTGACTTCTTAACGTATAGCTGTCCTTTTTCTGTTCCAAGAAAGTAGTTTTAGTTATGTTAGGTGTCAAAGTTAGAGTTCGAGGATCTAGCCAGCTAGGAAGATCATTTGCATTGTAAAGAATGTCTATTTATAGACTCAACATCGAAGAGAAAACGGTTGGCGAATATTGCACCAAATTGCTACTTGTTATGTTTTTCCATTTTCAGTAATATAAAGTGACATTTTACTTCCAGACTTAAGATTCTAATGAGGTGTTTAATTTTTTACTGTTCTGTCCTTTTTATGTCTAATCACCTGCAATGTGTTCTATCTCTAATTACTCAAAATTCATGCTTTCATGCTCCGAATTCCTTTAAGGGTTAAATTGTTGTGTTTTCCTTATGTTGTGTGTATGTATCATCCTTATTAAAAACCTCTATTTTCCTTAGCTTCCATGAGAAGAATTATTGTCACTATGTTCACTGATGTTGACTCCATAGCCCAATGGTTGCAAGCCTTTCATTTTTCAACCTATAATCAAGCTAAAAAATGTCACAATTCATAGAGTTAGCCATCTAAATAGTATTTCTATATAAAATCATAAATCCCCTTTGAGAGAGCCCTGTCAAACTGAAGAGTCTAATCTTCGGTTAGATGAAGTTTGAAAGAGTTACATTAAGTTAATTGATGAGAACCCTATCAAGATCAATTTGGTGATAACACATTGTGTTTAAACCATTGCTGTCAGATGAAGTACTGTTTGAGGGAGCGCTTTTGGTGAAGGTACCACAATTATGCATGGAGGACTGGGAATTCAATGATAGGAGCAAGTATCCCTAGTTCGAGCCTAGTCGATACTTACGTGAAGTGTATTATGAAAAAAATGACATTACCATATTAGATCCATATAGGTGGGCTATAGGGATCCAGCAGGTTGAGTTGTTGAATATGTTATATGTTCCACATTTCGGGTGCAACAACATCAACACCATTTGTGTGCGCTAGCATTTGGAATTATTCTATGACGGGAGTCTCTGGTTGGATGGGGAAATCCTTATTTATGATATCTTCATTAGAAGAATAACCGCACTACCATGCTAAGAACATAACCCTGTAGACAAATTTTTAGGGAAAATTCGGAATAAGGAGGTTCCAGAATAAATGACGGAAAAATATGGCATCATATTGAAGTCTCGGGGATATGATATCAACTCTATCAATGATCAAGTTGTACACTTCTCCGCACATATTTTTGCTGGAAAAGTCATGAGGAAGTGTTGCACAAATGAGGTTTTTGCACTAGTAGTTTATTTTGCTGCATAGTGCAATGAAGGAGTCCAGTATCATTGGGTTGGATATATGTGCAAGGAGTTTCTAAATGATTTCTGAGATGTGTAGGTGGATGGAAAGAAATTCCACTACGTGTCGTTGTTTCTCTTGATATCATTAATGGCATGGAAAGAGCTCGAGGTGTCATAATTCACCACTGTGGATTCATACATATGTGAATCTGAGAGGTATGCCTCGATTTGGTTTACTAAGGACCCTTGTTGGGTGAATGAAAACAAGATGTTTTGGGTATTGTTGGAGATGTATTTACGTATTTTGGTGAGTTAGCGATCTAGGCTCTCGCCGGTGTTGTTTCAAGCTTATCGGAAAATTGCAGATTTTAAGTCATATTTTTATTATGTCTATATCAGCATGTAGAAGAACCTTAAAAAGCAATGGTACAAACTACCCTATTTAGTCAAAGAGGATAATATTGCACAGGTTGTAAGCCAATGGCCAAGTTATTAGTTGACTCCACCAATAGAAGGTGCAGAGATAGAGCAGGAAGGAATTAGTGGGAAAGCCACTACATTAAAGAATGAAACCACGTGAAATCCAGCCACAAAGCCTACTGGGAAAGGCACAGAGAAGAAGAAAAGAAAATTCCTAGAGAAGGAAACCAAGAAATAAGCTGAGAAGAAAATGAGTAAATTCATAGAGTAGGAACCTAGGAAAGAAGTTGAGAAGGATATTGGCAAAGAAATGGAGCAGGACCCTGAAAATACTGGCGAGAAAACTGAGGGAAGATAGTGTGGTCGTGATCCCTTTGAAGATAAAGAGACAATAGAGTCCTTGTTTATTGTAAAGCGATGAAAAATACCTACTACGGGAGGTGAGCGCAAGAAGAATAAATTAGATAAGTCAGACCATGGGGCCGATGGTCCTTACTAAAGGGGACATCGATGATATTGGTGACAAGGTGTGTGATGTCACTGAGGATTCATGGAGTAGGATTGAATATCAATACAAGGTTGTATTTACAAAAGTACAATAGGGAATCAACGAATTAAAAGTAAAAGCGAGCACGGTTCAACCGAGCATGGCACATGCGAGTGTGACTCAAGCGAGCATGATCCAAGAATGGCAGTAAGTGTGCGAGCTAGCAGTAACTACTAAGGTACATGTTTTTCAAGTACCTCGAGGGGCACTACATTTTGAGGATGCGGAAGATCGTGATCGCACTAAGAATTGGCACAACCTTAGTTTTAACCTTGTTGTACTACCCATCCAGGCACTGCATGATTTTCACTAGGGGGTCACGGATGAGTTCAAGGTGCATGAACAACGCGCTTTGCTGGTCATTAAGGAAGTCAAGTAGGACAACAAGACCATCTTCAGTGATATGACTAATGCGCTAAAGGCCCATGATGAGGTGACTCAACACATAAAGTAGTTGGAAGATATTATCACCAAGACGTGCAGCGAGCTACCCAACCTCAAGATCCAAGTCGAGGCATCCCTAGTGGAAAATATTGTGAAGCTCGCCACTGCAATATAATAATCAAAGAACGAAATGGACATGGTCAAGTTTGAGCTTCAAATGCAGATTAACGAGCTAAAAATCAGGTTGCAACCAACAACACCGCAAAAGGTGCGTGAACAATAGGAAACAAATATGAAGGTTGCACTAGAAGGAAACTCTACCACAGTTAAGGACTGTGGCAAGATATTCGAAGACACCATGGAAATATAGACCTCATTGCAGGAGGATCCAAATTTTCAACAAATTGAAGCAGAGGTTCTGGAAAATAAAAAATAGTTTGATGAGATCAAATTCACGGCGAGTTCCCTAGCACCTGTGTAACGACTCACCCGCATACTAGAAGGAAATAACCTGCAGAGTCAAATCGAGTAGCTACGAAGAAAAGAACAGATAATCACAGTGTGAACCCCGCCTTTACAATATGAGGAAATCTATTTATCACATACTGTATACTATAAGCTTAAGGAGATGAGGCATAAGAAAAAATATGCGCTTCAAAGGATCGTAGGGCTGACGACAGAGAAGCTGTTGGAAGAGGTGTGCTAGGAGTAGACACAGTTTGTAGTGATGATTCAGCCACTGAAGGATGTCTACATCAAAATTCAAGCACAAACTCAGGGTGCACCAGCTGAGTGACTTTGAATGAGTCACACGTGAGTGTCGAGGGCCTATTGGGAAGGGACCAACTTGGTCTAGTTTTGAGTTAAAGACTCCACATTTTGAGGAAGTGGAGTGTGTGATATAGAGAAAATAAATCAATTGTATGGATTTTTAAAGCTTTGCGTGGAGTTTTAAGGATTTTAGGGGCTTTGGGGCAGATCAAAGGCCCTCTTTTTGTAAAGGTATCGGCTTTAATTTTCTATTTTTGAGTCTTCCCGTGGTATTGTAAGATGTAAAGGCTATATAAAGTGAAGTGATGTTGATTTGAAGAATATACAAAGAAATATATATCATTATATGAGCACAAACTATGGATTATTTGTGTTTTATTCCATTTTGGTTTTTAGGAGAAGGCTCTATAGTTGTGTGCATGGAGGCCTTAGTCTGTAGTTGTGTGCACAGACCACCCACAACTGTGTGCACAGGTCGAAGAAGGATTGTACTGAAAGTCTCATCATTAATAAAGGAAAGGAAAGTTATGAATTATCTCTGTGTTATTTCCGCAATTTGTCTATTATTTACCAATTAAATTGTTTTATGTATCGTGAAGCATTGTAGGATTGTTTATGCATAGCTAAGTATTTTATGTTATTTATATGTGTTTCATTGGGTTTATTAGTGCATAATATTGATAAAGGTGTAGTGCGCAGTAGTAGTAATTTATGAATAGGTCATAAAATGTAAAAGTAGATAATTTCATCTACAAAGATCAAGAAAGCATAAGGAAGAAGTATACCAGTAAATCCATGCACTAGTATCCCTCTGAATACATAAACTTGGTTCTAGCATCCCCCAATATTGCCTCGTGTGAGAATGCAATTTGTGCAGCAGATCATTGCCAAAAGGGATAGTAATAGAGGGTTTTGTTCGTAGCACAACTACTTTGAACTTGGGGCTTGACCCCTTCAATCCAAAAGTAGTGTAAAGAAGAATATCTTGGTTAAAATTGTAGTAATATTGTCCTTAGATAAAATAATTTACTTTTACTCTAAGAATTCAAACCATTTATTTGAGTCCTTCTTTAGTTTTATAGAAACATATTACAACATATTGTCAAAAAAGAAACATTCTAGGAACAAAGTAATAAATATAGAAACAATTTACAAATATCCAATATCTTGTCCACTTGTCTCTTTTCTAGGTAACTTTTGTATATGGAGTCAAAAATATTTAGGGGGAGAATCTAGACAACCACTCCCAATTTTACTAGAGTGGATAGTTGTATGACATCATTTTTCTGTCGGAAATATCCAAATCTGTGTATTTTTTTTATGTTAGAGTAGTTGAAAATATCATTTTCACTTGATAGTGAATGTAAAAACCATCCATCAACTTATCTACCATGGTTGGCCCCTTCAACGTTCAAATCATGTTTAATTTTTTTTTGGAATCAACTCTATTTCTTAATAAAGCTTCTCAGTATGCATCCAAACAAATCAAACTTCCATTTTGATCCCAACTGGAGGGTAAACCCATTTCCTTTAAAACATTGAACCTAGAATTAAATAAATCAACTTCCATTTTAACAAGATTGTATTTATCTTGTTCCTGGTGCAGAAATTTTATTTTATTCAAAAATTTATTAACCTCCATAATTACATAAGTTCTATCATCCACACCCAGAGTTCTAAGTTGTTCTCAGTTTCTAGTGTTGAGAAATTTTATTATTTTAGCAAAACTCTGAGTTTGTCTTCTAATTCTCTCTAAATATTTTCAATGGTTTGTTTGGTATAATATACCAATTTTGATTCATCTGTAATGATTATGATGGATCCACACATCTCTTAAATACTGGTCACTATTTCTCCCCATAGAATTTTCCTAACTTCAACCAAGGATTATGTCCTACTAGCTGATCCTTTAACCACTCTATTTCCTTCTTTAATATTGATTTCAATTCTTGATTCTTATGAATTGTTGAATTTATGTTAATTAGATCCTCCCTAATATTATTTATCTAAAAATTCTTCACTATGAGTATTTTCTTGAGGTTTTCAAATTCACTATCCTTAATATTCAAGGTTGACATTGTTTCAAAATTCTTCTTAGAAGGATCTTCCTCTGTTTTTTATGGTTCTAAAGAAGTTGTTTCAAAAACATGTTCAAAATTTTCCTTTTTAATAATTTCAATCTATTGTGGATAATTTTTAAGCTAGTTATTCTTTTCAATTACTGGGGTAGTAGTTGCTCTTTTTCTTTTTGTGCATCTTCTAGTTCAAGAGTATGAACATGTTCATTACTGACATTTTGACCTTTCTTTTGAGTACTTAAATACCAATGTCCATATATTTTGTTAAAGTATATATAGAAAAATATTCATTTGGATTTATCCCTAGTCTAATTATACTATGCTCCAAGTCTCCAATCCTCATTTGTTTGGTTTGAATTTTTTCTTATTTCAGGTAATTAGTAACCTTTGTGAACATTTCTTTCAACTTGTGATAATTTATAACATTATTTGTGAAGCTTCTAAAGATCATTTCTCCATTTTGTTTGTGTAAGTCAATTTGGTTCACTAGATGAATCTTCTTTAAATCAATAGTAAACTTTGATTCCCTGTAATATTTTGCAGTTTTGACAGTTTGAACCTTTAGTTTCAAAACTACCATATTAGGTTGTCCCTTTTAATATCCAATGTAGAGAGAAACTTTTTTTGTGAAGAACCTAAACCTTGCATCCGTACTTCTATATAAGCATCCTATTTCATCTTCATATTCATGTTCTTAATTTCCATAAACTAAGAATAAAGGTTGTCTTGCTTTCCCATTGAAGGAGATATTCTAGAAGATTATGCTTCTTGAAACACAACATATATTAGCAAGATTTCCCAGTGAAATGTAAGCTTTCTTGATGTTTCTTCCTCTATGTTCAGAACTAAAGTTGAGTGTTCATCCTCTTTGACTCTTGTCAATTTATGCAACCTATGTTCTTCATATTCTATTCCTAAGAGTGAATATGACTATTGTATATTATCAAATCTTCTCTTGATCTCCTTTCCCTTTGGTTTTAGTGTATCCAGAATACTTGGTTGTGAATTTTGGCTTGCTTCTTATCTAATTTGTGTAGTCTAAACTGGATCCTTCTCCCAAACATATTTGTTTTCAAACTGTTCAAGCTCTATTTTTGGAGCATGTTTATAAGGGTTTTATCCCTACTTCACCATATACTTTGATATTATTTTATGTGGATCATATTGCTAGAATTCTCCTTGGGGAAATTTCATTTATTTGAACATCTCTTCAACATCTTATAATATTTATCTTGTGTTAACTAAGAAAGGTCCAACTTATTTCTTTAGTTTGAACATGGATGGGTTTTTTTAAATAAAAATGAATATGATATGAACTAAGACTATCTTTGATATATTCTAATGAAAATATCCCCATAGGCAAGAAAATTGGAAGCCTGTAAGGAGGTATTTAACCACCATATATTCTAATCTCTATAAGTTCCTTAAACAAATATCAGCCACCTACTATGGTATCTGGGTTGAGAGGTAGAATTTTTTATTTTATTTTTGGAAACATTCTAGGAGGAATCTCATCAAATAATAAATTGTATGTAACTAATAATAATTGATTGGAAAATTCAGTAAACCCTGAATTATAGGGATTCTTTATCACCACTAGTATCCAATGATTTATAGATATGACATTTCCATTATGATCTTCAATATGCAAATGAAGATTTTGAAATTTATTCACATGAAAATTATATATATATATATATATATATATATAAAAGAACTAATTGATCGCTAAAATATATAGTGATACTATAATGGGCTAACTGAACATTAATAACATCAACCAAGCACCAAGTGAAGTGAAACCAAATAAAATACCTTTTGTACTATGAAACGGAAGTTAAGAAACCAAAAATAGTATAATCTATAATCTAACCATCATCATATCCTAATAGATAGAAAAACAATCATATAATTTTCCTTGAAATTTCATGGAATATATGTGAGGGATAAGGGGGAACATTTTCTAGTAATTGAGAATTCATAGGCAAGAAAGACTCTAGAATAGTATCTAATATTCACTGGTTAAATAATTATAATATTGATTCACTAATTATTTATTCAGAGGTTGGGTTTGAATTGGAATTACTATCTTAATAATATCTTAAATAGATGTAGGATTAATGTAGAATAGGATAGCTCCATTCTTTGACAAGATAGCTTCTTTACTAGAAACATAATCTTCAACACATTAGGAAATAAAATTTGGGAAAGGGTGTGTCTAAGGGATGATAAATTGTGCCAAATAATATTCTTAGGTCAAGGAAATGTCTTATTGATATTTAAAATGATATAAATCCCAATCCTTTAGCTCATAAAGTTTGAATTCATAACGGGTTTCATGTGAATCTACTTCCTTGTCTGTTAATGACAAATCTTCAAAATTAATAGGGTGGGAAGAATCTGAAGATTGGGTTTTTATCACTTTAACCTTCATTTTTACTGAGGAATAAATATGGTAAGTCTTAAAGGTTACTCGATAGGTAGTTTCAATCACCTATGTGAGCTCTATAAACTATCGATGGTTTTTTTCTGTGGACAAATTGCTAGATCTTCATGGATTTGAGGAAGAGAAACAATTTTTCCCTTTTAACAATTAACCTAGTTGTTGACACATCTGACGTAATTTGACTAGACATAAATAATTTTATTGTGAAAAATATAATAGAATCCCACTCATTTATTTCACTAACATCATTACCAAATTATGGAATCATATATCAGTACCTTTACATCACCTAGATTCCTCTCGTATTTCCTACCGAGCACTAAACCTATGTGATTGATTGATGAGACACCTTGTTGTAAAATAAGGATCTCATTTGTCATGTCATCTAAGAGGTATACCATAGCTAATTTTAAAACCTTGGGTGGGGTGATATAATTCTTTGAATGATGAATGTCCTAAAGGTAAGTTACTTCTCTCAAAGTTACTTGGGCATGATTTCAACCCCCCATTCATTAAATGTCGACACCTTGGAGGCCTTGGCATGAATTTTCCACTATCAATATAATCATACTTCAATGGGGAATTGCCAAATTTGCATGAAAATTAAATTTTGGTGGAAGCATGAAACATATGCCCATTTAGATAGTTTTATTTGTTTAAGTAAATAAAAAATATCCAAATACTAAAAAACGGTTTTTGTTAGAACAAGTCCCAAACTCTTGGGGTTGTTTTGAGGTCCTAAATGATTGTTTTTAAAAATTCATGGGGTCGTTAGTTTCCATATCATACCCTAGCCCTACTAAAAATTTGTATTACTTAGATATTTATTTCCAATGAGCTATCGTGTACCCAATCATATATTGTATGCATAATTTGTGTCCACAAACATTTTGACATTTCATCTCCTAGGGTTAGATTATTGGACATTTATTTTTCTTTATTTATGTTAAAATGTCATTCTTTTAGCCTGTTATAATAGTTTTTTCAAATTCATGTAGCCACCATCTCTATATTCAAAGATAGCTGCCACCATTCTAGTCGTTTTGTGTTCTACAATATTTCTGTTATTTTATTTATTAATAAAGGTTCGGTTTCACCACATTATTATAATATCTTCCATATTATCTATGCATGTTCGATTTACTTTATTTCAATTCATGTCATTCCTTGTACACCTAAGATCATTGTTGTCAGAGTAATATTATTTGTGTTATTTCTCAGTGCATGTATCCAATAAGGTTAGGGTACAAAGAGTTGGGTCTAGAGTTATTTTCACTTGTGAATGATCACTCTCACAAATCTAACTATTCTCCAATGGTAGAAGAAAATAAATATGATAGAGATGGATATACTATAAAAAAATTTCTCAAGGAAGGACTCACATTGTAGAGGAATGATATGATGAATAATTTCGCCTAGATTCTTCAAGAATTGCCAAAAGTGGCCAGTTCAGCTTCAACAAGCGGAAATTTTAGAGGTGCGACAACCTTCAAGGTACAATTTAAAATTTGTATCCCCTTATTCAAAGGCCAAATAGATGTAAATGATTTGGAGATATGGATAAATATATTAGAGCGCTATTACTCTCTCCAATTTGTTTCGGCAATAATATCACCTTCATGCTACTCAGAGTTATTCCGCATGTCAAGCATTGGTGGGAACGTTATTGGGAGAGACAAAACAAAAACATGAGTTCATGATTTTCAATGTAGGATTAACTTGAGCCACTTTTTTTGATCCTCCTGAGGAGGAATTATACATATGCCCATAGTTAGTTTTACTTTTTTAAGTAAATAAAAAAAATTCAAATACTAAAAAACAGTTTTTGTTAGAACAAGTCCCAAACACTTGGGGTTGTTTTGAGGTCCTAAATGATTTTTTTTCTTTTTAAATTCATGGGGTCGTTGGTTTCCATATCATACCCTAGCCCCAGTCAAAAGTTGTATTACATAGATAGTTCTTTCCAATGAGCTATCATGTACCTGTTACACAACATTTTTTCATCGTCCCTGCAATCCCTCGTCCTGCATATTGGAGGATCATTCCCGTGACTTGTGAATATTGTCATACTCTACAAACACCTTCTTCGCATCCTTATGCATAAGGAAATCATTTCTCATGTTAGACATTTCCTCAAAAAGCACACAAAACCTATGTTTTGGCCTTGGCGCGGATAGCTAGTTCATCCCTCGCGCCGATGTGGAAGAATTGCACTAGAGCTCGCACCACCTGGCACTCTGTCTCAGTGCAACCCTTGCGCCAAGATATTTTAGTAATTTTTTTTAAAAATTAGAGGTGGAAGTTTCCTTCTAACTACCTCAGGGATGAGTCACTAGAAGTGGTTAAGTTGATCAGCCATGGATCTCTCTCTTTAGGTTGTGGTTTTCACGTCCCATGGAAAACTCCTTAATGATAGGCCTCTCCCTCTCCCTCTATATAAATAGGCCTTCTCCCATAATTATAGGGATCCTAACCTCTCCCTCTCACTCTATATAAATAGGCCTTATCCCTTTATGAAAGCTAGCTGAACATTTATCCAAGGAGCTGAACTTGGAGAAGAATACTATAGCTGAGTAATTGCTATTGAGAAGGTAGAACCAAGGAGAACTCCATAGAGAGAGTCTCGTCCGAATTCCTGACGAGCCTTTGTGAGATGCACTCCGCTTGAACCCTGCAAGAGGATATCACAACGTCGAGGCTTGGTTTTACTCTTCCTTCCATTTATTAATATACTCAACTATGGTGTTGGTTCCATCGTTGTGTTATGTTGTTTATGTAATGAAATTTATTTAGTCCTCTTCGACTGACTAATAGTTACGAATGTGAATTAGTACGTTGTATATCATCGTTGTTTCTTGTGTGTGTGCAGGTGTCTGAGCGTGAAAGCGGGCAGATCGTGATCTATCAAACCAAGAGCGAGGAGTGAGCCACTCTTTTCGACGACAACAACAACTAGGATCTTTGGTAAGTCATCTATCGAATCTCCATCCATTCGTTAACTAGGAATCAATATTATAGCTTGTTTTGTTTGTGGCTAGACCCACTCTAGGGCTAGTGGGATCGCCTCTGTCTGTAGAGGGGATTTACCTCACCAACAAATTGGCGACTCCATTGGGGATCAGTGTGAGTTTGTCTTTCACCCATAAGGTCTTCTTTTGGTCTTTTCTTGCTTGTTTTACCTTTTCTAATTATTCTGCTAAGTCTAGGAACCTTGTTCAGCCCCAGAGGATCAAATTTGACCTCTGTCTTTCAAATTTTTCCCTTTTTCTTGAGTGAATTGGCTTGGCGCGGTTTCTGTTCAGACAAACACACCGATTGGCAGTTGTTGCTAGTGCTGCACCCGCGCCATCCCTTTTTTGGCGCTGATTACAGCCAAACAGCCGCGCCAACCCCTGTAGGTGTTAGGGTTTGGTCTGTTTTGAGGATTTTTGGTCAGTGCTTATGCTTATGGGATATTTTAGGTATGAATTGAGTGATTTTGGATTGTTTTTTATTGTGATTAGCTTCCTTCCTTCAGTTTTTTGTCTATTTCCTATCAGCATCACAGCCCTAGGGTATTTAAGTGCTTTGTTATGCTGAGCCTCCTATAGGAGTTTGAGACTTTTGTTTCACAGTCAACTTCTTTCCTTGTTTGGTTGCATTCAACTCCCTTGATCCGTTTGAGTGATTGCATTGGTTGAATGATTCTTGAATCTTTCGTTCAATTTTGCTTCTTGTCACTCCAGGCATAGATCACTGCTTGCATGGGTATGTTTGGAAATATTTCTTCAATTCGAGAGACTACAACATTGTTTTGAGTTTCGTTATGTTTATCTTGGGTTGATTGAAATTATTTCACTTAAACTCTCGCATTAACGTTCTTGAGCTAGTGTTTTGGTTTGTTTTTCATGTCATTTAGTGCACTGTTTGCTCTATTACATTGAAAAATAAATAAATAAAAATTTGTTTGCATTCTTGTTTGCATCGTGAAATTGGAAGTCTTGCACATATCTAGCATTGGACATTCTAGGAAAGATTTCTTGTTTCCATTAGCTTGCATCAGATACTGTGGTGGATGTTTCCGCATGTTCTCATTATTTTCTATCGCTTGAAAACTCCTAACTTTCTCGTAGATAGCTTTTCATCAAACGAAATGGTATTTTTTGGCATGTAGCTTGCATTTAGGGATTTTTGAGGTCCAAAATTTGGTAGGACCTTGGAATTGAAACATAAATACAAGATCAACTTAAAATTTACTCAATTAACCTAAGGCAACATTGAAACCTAATGAAACATCTAGTGGTCTAAGTTAGAGACGTGTTCCGACGTCTTTAAACCTAGCAGCTGTCGCTTGCCATCTAGCTTCAGACAACACTAGTACAAAGTTGTGCTCCCCATACCATCGAGTATATAAAGGGAGACCCCTCTAGGTTGCAATCGTTTTATCTGTAGGAAGCCGAATCTACCACCTTGTAACCATTATACACCGAACACAGCATTCGAGGAGACTAATTGCACATACGTCAAGTCTTTGGTCATTCTTCTTTCATTTGATCACCAAGGTGTATATGGTAGTTCACGGAAACCTGGTACACCCTTCTACCTAGACTACCCATTCAGTCATTTTCAATCTTTACTGACTCCATAAATGTGAAAAGATCATCGAGCACTTGTCCTTTCACGCTCGCTTAAAACTGAAAGTGACTAGAGTCATATTTTTCTTGTTTCTTGACTCTTAAAACATGAAATAATGAAATTTTGGTTTCAATGTGGTAAAATAAACTACCTACGATTACACGCCCATTAAATTTTGATCGCTTGGCTTGTCTTTTTTTGCCTTGGCTTTTATATAAGAGTATTTGTTTTCGATCTCTTTTCCTTTTCTAGTGTACTACGGTCATAGTGGCAGAACCATCGGTTTGGTCTAGTGATAGTCCTTTATCGGACGATTCATCTGAAGCTTCTCAATCCTCTAGTTCTGCTGAGCTTCAGCAGCCTATTCTCCCGTCAGAGTACCCATTTGAAGAACCAGTTGAGTTTACTTGGCCTCTTTCAAACGCTTGGTTTGGGTTTGGGGTCGGGAAGCATTTTCCCCCTCTTACATCAGGTTCACCATTTTTGGCTGCTATCATACCTCCTAGTCCTCGTAGTCTTTTACAAGATCTCATAACGGATTCAGACATGGAATCGTCTGGTCCTATTGGTAGTGAGGGGATTCCTGTTTCTGATGAAGAATACCAAATTTTTCCGGAAAACATCCCTTAAGAGTCTGCTCAATCTTCACCATCAATGTCACTTCCAGCCGGATATAGATCTTTGGGTCATATTATGGCTGGTATTGCCTCCATGGCAGCATCAACTCCATCAAGGGGTCTGGTCCTTCCATCATTAGGGATGTCGCCAACGACACTTGTCTCATCAACACATTTTGTTACGCCTGTCCCAACTAGACATACTGTCTGCGTGGCTATGTCAGCACCAGTTGTCACCACTCAGTCACCAGGGGCTTTGCCTTCAGTAGAGACTTCACTTTCCATGGCAACCCCCGATGGCCTGTATTTTGAGGAGCATCGACTAGCTACTCAGCAGTAGAGCTCCCAGTCTTACCAGTCCCCTCAGGATTCTGGTGAGCCTTATCTTTCTCATTATGACGTGATTGGTAACCCCATTTATGCACTTCTGTTTCATTATGATGAGTACGAAAACCCTATCTATTTGCATGCTCTGGAAGCTTATCAGTTCCTTTCTGGTTTTAGACCTACCTTACCTATGCAACCTTCTAACCAACAAAGACAACCCTTTCAGGGAAAACCTTCGGTTCAGGAAGGGTATGCTTATGACCCACAAGGACAACCCTTTTAAGGACAACCTTCGGTCTAGCAAGGATTGTTTTAAGGTCCACAAGGACAGTCTTACAATCCATAAGGCCAACCTTTACAAGGTCAGCCTTCTATCCGACCTGGGTAAACTCAAGGACCTTATGGGCAACCGGTGTATCAACTAGGACCTTCATATGGTCCTGGGGGGTAGATTTATCCATCACAAGCGCAACCTTTCATGCAGCCACAATAGCTTGGGCCATCTTATGGTCCTGCTTCAGGTCAACCTAGTCATCAGGTACAGTCTGGCCCATTACAACCTGGGCCATCGTATGGTTCTGCTCTAGGTCAACCTAGTCATCAGGCACAACTTGGCCTGCCGCAACCATTAGGCCAACCTGCTTCGTAGGGACAACCTGGTGGCCCTCCACAGACAGTTCATGTTGCTCAGCCACCGCTCTACTCTACACCATAGTGGGTTCAACCTACGTGCCTGATTTATTTAGCTCAATAGGGTCCTACTTATCAGTAGCCCGTTCGACCCCAAGGCGCTTATTACCCTCGAGGTCAGTATCGACCGATTTACAATGCGCCTCAAAGTTCTGATTATTACCCTCAACCGCCAGGCTATACTTACATTCCCTAGAAAAATATTTATGCTATTTAATCAAGACCCTCATATACTCAGAATCAGTATTCTGGTCCTCAGTCGCCATATCAGCTGAACTATCTGGCTTATACCCCTTATGGTCCGAATCCTTTGGGACAGAACCAATGGGGGCAGAGTTACACTCAACCAGGATGGAATGTGGGTACGGGTCCTTATCAAGGACCTACTATGCCTTTTAACCCTCAATTACCCTTTCTCACCACGTTCCAATTACCGAATGTGTCCAAATTAACAAATGATCCAATCCTTCATAATCCATATTAGCCTCTGGTTCCAACCAAGGTTCCTAGTGATTACCCCAAGTTTGAAGGCAAGGATAGAGAATACCCCTAAGCACATGTCATGAAATACCATTTATGGAGTTCTTTGAATTCTTGGGTAGATGATACTATTCGACTCTATCTTTTCCAGCGAACTATCACTGGAGCTACTGCTAAGTGGTACATCGAGCTGTCTCACGGTATCTTTCAAGATTTCAACTCTCTCGCTATGGCGTTCCTTACTCATTTCCGGTTATCGGTTTGTTATGAAGCTGGGATGCATCTCCTAATATCCTTGAAACAAGACCAGGCTACCCATATCTCATACCACATTCATGAATGGAGACGTCGTCGTCATCTGATCAAATTTGAAATTCCTGATCAGCCTCTTACCCATTGGTTCACCACCTCTTTTATCATTCATATTGAAAAAGATATAGCCATGGGGGAATGTGTCACCGAGGAACAGGCCATTGCTCGTGCCCAGTACCTTGATTTAGTGTACTCTCAATCGAGAATTTTGTATGATATCTTGACCGATGCCCCACAACCTGGGACTTCTAAAGCACTGCCCACCCCATCCATTGACGGCGTTATTGGTTTCATGTCTCAAACTTCACATAATTCTTCCAACAATGGAAAGAAAAAAACAAATTCTTCCAATGATTCTGCTTCTCAGCCTACCCCAGATTCTGGAAAAACCTCAGAGGTCAATGCCGTTCAGGACAATCCTGCGGACAAGACATCCAAGGGGAAAAAGAAGGGCAAAGGCAAGGCCAAAGCCGATGCCCCAAAACCAGATTCGTCTAAACCTTGTGCTAATGATGGTTCACAGCATAAGCCAAAGTACCTCTGTTTGATTTTTGATGAGGAACACTACACTAAGGATTGTCCTATACGAGCCGAAGTTAGTAAATTGCTCAAAGGCACTAGGGGAACTCTGACTGTCCTCAAAGAACCTTTTCTGTCTCAACAAACACAGACGGTTAAGAAAGCTGCACCATCTACACTTTTGTCTCTCAAGTATTCATGATGAATGGTTCTACACCCATTTCCATTGCTAATCAGTTGAAGGATTATGCTGGATCACTTCAGGCAGCCGAGAAAGAGATCGCTGATGGTCCTCCTCCCCCACCTGCCTCTAGTCCTCTTGAGATTGAAAGGCCCAGTGCTAAACCCGTTATACGGCCACCTTCTAAAGGTGTTCTCCAGAAATATTCTTATAATCCTAACGCCCTTGCTGGTCAGCATTACAGTATTTTTGAGGATTTAGCACAGGCACCATCCGCGATGTTCGTGTTAGAAGTGCTCCAAAGTTTTCTGTCTCAACGAAAAGCATTATTATCTGCGATTGACAAAATTGATCCTGCTGATTCTAGCCTTCTCTCTTTCGTTTTAGAGAATTTCGTCCCCCAACTTCCACACCATATTGCGCTTGTCATACAAGTCAACATTAACAGTCTCAACATCCATAGAGTCGTTGTGGACGAAGGTGCATCCACTTGTTTCATGTCATCTGCTTGCTTGAAGGCTATTGGCTCTCCAGCACTAACTTCGTCACCCAATGCCCTCGAGGCATTTGAAGGAAGGGAATCGAAACCCTTAGCTGCTCTTGCCAGCTTGCCTATCACGCTACAAGGAAAGACAGTCAATGTCGAAGTAGAAGTATTTGATGCTAAAAACAATTACAATCTTTTACTCGGTCGCAGTTGGACTCACACTATGCTGTGCGTTCCATCCACCCTCTTTCATCTTCCAAAGTTTCCACACGAGGGAAAAATCATTACTATCGACCAGTTGTCATTATTTACATTGTCTTCTGAGAAAAACGTTCCATACATGGATCAGATTCCTTCTCCCCTCGACAGCATAGGGCTGGGTCTTTTCAAAGACCTTGCCCTCATGGGTATATTTCCCCTTCAGCCACCAAATACCGTTCAATTTAATATGATCTCTTGGTCGGATGACCCGAGGATTGTCCCTTTACCTGAATAGGCTGATTCATTTGGGGATTCGATGCCACTTACTCCAATTGAAATCAATTATTGCGAGCTTGTAGCTGCATCAGATTCTCCCCCTTTTGAAGATGCTCCTTTGACCATGTCTCTCGACATTTATTCTCAATCCACCTGGCTCAACGATGAAGATTCACCTGATCCTTTGAAAGAAGTGTTTCCATCCGATGAGGCCATTGTGGAAACCATGTCTCTCGAGGAACTACCATGGATCGATGGGCATCATCGTTCCTCGTTTATGCCTGGCCTCGAGGCAATGTCTAACTGTCTTGAGCATTTTTCATCTCAAGTTCCTTCTCCACCACTTTAAATGCCTATCTTGACTCATGAAGTCTTCAGTGAAGGTAACTTGAGTAACATCACGATGCCTATCAACATTTCCATGAGACTAGGAATTGTCGAGAACATCCATGTCAGAGTCACATGCTCTTCCGATGAAGTCCAAATGTACACTAACCTCTTTCGTGAATTTCGTGATGTTTTTGCCTGGTCTTACAAGGAGATGCCTGGAATTGATCCCAGTATTATGGTGCACTAGTTTCCCACCTACCTCAGTGAGAATCCTGTTCGCCAACGTCTTCGTCCATTGCATCCTCGGAAAGCCGCCGCCATAAAAGCTAAATTTGAAAAACTTCTCAAAGCGGGTTTCATTTATCCGATTCCTCTGACAGAGTGGGTTTCTAGCATTTTTCCTGTGGATAAGAAGTAGGGAACAAATGTTGGAGTCGATTTTGTGCTCCACCAATGTCTAACCCTCGAGGAAGCTAAGAAAGTTTTAAATTACTGCCACAGTGGCACCTGTGGTGGTCACATGTCCAATTATGCCACCGCACAAAAGATCCTTCATGCTCGCTATTTCTAGCCGTCCATTTTTAAATACTGCAATGTTGCTATACACAAATTCCATGCATGTCAGATATATCAATGCAAGATGTATGCGCCACTTGTTCCTTCACACCCTGTCGTTACCGTTGGTCCTTTTTCCAAATGGGGCATCGATTTTATGACATGTAACCCTTGCTCGGCCGGGGGGCATGCCTATATCACCATCGTCGTTGATTATTTTACAAAATGGGCCAAAGCAATGCCTACACTAGCTGCAGACGGTAAGACAACATCATAATTCATATTCAATCATGTTATTGCTCGGTTTGGTGTCCCTCAATCCATCATTACCGATCATGGTTCACATTTTCGAGTCTATATGATGGCAGAGCTGACGTCTAATTTGGGTCTATGTCACAATAGCTTAATGCCATATTACCCTTAAGCTAACTACCAAGTTGAAGACGTAAAAAAAGTTCTCGTTACGATGCTTCAACGAACAATTGGAATCCATAAATAAAATTAGCATCTCATGTTGTTTTAATCTCTATGGGCTTACCGAACGTTGATTGAGAGTGCAACCAGATTTACCCCATTTCAGTTGGTGTACGGTCTGGGAGCTACTCTTTCGATTGAGTGTGAAATTCCTTCACTCAAATTAGCTATGGAATTAATGCCTAATACTTCACCTGACGAAGAGTGTCTCCTCTATTTACAGAGATTGGATGAAACTCGTCGCTTAGCTGCTTTGGTCATCGAAGCACAAAAGAAGCGAGTCAAATCTCACTTTGACCAAATAGTTTCCGCTCATTCTTTTATCGAAGGCAACCTCATTCTCCTGTATGATCAAGCTCATGACAAGATGGGGGCAAGTAAATTCCAACCCATGTAGTATGGGCCCTACATCATCAAACGTGTGTTACAGAATGGAGCTTATGAGCTTATTGATTATGAAGGTTATCCCTTGGCACAGCCTAGAAATGGGTTGTATCTGAAAAAATATTATTCTTGAGTCATTCATGCATGATATGTGTACATAGGTGATTTTTTTCATTTTTGTGCATGTTTAGGTTTTATGTGCTTTGTAAGATTTTTTCTGCTTATTGGGTCTTGCTGGTTCTGCAGATGTCTATTACCCCTTATGTCAGTTTCGCGGATGGTGCTTCCCGTAGTACCAGGAGCTTATCTTTGACAGCCTGGGTAATTTATAATCTTGTTGGTGAGTTGATTAACCTACAAGGTATTTGTCTAGGAAAAAATACGAACAACGTCGCTGAATATAGTGCTATTTTGGAACTATTAACTGAGGCAGTTAACCTCTTCATACACACATTGCTTGTAAATCTAGATTTGCAGCTTGTTGTTCTTCAACTTAACGGTCATTATTCGGTCTGAAACCCATGCATTTTGAGATTGTATTTACGTATTCGTTTGCTTGAAAGACATTTTGATTTGATCACATATCAACATATACCAAGACAAAAGAATACATTAACTGATGCAGTGGCTAACATTGTATTAGATAGACATTTGCGCAATTTATAAAACATCATCATATGTAAATAGAACCATGTAGAAAATAGATGTATATATATATATATCAATTTTTTGCAGCGTGTGCATAATAAAAACCCAAAAAATATATATGTATGTTTCATTTACATCTCGAGACAACATGTCTCTCAAAAATATGCAGAAATAAAAATCCTAGGTGCCTAATCAACGTGGTGCTCATGATAGGATGTCACAACCCGTACCAACCGCCTCAGCAAGAGGTGGATACTACTCGGCACCCCTACATTATGCCTCTGATAGGTCCAAGGAACATCATTAAGGCTAGCATAGTCCAGGATCCCATGGGCGATCCCCTCTAGGTTTTGTACTATCTCCTCCTCACCGCCCTCACCATGAGGATCGAAATCGCGAGGAGTTCGCCTCGCTATCGGCAACATACCTGTAGGCCTCTCTGGGCCAACATCTGCATACATGCAAGATTAACTGTCAGAAAATGCATATATACCAAAAAGTCATAAACTCATGAAAATAAAAAATGAGTCTCACCTAGCTCTTCATCCCAATCCTCTCCCTCCGGGAGTGGGAGGTCTGGATCACCAGTGAAATCTGTACCAGAGTAAGGCCAGTCCTCCATGACAATCAGTTTTCAACTGAGCCAATCAAAAAATTCTAGCCTCTAGGACATCTCTTGGCCACCCCCTGCTCTAGGCATCATCGGGCCATCCATGGTTCTCTGGGTGGTGGCATCGAGAAAATGACCTCCTGAAGCTAGAATATTGATAGTCGTTCCAAGAAGAATGATACCAAAATGGATCCATACCCAAATTGCTTTAGTTTGGTCTTCTTGCACTTGATTATTTATCGCTTAATGTTAATAGTCATGGCCTCTACCCAGTTGTAGAGAGTCAGGTTCAGGCAATCTCCGGAAATAATCAGTTGTGTCTTTGTGGCCTCATGCGGTGCTTGTGATCCTGTAGCCTGCGTGATAGTGTGCAACACTACTTTTAGTGCCAGATCTAGGATGGTTTGGATGTCAACCTTCCAGCTCCTTGTTCCTTTGTGTGCCCCTCAACACACTCTGTCGATCACCATCCCCATACTTTCCCCAGAAGGATGGGTACTAGTCAGCATAGGGACTGCACCCCTCCGCGACAATCCTGTGATAAAATACACATTAGAGACTTCGAGTTCGAGTTCCTGATCTTGAAGCATGAACTTTTCTTGGTCTTCATCCTAGATGATTATCAGATACTGAAGCAATTCTATCTGAGCCTAGAGGCACGGTGTTAGGAAGAATTTCCTTAGCCCACAGTCTCTGAGGGCATCCATGCATTGCTCATTCTCCGTGGCAAGTTCATCTTCCTCACTGTGTTCTCTCTCTTTCCACTCAATCACCATTCTTTATTCTTGGTACCTATACATTGTTCATATGAGCATTGTTAGTCTACTTAGGCATTGAAATTTGCAAACAATTGACTACATTTTCCTTAAATTTATGTGGATTTTTGGGTTGCGTGGTTGGCGCGACTATTTCGTAAACAGTTGTGCCAATGGGCGCACCCTCTGTGTAAAAAAGGGGTGACTGGTGTGGGTCCGTGCACGAAACCTGCGCCAACCGCGATGCCCTAGTTTTGACAAATCCTCTTCTAAAGGAATCAAAATGACAAATACAGGTAATGAAATTTAGCTTAAAATATGGCAAATGGTTTCGGCTCCTACTTGAGACTGACAGAATCAAGATTGGTTCACTGGATCACTCACAATCGTCACCACAAAATCACAAGGCAAATGGGTCACTATTGCTCAACAAAGAGGTAAAAGTGAAAAGTAAATAATTTTTACCACTTATGGCATTTTATAACTTCTCAAAATCTTAAATTAGGTTTTAAAACATATTGTCTATTATTTTATCATATTATTTTCGAGAAATAGGTTTTACACACGTATTTTGTGCAACAACAGGGTTTCACATGGTTATGACGAAGAAACGAGTTATATTTTACACTTTTTCGGACTCAGTAAAAATACGAAAAAGTCACTACTGGAGTCACCTTTCAGCTCTTTTCTGACTCTCTAAAACTGCAAATATTGCCAAGACAGTTGTCGTTTTGAACTCGTTAAATGGCTGCGAAACGATATCTACCCAGTATACGTTTACCCCTTTTTCAGGCTAGGATAGATTATTTACGAAAAAGGAATACCTTAGCCTATCACGACTAAGAGGTTATCTCAGATGTTGTTTTCTACCTTTTCGGATCTAAGAGAATATTTACGAAAGGGCCTTGCTGGATTTTTCTTTTCCACTTTCTTTCCAAACTCTCTAAACATGAAAAGATGTCGAGTTCTCTCTTTGTCAGACTCGTTAAAAACTGATGATATCGGATTTCGTCGATATGATGTTACTCGAGTTCCTCCTTCCTAGGGCTCGTAAAATGTAATAGGTTGGTTTTGTCTGAAGGAAAACTTACATCACAAGCATATGATATCCCCTTCAAGCTTGTTCACAAAAATAATTGGGATGCTTTCCAGAAATGGTGGGGGAAAATGGAACCAGAATTTAGTCGGCAGCATGTCACTCTTGAACATGGCACTTGTCTGCATTCATGTTGGGTTTGGGACATCTCACTTCGTTTTTTTTTTTCCTCCATGGGTTTGGGTAATCTCTTTTGACCGCTCATTTTCTCTCTACCACGTCACCATGACCTCAGATCCCTTGATGTCAAATACTGCCAAATCCAGTGTCGTGCTACTGATATGTTCAAGAGAAGTTTTGCCTCTGTAATTTTCAACCTCCCTCTGATTCTCTATTGGTATTAATTCAAAAATCATCATATTCCTCTGTCTCATGTCGATGATGTGGGAAACATCATGGCCCTCCTTCAACTAGGTCGCTTCCTGTCGACTTCAGCTCATTTTCTAGGAAGCTGATCCAGAGACTCCCTTCAGGTACCTTGGAGCATGCATGCCTTAATGGTATGTTCTTTGCATCTGTCACAAGGTTCACATCATTGGCTTTTGTTTGGATTATTCTACGGGTGTTCGATGCTAGATCACTATTCAAATTCCGTGGATTGTACCTTTCGTACCTTGAGAGCCGTTGTCATTATATGTGGTTTCTCTCATGTCTGTTAACAACTCTCATTATTGGTTGTTAATTAGACAATGTTCCTGCATGTTCGACTTCAACTTTTATATTCGCATGCTTGAACTTGTACTTTGTTCGGGTTGGGATGGAGTGCAAGACCCTGGGTTTTGTCTGATGAAATCCAGGCTGCAGGTTCTTTGTGGATTACTATGACTTATTACATGACTCTTCTGACTGGATGGCTGCGACCATACCTAAGTCTATTTTTTGATCCTTATTGCTGGGTGGCTGGGTCCATACCTCGGATCTCACTTTTTATGTACTCTATTATGGATGGTTGTGCCCATACCACATATCATGTATCAGAGATATCAGTTGTATTTGTACTTGCAGGTTTTCCAATAGCAGTGTTTTGGTCAAACGCGTTCTCATAAATCATTTCACCCCTCCCTCTCTCTTGGACCTCATGCTTTAGGGGGCATCTGTTACGCAACATTTTTTCACCGTCCCTGCAATCCCTCGTCCCACATATTGGAGGATCATTCCCGTGACTTGTGAATAGTTTCATACTCTGCAAACACCTTTTTTTCATCCTTATACATAAGCACATCATTTCTCTTGTTAGAAATTTCCTCAAAAAGCAAACAAAACCTATATTTTGGCCTTGGCATGGATAGCCAGTTCATCCCTTGCACCGATGTGGAATATTTGCGCTAGAGCCCATGCCACCTGGCACTCTGTCTCAGTGCAGCCCTCGCGCCAAGATGTTTTAGGAATATTTTTAAAAAATTAGAGTCGGAAGTTTCCTTCTAACTACCTCAGGGATGAGTCACTGGAAGTGGTTAAGTTGATCAGTCAGGGATATCTCTCTTTAGGCAGTGGTTTTCACCTCCCATGGAACACTCTTTAAAGATAGGCCTCCTTTCCATAATTATAGGGATCCTAACCTCTCCTTCTCCCTCTATATAAATAGGGCTTCTCCCTTTATGAAAGCTAGCTGAACATTTAGCCAATGAGTTGAACTTGGAGAATAATACTATAGCTGAGTAATTCCTATTGAGAAGGTAGAACCAAGGAGAACTCTGTAGAGAGAGTCCCATCTGAATTCCTGATGAGCCTTTGTGAGACACACTCTGCTTGAACCCTGCTAGAGGAGATTGCAACATTGAAGCTTGGTTGTACTCTTCCTTCCATTTATTAATATACTCGACTATGGTGTTGGTTCCATCGTTTTGTTATGTTGTTTATGTAATGCAACTTATTTAGTCCTCTTTGATTGACTAATAGTTACAAATGTGAATTAGTACGTTGTTTCTTATGTGTGTGCAAGTGTCCGAGTGTGAAATCGGGTGGATTGTGATATTTCAAACTAGGAGCGAGGAGTGAGCCACTCTTTTTGATGACAACAACAACATAGGATCTCCGGTAAGTCATCTATCGAATCTCCATCCATTCGTTAACTAGGAATCAATATTATGGCTTGTTCTATTTGTGGCTAGACCCACTCTAGGGCTAGTGGGATCGCCTCTGTCTGCAAAGGGGATTTACCTCACCAAAATTACCCAATCATATATTGTATGCATAATTTGTACCCACAAAATTTTTGACATTTAATCTCCTAGGGTTAGATTATTGGACATTTACTTTTCTTTATTTATGTTAAAATATCATTCTTTCAGCCTCTTGTAATATTTTTTTCAAATTCATGTAGCCACCATCTCTATATTCAAAGATAGCTACCACCATTCTAGTCGTTTTGTGTTCTACAATATTTCTATTATTTTATTTATTAATAAAGGTTCAGTTTCACCACATTATTGTAATATCTTCCATATTATCTATTCATGTTCAATTTACTTTATTTCAATTCATGTCATTCCTTGTACACCTAAGATCATTTTTTTCAGAGTAATATTATCTGTGTTATTTCTCAGTGCATGTATCCAATAAGGTTAGGGTACAGAGAGTTGGGTCTAGAGTTATTTTCACTTGTGAATGATCATTCTCACAAATCTAAGTATTCTCCAATAGTAGAAGAAAATAAATATGATAGAGATGGATATACTATCAAATTGTTTCTCAAGGAAGGACTCGTGTTGTAGAGGAATGATATGATGAATAATTTCACCTAGATTCTTCAGACATTGCCAAAAGTGGCCAATTCAGCTTCGACAAGCGGAAATTTTAGAGGTGTGACAACCTTCAAGGTACAAGTTAAAATTTATATCCCCTTATTCAAAGGAAAAATAGATGTAAATGATTTGGAGATATGAATAATATATTAGAGGGATATTACTCTCTCCAATTTTTTTCGGCAATAACATCACCTTCATGCTACTCAGAGTTATTCCCCATGTCAAGCATTGGTGGGAACGTTACTGGGAGAGACAAAACAAAAACATGAGTCCATGATTTTCAATGTAGGATACACTTGACCCACTTTTGTTGATCCTCTCGAGGAGGAATTATACATTTTAGGGAACTATGATGACCAATACACGAGATGGACAACTTTTCAATAGGAGAGAGACCAAACGGTGCCAAAGTACACCAATAATTTCCTCACCTTGCACTCATACTTGGGTATCATTAAAACTCCAAGAAACACCTAGTCTTGAATTACCATACTAACATACATTAGTACATCCAAATGAATATGGATTTCCTATACATCTCATTATTTGAAGTTGTTTATTTATATGTTGTCAAAATTTAGAAGAAATTGAAGCAACAAAATAAGTCAAAGTTTGTATCTATAAATATCATGTGACTTAATCTTGAAAAGGGTGGCACTAACTCATATAAAATGTTACAAAGTAATGAGAGTCAACTTCAATACAAGTAGCCAAATTTGTAGGAAAATAAGGGTGATGGTAAGTCAAAAAAATACAATTGAAATTTGTGTGAGTTCCATAAAATACCTTGGCATGACACTCATGAATGTCTCTCGAAACAACCATTTTTGGAGGAGATTAAAGAAATGGAAATATAATCTAGTTCTATTCTGATTTAGAACACGATAGAGGAGATTTATTCATTAATGAAAATGGCTACAAATATCCAACCATAAGAGCCACAAGAGTCTAATATGGGAGAGCGCATATTCCACTCACAAATGTGGGTGAAAGAGACACCACTCCATTTCATCATTGATAGAGAGCTCCAAAAGAACTTAATATCAATCGATGCCATCAAGAGATTGAAGTTGTTGACAATTCCATACCCCAAACTATACATCATTGGATGGTTGAGCCATGGAAAAGACATTTGTGTCAGTCACTAGTGTTGCTTCTCCTATGGTATGAATCCCTTTATAGATGGGGTAATGGTGTGATGTTTCCCTACTTTAATTTTGTGATCTTAGTTTAACACAACCTTATATGTGGAAACATCATGTTTTTATGAGTCTCATCCTCAAAGTTTCATTGTTACTCTCAAAGGTTAGCTCTACAGGCTACTAGAGGTAGTCCCAACTACCGCAATTTCATTGATCTTAGCAAAATAGTTTTAAAAGGTAATACCTCAAACTAAAAATTTTGTTATCTTCATGGTTTGGAAAAAAGTTAAAGGAAGGTGACTGCAACCACCACAACCTATACAGGAGGCCTCCCTACACAACAAAAGCAACTGGACAAGATTGTAGAGACATATAGATATATATTTACTCCACTTGTGGAGGTGCCTCTACACTTCCAAGTCAAAAATGTGATTGACTTAGTACTTGGCGCTCCTTTACATAATGGACCGATATAAAAACACTCTCTCTTGGAGAATAAGAAAAAAAAAAAAATCAAATTCATGAGCTCATCCAAAAGGGCCACATTTAACTTAGCTCCTCACCTTGTAGGATTCCAATTATGTTGGTGAAAAACAAGGATGGGACATGGAGACTCTGTATTGATTATAGAGCCATAAAAAAACCACTATGAATAATAGATACCCAATCCCTAGGATTGACGAACTTGTTTTCTAGCTTAAGGCCGCCAAGTTATTTAGTCATATTAATCTAAATTTAGGATACCATCGGGTTCCAATTGAACAAAATGATGTATGGAAGACAAAAATAAAATATAAATAAGGCCTTTTAGAGTGGTTCATAATGCCATTTGGCTTGAATAATTATATAGAAACATTCATGAGGATGGTGGATGGTATCCTATGACTATTCACAAACTCTTTTTTGGTTGTATATTTGGATGAAATCCTCATCTTTAGTAGAATGAAAGTAGAACATTTGTAGTGCATTCAATAGTCCTTAATCACCCTAAGGCAATGTTGTCCTCTGAGATAATTGGGGTCAATTGATTATGCCAAAGCATCAATAATATTTTCTTTGTTTTAAGTTTGGATTTTTTGGATGACTAATGTATAAAACAATTTGCATACATTTGTGCTTAAACTTTAGATAATATTAATCAATAAAGAAAAGGTATGTTGCTTTATTTCAAACAGTGATTTGAGATTGCACGTGTTAAAGCAGAAAATGTAAGAAGGTATGATTAATAAAACAATTAAATTGAATATTTTAATAATCATAAGTGTGAAAGACTGTCAAACAATGTTTAACAACTTAACAAACCATATTTAATATAATGAATATGTTGACACTTAATTGATGTAGAGGGACTTACATAAACAGACAGTTCAATAAGCCATTCTCTAATATGGATAATAACCTCAGGGATTTAAGATAGGCTGAAAACCAACTTTTCTTACCTAGTTATCTTCATAAACATTAAACATATGCATAAAATAAGATCTAATGAAAACTAGAAAACTTACAAGGGAACAAATTGAATGAAACAAATCCATAATCCTTTTATTATCATCAATGATCAAAGCTTCTACATTTTTTCTTACAAAATGATCATCCAAGGGTGAAACCCTTAATAACTTGTATGGATATTTATTTATAATAGTTTCCATGACTAAGAAAATATCTAAAACTGATTACAATAATAGTATCAAATAATTGGAAAACAAAACTGCTGAATGATTTGTCACTGTTTTGAAGGAAACAATTGATGATTTGGCCCAAAAAATGACGATGTGTTGTCATGTTGTTGGGATGAGAAATTACTCGATTGTTCCACATATTTTATCCCGTATTTCTTCACTTGGAATCTCCAGATTTACCACCCTTGTAAATACTTCATCCACCTCTATATAAATTTCGAAAGTTGGCTTGATGATAAACATGTTGCCTCCCTATAATTTGCAAGATTGGCAAGAACAAGTAGTAGGGAACCACATCAAACCACTTTGGAGTCCAAGGACCTAGCCTTCCTGCACTCAGAGAGGGCTCTCTCTATGCTTATGTTAAATTGATTTATCTTTATGCTTATGTTTTCTGATTTTAGGCTAGTTATGAAGTTCGGGATTGTTCTGTCTTTTTTGTTTGATTGATTGATTGATTGTAGTTGAACAGATAGACTCTGTGAAGCTTAATCCATTGGGCTATGGAGTCATAAAAGGTTTTAATTGTACATCAACTCTGCAAGGTTTTTCATAGGGAAAGCTAACTATATCAATTGTATCTTTTTAGTTTAGATGAAATATGAAATGATAACAAGTTGTGAATTCAGTAAAACGAAAGGGAAATTGAGAATCCTTTAACTATACTTCAAAAATAAAATCCTTTAAGGTAATAGTTTCAAGAGGAACTAAAGAGTAGAACACCCCTGCATTCTTTAGCTAAAACTCTACTAAGAAAATCTTTAAGACAAAAATCCAGCAATGCTAAAGAGCAGGACACCGTTGAATTCTCTAGCTATTATGTAGTATTTCCAAATGGGAAAACTCAACAATACATGCCAAAATAACACATTTTTTTAGAAATGTATGAAATTAAAGTTATATGAAGATTATGGGTCCCTTATATCTGTCATTATAGTAACTAGATCTGAAAGGAAATCAGAAAAAAATCACTATTGCATAGTTAAACAGGTCTCTTGTGCCATAAATAGCTCAAAATCATGCAAAAATAGGGACTGCAACCATGTGTGAAAGATGGAATACCATGACAGCATTATTTTATTACCTATGCAATAGCAGTAGATTTTACATCAGGTCTGGAGCAAGTATGTGGACAAAAATTTAGAGCTATATCAGATCCATGCACTATACAAGCTCTTTTATCAATCCCCCTTGGGGTTTTTAGCAAAACACCATGTACAAAGTGTAGATCTGAGATATAAGACTGCAGATATATGGAAATATTTAGATCTAGAAAGTGGATCTGATTTGATATAAACAATAAAATGATCTCCTCCAACAGATCTCCAAAGTCAAGGGCAGATCCCCAACACTCAGAAAATTAGCTCTCCAAATGGTGCACTAAATCACCGTGCAGCAGCTCCTTCAAAAATAACGCAAATATGGACTTATCCTGTGCTTTAGGGGACAAAATAATGTTGGCCTACAGGAAATATATGGAAATTAATCTCAACTCTTCCAATATTGTCCTCTCAATGGAGTAGAATCCTCCACTGAAAAGAAGCATTAAAATGGTCTAGATCTGAAGATCTAGCCTCCACTTGCTCTAACTTACTGAAACAATCAAACCCTCAATAGGATCTATGATGCCAAGTGAATATGAATTTTTGCCTCAATCCAGATAGTGGACAATATGGTGCAAGACTCATCCAAGAGCTCTTCAAGGAAAGAGAAGGAATTCCTAAACAGGAAGACCTTGTGCTAAACAACACTCTATCTCAGCTAAACAGCCAGAGAAATAAATATGTCTAAATAGACCATATACTGAAAAAATAATAATCATAAGCTAACCCCATATGGCTTCCATCCTCCTCCTTATAAACAATGTGAGCCTTCTCACCTTTGGTCCCACTCATTAGGGTTTCCATCTTCATGCAATGAATCTCGCTCCAAACTGCATTGTCCCATCATCAATACCGCTCCTCCATAACAATGCTGATGGATTTGGTCAATTGTGACTATATATCCATGCAATGTATTCTTCCACACTCAAGGTGGATTTATTCCAACTATCTAAATAGATCCATATTCCCACTGAGTTGTCTTCATTAATGTTCCACATCCTCCATAATAACTTTGTTGACTTGGTCAAACTTGACTTTGTCCACATGCATTTAGCCTTTGTCTACACATCAAGGTGGTTTTATCCAGTTATGAATATGATCCCTTTCCCATTAAGAGGGATTTTATTGTTGCTAAAAATATTTATGGGCTTCCCCACCCATTTATTTATCTAACTATGTGTTTGGAGCAAAAATTAATATTCCAACTAGCTACATGCTAAGTTAGGAATATTAGTCCTCCCCTCCCAAATGTTGCTTGTCCTCAAGCAACTGCAAGGATAGAAATGGAGAGCCTCCCCTCTTCCTCCTGTAGCATCCTCTAGTGATAAGTTCCTCCAAAGAAAAATATGATTTCTCAACAATATGTCCTCAAGTTGTTCCTCCCATGTGTAAAAGTATGCCTTTGGTGAAAATTCCAAATGGCTCTCATCATGAAAATGTGGGATATACATGGAAAAAACTATATGCAGTCTAGAGGCCTTCTTGAGGCATGGAATCTGAGATATATTGGCAATCATCATCCCCATGTGAAGCCTCCATCCCCAAGCTATCATCCACAAAAAGTAAGTCACCCTCAAACATGGTAACTCATAAAAAATCTCCTCCACCTTAGGCTCCTGCAAAGAAGGTGGACTGCATAGCTGAATATGTGGGACTAAAATGTCCATCCCACGCTTCTTCTCTCTCCACTTATGATATGTATGGGGTTGTTGCTAATATTGGGATGAAATATCACGGTCTCCAAGAATGATCCAAGTCACCCCACCAATCAAAACATCCATGAAGTGCATCTCCCAAGAACTCAAGTTCTCCAAATCGCTCCCCCCACATGAAGACAAGAGGTGTAGTGTGGAAATCATGGTTTTCCCACTGTTTCTCCTGAAACATGTAACATATGAAGTATGGATAATCATACTCCCAATGGGCACCTCCAACCTTTGTGCCATCCTCCCAACAAAGCTTCCCATAATAACAAGAACATCATCAATACATGGAAGCAAAAACAGATAGAAACAAGTTGCCATATGAAAACCAAGAGGTGGATCATAGTTCCATATGTGGAACCAGTGCAATTCATACCTTGCCTGCCTCAATATAAAGTATAACAAGTGTCTTTTCAGCCACTTTTTTTCTGCCATAATCATCCTACAATATGAAATCATGAAAGTAATATTTGGTGCCAATGGTGCACACCAAAAATCATGTGGCACCCCCCACAATCCACAAATAGAATGGCCAACATCAATGTTTCAAATGGCCTCAAGTACATCCCAATACAATATACAATAAGGAAAGACCTTCCTTGGTACAATATGATGCTCATAAAAAATAAAGGAGTGCAAATCATAAAGTATAAATATACATCCCATATCATGTGCTTTGGTCATTGAGCTGAAATGGCTCAATTGAAAGTTCTCCCTCACTCCAAACGAGTAGGGAAGTGGTTGTGACAACCTCTACATAATCATATAGGCTATGCATCCCCCCATATGTTGATATACATCCTGTTGGATGCCCTCCCAAGTGAACTCCTCCAGTAAGGGATGATATGCATCAAGGTGCATGGAAAGAAATCCCACAAGTGCTGCATGTAGATATCTCTTCTTATGCTTGAAAATCCAAGTCAAGAAGGTCATATCATGGTAATAGATGTCTCCATCCACTACTCCATCACTCTCATCTCCTACATGCCTCCCTAGTGCATCATATGTGAAGTGATCCTAGGAACACTCCATCAAACAACCCAAGCTCCCAAGTGACAGTGTTTTTGGTCTTTGTAATAAGGCTCCTGTCATCTCATAGCTCCATCCTTTGACATCCCACATGTCAAATTCATCATCAAACATAATGCTGCTATATGTGAGAGATCCCTCCCAAAGTGGAAGCACCTCCTCATCTTCCAAGGTTAAAGAGTAGCCTCTTTGCACCATGATTGTGCCATCTCCTACTCCCGCAACATCATACAAAGTATGGGATAAGATCAACCCATACTCTCTCAATAACAACCAAAGAAAAAATATCTCTAGTTTCCTCCCCACACCATCATCATGTAAGTCATGGAGCAAAAACATGAGAGTTGATATGAAATATATCACATCATTCCAATGCACCCAAACTCCTTGCTTCCATATGATGTAAGTGTCATGCCAAATTCCATCCATCCACATACCCTTTGAAATATAATGTGTGATAGGTTGACCAAAATCTTTCAAGAGTAACCAATGCAGTCTTGCATCCTGCTGTCCAATGTCATAGATTTGCAAGTGGTTTCTCAACCTCCTGCTCATCAACATCACCCATCCAACCCATGGTGAGTGTCTATCATCATGTCCAAAAGTGGAATTCCTCCAATAGAGAATACCATCCTCCCAAATCATATTTCTTCCTTTGCATTTCATGGGATGTTGAAATGCAATCCCTTAGAGATCTCCAAACGAAGACCACTCATCAATGACCAAGTTGACCCCATAAGGATCCAAATAGGTGGTAGGAAAAAACCTCCCATCATGATGTGAAAGACCCATCAAGAAATATCCATCGCAATCATGAGAGATATTATCCATCATAAGGTGTCCTCCAGCAGCTATCTTCCCATCCTTTTTCATACATATGGGAAGGTCATTGGAATGCTCCAATGATGGTTGGGCTCCCAACTCATCACTGCTGCTCAATGACAGCATTGTTGAGCTCCATGATGGTGCAGCTACTACCTCAAGATCATTTCTAATGTTGAACACATAGTTTTGAAATTTATTGGTCAAGATAATACTCATTTCATCCTCCAAGAATCTACATTCCAACCTCAAGGGTTGTGTGCAACTCAACAATGATACATTAGGATAATTGTTTGCCTCCTCCTTGAACAAATCAAGGCTGTTCAGTGCAGTGAAAGTTTGCTACTCCAAATCAGCAATATACTTTGACCCTTGGTCATGTAATGGTACATTCCCATCATCTTCCATATGATGTATTGAAATAACAAGAAATGGAAACATGTGCATACCTTGGTACAATTTGGGAACATCTTGTACTGCTACAAAGGTTCCTCCTTTTGGTGTGATGGCTTCTCCAACTACTGATGATGATGGCTGCTCTTCCATGGCTTCGTCAGTGCTGGTACAAGTCTCCTCTTCTTCATGCATCTCAAAAATGGTGCATGGGACTCTAGAGATCAAGAGAACAAGATCACTTTGAAAAGGTACAAGTGTCCTCTCTCCTGAAGCAATTGCTCCTGCAGTAAGTGGTGGTGAAGGATTCTTATCCTCTCATTTAGTCTTATCAAAATTATTAATCAACCTTTGAGTAAAATCTTCATATGCAGTCAATTTTGCATGACTCAAATGGCTAAACCACCAATTATTTGCTTCACCTTGAAGGTGCAGTGCTGCAATCTCAACAGCTTCTTACTCTACTACTAGATGTAGCAGAAAAAATGCATCCAACTTCTTTCCCCAAGCCTTTGTTGTACATGAGGATGTCCCATCAAAGGTAGACTATAGAAATATATTGCCCTTCATTCTTCTATTGCTGCAAGGTCTCCTTTCTTCTTTGAGCTAAATAAACTGTGGTAGAGTTAGATTCTTCTCGATAGCTCTCGGTGGAGACTTATATTATGCAAGATATTCACTTATAATCTCATGATCTAAGTATTATTTATTTCTATGCCTCTTATCTTTCAAAGAAAAGGCCATAGTATGTTTCTTTGGAGCTTTATGCAATACCAGATCTTCGTTTTGCTGATAGGAAGTACATGGATCTTCCTTATCTTGAAACCCTAGTGTGGTTTCATTTATTTTCTCCATTCTTCTTTGCTTGACCTCCTGGGTTAGGTCCTTCTTAGATCTAAAAAGAGATGAGATTAAACTTATTCCTCCCATCATTTTTATCTCTTTCTTCTTCTATAGCATCTTGTCTTAAAACTCACAGGCTGTGCCAAAGATCATGCTCTGATACTGTTTAGTCAATTTAGTGTCCTAAATTGATAGCATAAATTATTGACCAGGGCTAGTAAACTAATGAAGTATAATGCACTATATGTGCCTAAGTATCCCTTTTTCTTACTTCGTTGCTTTTAGTGTTTTATAGATGTTTTGCAGTTTTTATGTTTGATTCTTAGTATGCTACTCTATGCTAAAAAGATGAAGTTAAATCTTTATCAAGAGGGAGAAAAGGAAATGTTAAGAAATGATTTAAAACATAATTTATTTGCAAGTTCTGTTTCTAACTAGAAAATAATGAAAACAGAGAGTCGTAATCCATGGATATTACAGCTTCTAAATGAACATTCATGAAATAAAAAGTAACTAAAAACACTACAACTTAATCTGATTCATTTAGTTAGAGATTTGTTGGAAGAGCTTGTGAAAAAGAATAATTCTAATGCAATGAGGATCTCCTAAAAACATAAAAGGAAATACTGAAACAAACAGTAACTTAGAACATTACAGTGAAATCTCATTCATTTGATAGAGGTTTATTGGAAGAGCTTGAGAAAAATATTACTATAATGTAGTAAGGATCTCCTATGAAGTGTTGAAACAACTTATAACATTAAAACTAAATCTCATTCATGAGTTAGAAGTTTATTGGAAGAGATTTTTGAAAGAGATTAATCATAATGTGATAAGGATCTTCTATGAAACAAAACAATCAATAACTCACAATATTACAACTAAGTCTCATTCGTGAATTAGAGATTTATTGGAAAAGATTTTGAAAGAGACTAATTGTAGTATAATGAGGATCTTATTTTTAACTAAATGACAGAAAATGAAATGCTAATAACTCAGAATGTTGCAATTGAATCCCGTTCATTTAATAGATATATATTGGAAGAGCTTGAGAAAGAGACTAAATGCAATATCATGAGGATCCTTTATCTAAGAAAATGACATGAAACATAATGCTAAAAAATATGATTTCAGAAAGCAGTCTAAGTAAAGAAATATGACAAAACAGAATTGAAAATGACTTATCTAGAAAACATGTAAAACCTCCTCGAATAGCAGGGGCCCTCTGCTAACAATTAGGCATTGATCCTTTAACTCCTCAAGATTGTATTTAGAACAACATCAAGGCCAAAACTCCTTTTTATTAACACAAGACTTGAAAACAGAGTATCACCGTAATGATAAAATATGTATCAACTGTCCTTCTTGGTATTACAGAGCTTAATTTATATGAAAATTCATAACTAAATTTGAACAAAAATAGGTACAGGTGTAGTTTTTAAGTTAAAATAAAATTAAAACTCTTTTGGGACTCGTGATTTGCTGTAAAGTAAATCAGGAGTCCTAATTCTTGTAGAAAACAACTTCTTTGACCTTTTCTTTGACCACGTGCTTAGACCCCTCCAGCCATCGATTCAGTCCTTGTGGATGGGAAGGAATGATGTAGGGAAGATTTGGAATCCACCCATGTGTGAATTTTCTCCAGATGACTCCTGTAACATACTTAAACACCAAAACAGCTACAGAATGCTTGACTGGCTACAGAATGACTGTATTTTGTAGCTAAACTGTTCAAAAATCATTAAGACAACAAAAATCACAAAATTACAATAAGTAAATCATTGTATGAAACCTTTAAGCAATATTAATCATTCTCATTGATTTTTAGGTTTATGAAATGATAAAGGAATGATGAAATGAAGTGAAGTTTAGCAAAAGAGAAGACAATTTCAGGGCTCAGCATACCCACACTACAAAAATCTTGCATGTCCTCATGCAGTTTCATCAAAACTTGATTTCATGTGCACTAAAACTTCTGCAAGAACATCCAACCTCCTTTTTCTGCTTCTTTTGGTAGTCAATACCATTCTGGGTTTCCTCATGAATAATTTAAACTTGTGATCAATGAGTGCCTTGTTTAGTTTCTTATTTCTCTTCTTTGGCTTCTTGTTTGCTTTATACAATGTTTTCATTTGCTGAAAGAGAGTGTTGTTCATGCCATTCTTCAATTTGACCTGCTCTCTTAAGATTTCATTTTCATCCTTGATATGTTTATTCAGTATCTCTAATTCATAATTGTCTCTTCTCAAAATTTCTATTGGAGGTTCTCGTGGACTGAGAGATCTTTCTTGATTTTCTAAGGCCCTCTTTTCTAGTGATTCCACATAGTCATAAATCTGTTGTTGGGCTGGATCTATATCTAGGGTTCCTCTGTTAGGATCTTATTCATACTGGTGTAAAGGAGATCTATCAACTGATGTTTGGATTGGAGTTTCTTCCTCTTCAATGTTTATTACTCCTGTTTCCTTAATCCATGAATTTTTCACCATGCCTTTAAGCCTAGATCTTCTCCTTAACTTAGTCGGATTTTCATTTTTCTTCTTAGCACATTCACTTGTTAATTTTTCTTTTCTTTTAACCCTGATTTGTCTCTTGATCTTTATAAATTTTTCAGAGATTAGTTCTTCACTATCTTCCTGTGTTGATCTATTAGGTTTGATTTCAATAGATTTATCAAATTTTCCCCTCCTACTTCTTCTTACAGTTTCTTTTCTAGATAGTGTTTCCTCTGGTTCTTCAAAATGATTTCTTTGAAGAAATTCTTCCCAGCTATCTCCTAATTTCTTCAAATGGAACTCAATCAGTATTTTAATTAGGCCATGATGGTGTAGAGTAGTTTCTAGGAATTGGAGTCTTTTCTGAACATTAGAGGCCATCCTTTTCAAAACTATTAAGCAGGAAGAAAGGTAGATTTATTTCATCATCTAAGAAATTCATCATCAATCTGATATGATAGACATACAAGGTGTCGAATCTACCCTCACATGTTATGAATTTTTGTAAAATTAACAACATATTCCTCCATTTAATTTTCAAAGTTGTACTAGGAATACCCTTTCTAAAGACTGAAATGTCCATACCTGAGTTCTTTAGCATTTGTTTCCAAGTTTCATTATGGTACTCCTTGTTTTTAAACTAGCGTTCTCCCTGTCTTGGCAATTCTGTGGCTTCAGCTATGAATGACTTTGTGATGGTGAACTTAATATCCCCAATTTCTACCTCTGATCCATCGAATGACCTAGCAAATGATTTCATGATTTCTTTGTGGAATCCATTGAAATTCTCTACAAAGTTCAGCCACCCAACCTACTGTAATAGCCCCTTAACTTGAGGGTATCCTTCTAAATTTTTTCTCCCAATTGGCTCTGTTCTCACAATTAGCCCCATTTCTCCTTGGTACCTTGGCTTAAGTCTACTGCTCTGTCTCTGATCCTTTGCCTAAAGAAAGAGTAGCCGTGGAAGGTTGTTTTTCCCTTAAAATGACTTCTCTACAGATGAAACTAGCTACAGAATGTAATGGTGGTGAGTGGATACAGATGAAGGTAATGGTAAATGATGAAAATTATCGGGTTAAGAGTTTGATATGGAATAAAATACTGCAAAGGGATTTTATGATGATTTTAAAAAATCATCAATAAATGATACGATCTAAGGACGTGACCTAATAGGTCACATCTAAGTTTTTGACCGTTTAATCATTCAATTAATGATAAACCGTTATGGAGCGGAAGGTAAGGGATTTGGTCGAGAAGTTTTTATGATAGGAAAGGATCAATTCGAATGATAGATTAACTTTAGGAAACATACAATTTAACTATATTATATCTTTCATGTTTTGCTATCAAAATAATTTCACATAGTTTACCTCAGTCCTTTTGATTTTGCTGCTTGTTGTATTTGTCCTTCATTTTGTAAAATGTTGATCTTATAAGCTCCATAATCTCCTTTGACTATCATCCTTTTTGTATTGAATTAGGCTTGCAGGGTCAAATTGGCTGCAGAACACGATTGGCAACAGAACAAACATCTGTAGAATGTACTTGTTAAAAATTATGAAATATGGATATGGAATGAAATGGATCATGAGTATGGAATGGAATGAGATGGATTATGAGTGTGAAATGGGATGGAATATGAATGTAGTGAAACATGATATGGAATGAAATATGAATGAAATGAAGTATGGAGTAAAAATGAATCTGAAATTTGTGATTTTATGATATTTAGTTGTAGAACAAGAACAATTTGAAAGTATAAAGTGTTAGAAGAATTCTGATTTTCACCCTACACTTTCTGTATAAACATTCCAATCAATGATTGGTTTTCATATTTATACTTTTATTATTATTATTATTATTATTATTATTTATAATTATTGAAGAAAAATACAACTAAGTTAGTGAAGAAGAAAAGTTCTTCTTCACTAACTTCATATCAATGTTATCCTGGAATTTCTTGACAAATTCTTCTCTTGAAAGTGGCTTATGATACAATTTCAGTGTGTGTCCATTTACAAGAAATGCTACCTTTCCTTCATCTATTGTCCTGATTTTTATTGCTCCATTTTCAAATATCCTCACAATTTCATATGGCCCAAGCCAATGAGTTTGAAATTTACCTTGAAAATCCTTGAACTTTGAATCAAACAAGAGTGCCCAGTCACCTTCTTTAAATTTATTTTCTTTGATAGACTTGTCATGCCATCTAGTCCTTTGTTGTTGGACTATGCTTGTTCTCTGGACTACATCTTGTCTGATCTCATCCAATTCATTAATTTGCTTCAGTCTGTGCTTCTGTGCTTCTGTCAAATCAAATCCTAACTGGACTTCCATTTTGAAAGTTTGGATCTGAAACTATATGGGAAACAGGACTTGTTTTCCATAACAAGTTCATAAGGGGTGTGTCCTATTGTGTTTCTCCATGTAGTTTTGTAGGCCCATAAGGCTTCAGGAAGCCTTTTTGCCCAATCTCTTCTATGTAAATGAAAAGTCTTTGTCAGGATCCCTTCAATCACCTTATTGGTAGATTCTACTTGGCCATTTTCTTGTGGATGGTAAGGGTAGTTCTCCACGTAAATTTGTGTATACCATTTGATCCTGGTTTTTGATGGAATTGAGCTCCTTGATGTAGCAATTATTTCTCTTGGGACACAAAATGAGTAAAAATATCCTCCAAAGAAAACTAACTACGGTCTTGATGGTAAAAGCCTGAAGCTTGTCCCCATTTTAATATTGTAATGGAAGTTACAAACTAATATATATATATATATATATATATATATATATATATATATATATATATATATATATATATATATATATTATGGAGGATTAATAAGTCCTACAAAATCCAAATCCCATTTCTCAAAAGGTTCAATATGTACCTGAGGTTGTAATGGCATCTCACCTGAAGGGGAAGGTTTCCCTACCCTTTGGAAATTGTCACACCTTTTGACATACTCTTTAGCATCTCTAAAGAGGGATGGCCAATAATATCCTAGGTGAAGGATCTTATAAGTTGTCCTCTTATCAGCAAATTTTCCACCACAAGGTTCATCATGACATGCCTTGAGTATCTCAGGCATCTCGTCTTCTCGAACACAACTTCTAATAATAAAGTCTGGACCTGTTTTTTACAACTCATTAGCAATCCATGAATATTTTGCACTGTCAAAAATGATTTTTCTTTCACCTCTTGCATTCATAATTGAAGGAATTTTTCTTGAAACTAGATAATTGGAAATATTAGCAAACCATGGAGTTTGAGTAGTAATTGCAAAGAGATATTCATCAGGGAATTTATCTTCAACTGGAGTATTGTCTTTAATGTTTTGGAGTCTAGATAGGAAATCAGCCACTGTATTTTGTTTTCCAGGCCTATCTAGAATGGTGATGTTAAATTCTCATAAAAGAAATAACCATCTTGTGACTCTGCCATTAGTAATTGATTTATTCATTAAATACCTAATTTCAGAGTGATCTGTGTGAACAAAGGTTTCATAGACTATTATATAGTGTCTGAATTTATTTATGGCATGAACAACAACTAAGAACTCTTTTTCAGTTATAGTGTAATTCAACTCTGAAGGAGTCAAATTTTTGCTTGTATAGTAGATGGCATAAGGACTTAGGTCTTTTTGTCCCAGCACAACTCCCAAAGTTGTATCTGAGGGATTTGTCGAGATGTGAAAAGGTAATTTCCAGTTAGGTCCCCTTAAAATAGGTGCTTCAAAGATTTTTTTTTTCAAGGATTCAAATGCTAACTGGCAGTCAGGATTCCAATTGAATTCATAGTCCTTGGTGAGTAGTTCGAAAAGTGGAAATGCTATCTTGGTGAAGTTTTCTATAAATCTTCTATAATATCCTGTAAATCCTAGAAAAATCCTAACATATTTCTGACAACTTGGAACTAATAATCTAGAGATGACTTCAACTTTTGACTCATTAACTCTAATCCCATCTCTTGAAATATGATGTCCTAAGACAATCCCTTCAGTAAACATCATAAAAAAAATTTCATGACTTAATGAAAGGTTTGCGTCTTTACATCTTTTTAGAACTTTTTCCAAGTTTTCTAAGGCTTCTTCAAATGTGTTTGTAGGCTGGTATCGTCATGTGTCACCTGGGGTCATGTAACCAAATACGAAAATATTCCCAATCTTCCTTTACAGGATATTTAAGGTGGTGCACAATCAAAAAGAAATAATAAGGTAAGCATAGGTACCCCATGGACGGAGTAAATATGGTTTAGCTTGATCCTCAAGTACGCTTGCGTTCATTGTATTGTGAAACAAATAAAAATGGCGAAAATGCCAACTTTTGCTAGCAATGTGTCTAACGCACGATACGTAAGAGGGTAAAGAAGGGTATCTTTAAGAGTAGCTTTGTTTAATTCTTGGTAGTCAATGCATACCCTCCATTTACCATTTTTCTTGGGTACAATCACCAAAGGAGAAACCCACTGACTGTCTGAAATGGGATAAATAAAGTTGACATTTAACAATTTCTGCAACTCTTCTTTAACAATCTCCCTAAAGTTTGGATTCATCCTTCTCTAAGGCTGTCTGATTAGTTCACAATTTTCCTCTATATAGATATGATGAGTGCAAGTCTTAGGGTTTATCCCTTTCATATCAGTGTACTCCCATGCATATGCAGAAGAATGTCTCTCTAATATTTTGACTAGCTTTTCTTGTTGAAATTTTTCTAGGTTTTTGTTTATGTTTAAGGTTTTTCTAGAAATATCTCAATTGTAGAGCTGCCAAATTCTTCCATGGAGTAGCGAGACATTTGTCTTGATGAAAAAAACTCAATATTGGATTCTTCTTGGAATTGTTCATGTTTGTATTTTGAAGAAGGTTCATGATTTTCTAAGGCATTCAGAATCTGACTATCTTCACTAATTTCTGAAATAGTGAAGAGAGGTTGTATATCTTCTTCATCATCAATCCATTGAGTATCATCTAATTCTGTGATTGTTCTTGCTGGAGGATACAAGGTGAATTTCTTGGTTGAACTACCATCAGAGATGTACATATCACCGGATCTACAACTAATGAAATCATCAGCTATAGCTAACCAGGGTCTTCCTAATATAATAAGATGTCCTCCTAGATCATTTTTAGGAGTTAGGATCATGAAATCCACACGGTACTCCCAAGAATCTAAGGACACTGGAATATCTTCTAATACCCCATCTGGTTTGACTATAGATCTATCTGCTAATTTTAGTAGTGTGTGTGTAAAAAGAAGAGTAGGAAGTTTTAGTTTTCCCATGATTTTCCTACTCATGATATTGATTGCTGCTCCTAGATCAATAAGTGTGTTTGGAATTTCAATTCCATTGATATGTATCTTAACAACTGGATTTCCGGGATCTAGATATTTTGGAATGGAAATCTTTCCCATCATTATGTCTGCTATTTTTCTTACCAGTTGTATTTTATTTATCTCTTTTATTTTTCTTCCTGTTTTTTTCATACTCAACTCTTTTATTGTCTTTACTAAAATTGGGATTTCCTTGATGGCCTGTAATAATGGAATATTAATAACAAAATTTCTTAACTCATGTAGGAAATCATAGTTAGGCATCGTAATTATCTTTCAGGAAAAGGAGGTGTAGTAGTAGATGTTGATGGCTGTTCTAAGATATGAGTTGAAATTATTGGTTCTTTCTATTTTTATTTTTCAATGTTTTGGTCTTGAAGAGATGTATTTTCTTCAAAACTTTTATTTACCCGTAGAGAATCTTCCTCAGAATTATTTTGTACTTGTATAACTACATAAGGTTTCTTTCTTTCAAGTATTCTTCTAGACCTAAGTTGAACATCATTAAGGTCTAAAGGAGTAATCAAATAGGTTGGAAATTGTTGACCTTCTATCATATATGTATTCTGAGGGTTTTTATTGTTGGGGTTTGGTATTGGCTGGGCAGGTAACTGATTTTCTTTTTTAGGGAATGGTAATGGAAGTGGTAGATTTTGATTTTGATTTTGATGTTGTGGATTCTGCTGAGGATTTTGTTGAGGAGGAAAGTTTGGATATGATGGATATGATGGATAAGATAATGGATATTGATAATACTAGGAGAACCTTCCATAAGGATTTTGTGTTCCTTAAGCCCAAGGTTGAGATTGATTTTGAAATTGGGGCCAAGGTTGCTGCCAACAATTCCAATTAGGTGGGGGTTGATTATACATTTGATTACTAAACCCTTGTGTTTGAGGTCCCTGCCAAGGTCTTCTAGAGACAAAATTAAGAGATTTTGTGGAATTTGTGGTTTTTTCTTCTTGAAAGATATCTTTAAGGCCAGGGATTGAGGGACAATTCTTGGTCTCATGTTTTTCTGAACAAATTGCACAAGTCTCTATTTCTTTTGCATCCAAAGGACACTCTCTTAAGGCATGCTTCTTCCTACATTTGGGATTAAATATTACTAAGGCATCAGTTTCATATTTCTACTTGTTTAGTAACTTAAGGGTGTCTATTTTCTCACTAAGACTCCCTAGAATGTCAGTTTTGAATTCATCAAGCATATTCCCTATTTCTTCCCTACTTACTATTCCAGTTGTAGATTTTCTTGCCCTTGCAAGAGCAGGGTCTCTTGGTCCTTTTAGAATTTTAGATTTTCCTCTTGAAAGATTAATACATAGTTCTACTATATCACGTAATGAAAGTTGAGATATATCTCCTTTCTCCATCATGTTCAGGATATATATCCATTCATCCCTAATTGTTTTCAACAAAAGAGCTTTCAAGGTGTCTTGATCTAAATTTTGAATTTTTTCCCTTTTAATGTTATAATTAAATCTCTCAAGTAAATCTTCCAGATTTTCATCCTCTTTTTGCATTATCTTGAACACTTATTCCTTATGGTTTACTGGTATAGAGTAATCCAAATATCTTTCTAGAAATGCTCTTCTCATATCATCCCATGTCCTAATAGACCTAGTGATTAAACTCATAAACCATTTTAATGTTGCTCCTTTCAATGTTGAAGGGAACAATTTAAGTTTTTGAGAATCTTGTAGATAATCATAGGTTCTACATAGAACTTCAAATTAAAATAAGAATGTCTCAGGGTCTTCACTTTTCAGTCCATGAAATTTGGGAAGAACAGAGGGTGAGATATTTTTCATAGTTGCATTGGTCTCTTCATCTACTATAGGGAATCCAAAAGAGTTTTTAGTTTCCCTTTTACCTCTTCCTCCTTCTACATTTCCTCTTCCTCTACCTTCTTCTGTACCTCTACCTCTTCCTCTTTCTCCTCCTCTACCTATACCTCCTCCAAAGAGTGTATTTTCTCCATTAAATACTTCTCCTTCCCCTTCTCCTCCTTCTATACCTCTTCCTGCCATGATAGATTCTTCCGAACTGATATAGGGTTCAGTCTGGAGAACTAGTTGTTCTACTGGTTATTCTATCAAGGGTATATTGAAGAAATAGTCCTCTTCTTCCTCTTCACTAGGGATTTTTAATTCTTCTACTGGAATATATTCTCCTGTGGAAGTGAAAAAGGTTATCTCTTCTGTAGGAGTCATTGGATGATCTTCTTCTAGAATTGCTTCAGTGGATGAAGTGGGCGATCTTCCTGATTAGATATCTGACCTTGAAACTTTTGGAAGCCTATGACCAGTATAGTATGGAACATGGGTTCGAGTTGGAGATTTGCTACTTCTTGGTCTTGGTGTAGTAAGTGGAGTTGTAGGAATTAAGCTTCTGCCTCTTATAAACCTACCACTAGAATCTCTTTCTCTAAGCATGTCATTGTTTTTGAGATGCAAGAAATAAGGCTACCTAGTTATACTTCCCCAGCAACGGCGCCAAAATGTTTAGTCAATTTAGTGTCCTAAATTGATAGCATAATTATCAACCAGGGCTAGTAAAATGATGAATTATAATGCACTATATGTGCCTAAGTATCCCTTTTTCTTACTTCATTGCTTTTAGTGTTTATTAATGTTTTGGTAATTTTATGTTTGATTATTAGTATGCTACTCTATGCTAAAAAGATGAAGTTAAATCTTTATCAAGAGGGAGAAAAGGAAATGTTAAGAAATGATTTAAAACATAGTTTATTTGCAAGTTTTGTTTCTAACTAGAAAATAATGAAAACAGAGAGTCCTAATCCATGGATATTATAGCTTCTAAATGAAAATTCATGAAATAAAAAGTAACTCAAAATGCTACAACTTAATATGATTCATTTAGTTAGAGATTTGTTGGAAGAGCTTGTGAAAAATATTAATTCTAATGCAATGAGGATCTCCTAAAAACATAAAAGGAAATACTGAAACAAGCAGTAACTTAGAACATTACAGTGAAATCTCATTCATTTTATAGAGGTTTATTGGAAGAGCTTGAGAAAAAGATTACTATAATGTAGTAAGGATCTCCTATGAAGTGCTGAAACAACTTATAACATTACAACTAAATCTCATTCATGAGTTAGAAGTTTATTGGAAGAGATTTTTGAAAGAGATTAATCATAATGTGATAAGGATCTTCTATGAAAGAAAACAATCAATAACTCACAATATTACAACTATGTCTCATTTTTGAATTAGAGATTTATTGGAAAAGCTTTTGAAAGAGACTAACTGTAGTATAATGAGGATCTTATTTTTAACTAAATGATAGAAAATGAAATGCTAATAACTCAGAATATTACAATTGAATCCCATTCATTTAATAGAGATATATTGGAAGAGCTTGAGAAAGAGACTAACTGCAATATCATGAGGATCCTTTATCTAAGCAAATGACATGAAACATAATGCTAAAAGCTATGATTTCAGAAAGAAGTCTAAGTAAAGAAATATGACAAAACATAATTGAAAATGACTTATCTAGAAAACATGTAAAACCTCCTTGAATAGCACGGGCCCTTTGCTATCAATTCGACATTAATCCTTTAACTCCTCAAGATTGTATTCAGAACAGCATCAAGGCCAAAACTCCTTTTTATTAACACAAGACTTGAAAACAAAGTATCACTGTAATGATAAAATATGTATCAACTGTCCTTCTCGGTATTAAAAAGCTTAATTTATATGCAAATTCATGACTAACATTGAACAAAAATAGGTATAGGTGTATATTTTAAGTTAAAATCAAATTAAAACTCTTTTGGGACTCGTGATTTTCTTTAAAGTAAATCAGGAGTCCTAGTTCTTGTAGAAAACAACTTCTTTAACCTTTTCTTTGACCGCGTGCTTAGACACCTCCATCCATAAATTCAGTCCTTGTGGATGGGAAGGAATGATGTAGGGAAGAATTGGAATCCACCCATGTGTGCCTTTTCTCCAGATGACACCTGTAACATGCTTAAACACCAAAACAGCTACATAACGCTTGACTGGCTACATAATGACTGTATTATGTAGCTAAACTGTTCAAAAATCATTAAGACAACAAAAATCACAAAAGTAAAATAAGTAAATCATTGTATGAAACCTTTAATCAATCTTAATCATTCTCATTGATTTTTAGGTTTATGAAATGATAAGGGAATGATGAAATGAAGTGAACTTTAGCAAAAGAGAAGACAATTTCAGGGCTCAACATATACCACCGTAATATTCCGAAATCAGAAAAGTCAGCAATACATGCCAAAATAATGAATTTTTTAGAAATGTATGCAATGAATTTATATGCAGCTCATGGATCCCTTATATTTGATATTATAGTAACTAGATCTGAAAGGAAATCAGAAACAAATCACTATTGCATAGTTAAACAGGTATCCCATGCCATAAATAGCCCAAAATCATGCAAAAATAGGGACTGCAACCATGTGTGAAAGCTGGAATACCATGATAGTGTTATTTTATTACCTTTGCAACAATAGTAGGTTTTACATCAGTTCTAGAGAAACTATGTGGGCAAAAAGTTAGATCTATAGTAGATCCATGCATTATACAAACTCTTTTATCAATTCCCTTTGGGGTTTTCAGCAAAACACCATGTACAAAGTGTAGATCTGAGATCTAAGACTGTAGATCTATGGAAATATTCAGATACAGAAAGTGGATCTGATCTGATATAAACAAGAAAATTATCTCCTCCAACATATCTCCAAAGTGAAGGGAAAATCCCCAACACTCAGAAAATCAGCTCTCCAAATGGTGCACTGAATCACCCTGCAGCAGCTCCTTTAGAAATAATGCAGATCTGGACTTCTCCTACATTGTATGGGACAAAATAATGTTGGAATTCAGCCAAGATATGGAAATTAAGCTCAAATATTCCAATACTATCCCCTAAATGGCGTAGAATCCTCCTCCACTGAAAAGAAGCATTGAAATGGCCTAGATCTGAATATCTAGCCTCCACTTGTTGCAGCTTACTAAAACAGTCAAACCCTCAATGAGATATGCGCTGTCAAAGAAAGATGAAGCTTGGGCTCAAGCCAGATAGTGGACAATATTGTGCAAGACTCCTCCAGGAGCTCCTCAAGGAAAGAGAAGGAATTCCTAAACATGAATACCTTCTGCTAAACAACACTCTATCTCAGCTAAATATCCAGAGAAATAAATATGTCTAAACATAAAATATACTCATAAAATTATAATCATAAGCTAACCCCATATGGCTGCCATCCTCCTTATAAAACATGTGAGCCTTCTCACCTTTGGTCCCACTCATTAGGTTTTCCATCTTCATGCAATGAATCTCCCTCCAAAACTGTGTTGTCCCATCATCAATACCACTCCTCCATAACAACGCTGATGGATTTGGTCAATCTTGACTAGATCTCCATGCAATGTCTTCTTCCACACTCAAGGTGGCTTTATTATGACGATCTAAATAGATCCATATTTCCACTGAGTTATCTTCATTAATGTTTCACATCCTCCATATTAACTTTGTTGACTTGGTCAAACTTGACTTTGTCCACATGCATTTAGCCTTTGTTTACACATGAAGGTGGTTTTATCTAGTTATGAATATGATCCCTTGCCCATTAAGAGGGATTTTAATTCTACTAAAAATATTTTTGGGCTTCCCCACCCATTTATTTATCTAACTATGAGTTTGGAGAAAAAATTAATATTCCAACTAGCTGCTTGCTAAGTTAGGAATATTACATATTACTTTCAGACAAAGAAAACATTCAAGATAACAGTTCAGTGAAATTAAAGAGTAGGGCACCCCTCAATTCTTTAACTAAACTTCAAAGAAGTCCTTTAAGATATCAGTTAAGTAATACTAAAGAGCAAGACACCCCTGAATTCTTTATTTACTACTTTACTAGGAAATCCTCAAGAAAACAAGCTAAGTTGAACTAAAGAGTAGGACACCCCTGAATTCTTTAATCAGACCTTGCAGAAGAAAACATTAAGATAAAAGAAACATACAGAGTTAAGGTGCCCAAATAGCATATCTCAATCTATATTTTTTGCTCTATTATCAGAGAAATTGATGAACAATATGGTAAACAAAGGAGAAAAAATGACAAAGAGGAATAACATCACCATTAACATAGCTCAATAATCCTGTGAACATGCTTGTATTACTGATTTCCAAGATAGTTACAATGCTCCAATGCAATGATCTTTGCAACTTAGAGTCTGCTCAAATCCAGCCTAGCAGCTACTCAACCAACCAAACAACCAACAATAACAATGAACGATACATGCAATGTTTATCTGTAGATGAGGAGGTTGCCCTAATCTAGGGTGACATATTTGTATTTACTACAAAGTAAATGGTGTTTGACAATTGAGACCATGCAAGGCCCAATGCCAAAATATCTCTGACTGACTCACTGTAGAAACAACTTCCTAATTTACTGTTGACCTAACTTTTAAATATGTTTGACTATTTGGCTTTAACTTTAAATTTTACAATAACTTCTGAGTTGCTTAAAAATATCTCTGACTGAAACATTAACTGAGGTAGCTTATTAAACCAAATTGGGTTGTAGGTGGTCAATATGATTTGGAAGAAGTAAATGTTGATCTGGCCTTGTCACTCGGATCTGTCTTCTTCACTAATTTATCTTTTATTTATCCTTAAACCTTGATTTGTCTTCTTCTGTATCTTCTAACCATGTCTTTCATCTTTAATATTTGATTAATCCTTTAATCCCTTTTACCCTTTATTGTTATGTAACTGTGTTTTCATTTACCTTCGCAGTTGTTGTGGAACTCTCCTTTTACCCTACTTTATCCTTTGATGAAAATTTTATGCCCCTGTAGTCATCATATGATCCTTATTGATCATAACCCATCGCTGCTTTTGCTTTTTTTTGTGCTCCAAATCCTTTTAGTGAGTAAGGCTTCTAGATCGTCACCCAGAGAACCCGATTTAACTGTTTTTGGACCTTGAAATGAAATTTATGTGTTTTCTTATATGTTGGTCACCTGCACAATTAAAAACAATTTGTTAATTAAAAACGTGAGCTCCGCAGGGATGGCAAGAAATTATGATGGCTTGCAGACAGGCAGGAAAACTGTGGACAGAGTCCGGATATGGAGACTTTATTAGTTTTATGTGTTTGGTTATGGCCCTTGAGGTCTTTGAAAAGTGTTGCACGCGGTTACATGGCGGCTTGGTGTTTATCACATGGACACAGGGTTTATACATGTGTTATGGTGCGAAGGTGGTTTCGGGGTTTTCACATGGGGCATGATTGGTGAGGTGGTATGTTTCAGGGTGATGCGATGAACTATGAGGGTGACATGTGGAGGAAAGGACGGTCCCAAATACCGCCCATTTTTCAAGCTCCTAAGTTTTTTAAATCATGGGCTATTGGTATTGCGATATGGTGAGTGGGCCGTTGGATTGTGAGGCCGAGATCCGACGGTGGTCGGGTGACTTAATCTCGGGTAGGTTTTGGAAGGTGGGTCTGGGGGTTTAAATGGAGCGAAATTTTTAATTAAGATAACGCGAGGCCTGGGTTAAGCATTAAAAGTGAAGGTGCTTTAATATAAAGGTGTGGTCAAGGTTATATGAGGATGGAGGGGTTAGGTTTAGAGCGGGGGGGTTAATGTTTATGTGGGACCCGAGGATTTATGAAAGCAGGGGAGTAAGGTTATTAAAGAAAGTGCTTTAATATAGAAAAGGAGGTGGGGTTTAATATAACAGGGTCGGGTATTTTTAAACAAACATAATTATATTTAAAAAGAGTGGGTCCTGACATAAAATCAATTTCAAAACAATGTAAAAAAAGGTTTTAAAATTGTTTTGAATGAAATAGAGGGAAATGAGCATAGGGGAAGGGTTTTCAGTGGGGAAAATGGGGTTTTAGCGTAGGAAAAAGGTTTTAAGAAAGGGGAAAGGCCAAATGAGGGGTTTTGAGGGAAAACCTGTGTTTTTTTTTTTTAGAGCATGAGAGTACTGAAGAAGGTAAAATGAGAGATAGTGAATAGGTTAAATGAAGATAATGAAGGCAGTGAGATTTCTGAAAATAAATGATAGTTAGATAATGTTATTTTCAACAGACTATATAGAATCCATGGTCATCATTTAGTCATACTATAGAATACAGGAGACTAACGGTGGCTCCAGCTAGGGAGGGAAACTCCTTTAGGAGGTGTCAAGAACCTCAGATCTCTAGATTTTGTAGATCAGTAGCCTATTTGTATTTGGATAATTTTCATTCTGTAATTGTTGATCTAATGCAACTTTTGTGACTTTGAAACTTTCAAAAATTTAAAACCATGCTTTTTGCAAATTAATTCTTCATACCCATTATCTATTCTAACATTTTTTCTTCACTCATTTGGGTGCATTTAGACTTGCAAACCCTTGACATCATTTTCTTTTCAAAAGAAAATTCTCTATTTCTACCCTTATAACATCCAAAGGCTTAGATTAGACCGATGAGCCCCTTTATTGTCTACCTAGCTACTTATCTACCAAGATTAAATATTTTGACACATTTTTATTCATTTTCTATCAACATGAAATTTAAAGCATGAATGAATCAAGATTAAGAAGCTTGATCACCATGAATTGTGGCATTTTTAGACAAGCTGCACACAACGTTATTTTTCAAAAAGTAAAACTAAACTAAGGGCTTTGGTTTTGAATCTTTTATTTATCACTCATCCCTTACTTTTATTTTTGGTTCAGATTTAGACTTTGGAACCAATGTATTTTTCCATCTACCCATTGAAAAGCCAAGTTTAAATAGTTTGGAAAATCTTCATTTTCTAAATTATCAGCAAAAAATCAAAATTTGTACAATCATGATTAGGATGTATGATTGAACAAGACTTCCTTTTCAAAAGTAGTGGAATTTGGACTTGCACACTCTAGAAATATCTTTTTTTTGGTATGTGGTTTACCTTTTTTCTTTTTATCTGCCCTCTTTTCTTCTTTTCTTTGTTTATTCTTTTTTTTTTTGTATCAAATTTTCTGTGATTTTTGTTTCAGCAATGTTATATACAATGAAAATCTTAAAACTAAGAATATGCTCATAGTACCGATCTTATTTTCACACCTACCTATCCTAATCTATTTTTTGGAGGCATATATTTACTAAGTGAACTCCCTTCTCCAATGCAACCAATCTAGCAAGTGACCACATGATTGGTTCTTCTTGAGCTTTTTAGGAATGTTGAAACAACAAAAATGCCACTCCCATTTTTCCTTCTTCTGAATAGTAGTGCTCAAAATTTTCTTTAAGCTCTACACCAAATTGTTCCTGGCATAGTTTACTCCCTCTTTAGATGTCTCTAAGAAAACAAAAAAAGGGTCTTTGAATAATATCTGGCCCTGAGGGTTTAAACAATAAGTTCCATTCAGGACTATTTCTTGCTCCACTTTGGTGTGTTTAGGACTCCTTTGAGAAAGAAACTCTACCTCTTCTTTAGGATAACCTGACTTGGCAGCCTCATAATGTACTTCTATGTTGTCTTTAAGTAAACCTGATATGCCTTGATTGAGTGGACTGAATTCTATCTAAAATCCATCATTAGATTCATTCTCTAGTAATAGGTTTTCTTGAGAAGGTAGTACAACATGAGTATAAATCTATTCTATAGTTTTTGCACGAGAAAATTCTTCAGTTGATAAGTCAACATTAGAACAAATAGAAATATCTTATTTACATAAATATTAAGAGTTTAGATCTATGTTTAGGATCTGATTGATTTCTTCTTCAGTTAAAAGAGGAGAAATTTTTCGCTTTGTTTGGACAGAAAATCAATTGCTCTCTTTCTCTTGTGAAGACTGATCATAAGGTTGAATTTCTTTTTGAGCTTTACAAAAAATAGTAGATGAATCATCATTTTTCTCTTCAGAGAGATCCTGTGGATTTTCTTTCATTCCTTGATTTATTTCGTCCTCAACCAACTTCTTTTGGTTGTCATGACAGTTAACTTGAGTATGAAATTCATGAATTTCCTCTAATAAATCTTCAGGATGCCAATTTAGCAAATCTTCATCAATATTTATAAGGTATTGTATGAGATCTTCAGACTGGTCACAACAATTTTCAGCTAATGATAAAGATGGACAATTTTATTTTTAATGCTCATAAAATACCTTGTGGAAATCCTTTAAAGAAAAAAAACTACCAGGGTCTAGGCCTTCATGCCATTTCCTTGCTTTCCCTTCTAACGTTACCATGAACATTTTCATAAGGCAGTACTCATGCCATTCAACCTTGAACCTCCATGTGTGTATATGAAATTTAATGAGATGTAACAAGGGGTCGTCAAACTTTTCATCTTGAAACATAGGTAGGTTTGTGTCCTAATTTATCTGAGGAATTTTGTGTGGGAATCCAATAATGTGATCTCTATTCATTGGAACATACCTATGTTGTATTCTTGAATCCATATTTTTCAATCAGTTAGAGAAAAGGGTTACTACATCTTCTACAACCAGTCTGGATTCTTATACTAGTGGAGTATTTAGGCCTACTAAGAGCTGGATGATTTCAACTTTCTTGAGGCTAATTGTTTCCCACCATCAACAACGAGATACCAATATTGGAAAAAACTTGAATCTTTCAAATTTGAATGGGGCTTTCTGAGTTCTTGAGGGAATACTAAGATGTTTTAATAACTCAGTTCCCTAGTATGGTCGCCACTATGTTGGCTCCCTGCAATTTGCAAGATTGGTAAGAACAAGTAGTAGGGAACCACATCAAACCACTTTGGAGTCCAAGGACCTAGCCTTCCTGGGCTCAAAGAGGGTTCTCTCTATGTTATTGTTAAATTGATTTATCTTTATGCTTATTTTTTCTAATTTTAGGCTAATTATGAAGTTCGGGATTGTTTTGTTTTGTTTGATTAATTGATTGATTGATTCTAGGTTGAACAAATAGACTGTGGGAAGCTTAATCCATTGGGCTATGGAGTCATAAAAGGTTTTAATTTTACATCAACTGTGCAAGCGATTTCATAGGGAAAGCTAACTATATCAAGTGGATATTTTTAGTTTAGATGAAATATGAAATGACAAGAAGTTGTGAATTCAGTAAGACTAAAGGGAAATTAAGAATCCTTTAAATATACTTCAACAATAAAATCCTTTAAGGTAAAATTTTCAAGAGGAAATAAAGAGCAGGAAACCCCTAAATTCTTTAGCTAAAACTCTACTAAGGAAACCTTTAAGATAACAATCCAGCAATCCTAAACAACAAGACACACCTGAATTCTCTAGCTATTACTTTCAGACAAAGAAAACATTCAAGATAACAGTTCAGTGAAATTAAAGAGTAGGACACCCCTAAATTATTTAACTAAACTTCAAATAAGGCCTTTAAGATATCAATTCAGTAATAATAAAGAGCAGGACACCCCTGAATTCTTTATTTACTACTTTACTAAGAAAACCTCAAGACAACAAGTTAAGTGGAACTAAAGAGTAGGACACCCCTGAATTATTTAATCAGACCTTGCCGAAGAAAACATTAAGATAAAAAAATAGATAGAGTTAGGGTGCCCAAACAACATATCTCAATCTAAAATTTCTATTCTATTATCAAATAAATTGATGAAAAATATGGTAAACAAAGGAGAAACAATGACAAAGAGGAATAACATCACCATTAACATAGCTCAAGAATCATGTGAATGTGCTTGTATTAATGATGTCCATGATAGTTAAAATGCTTCAGTGCAATGATCTTTGCAAATCAGAGTCTGCCCAAAATCCAAATTAGCAGCTAATCAACCAGCCAAGAAACCAACAACAATAATGACAATACATGCACTATTTATCTGTAGATGAGTAGGTTGCCCTAATATAGGGTGATAGATTTGTATTTACTACAGATTAAATGGTGTTTGAAAATTGAGACCATGCAAGGCCCAATTCCAAAATATCTCTAGCTGACTCATTGTAGAAATAACTTCCTAATTTATTGTTGAGCTAAATTTTAGATATTTTTGACTATTTGGCTTTAACTTTAACTTTTACAATAACCTCTGAGCTGCTTCAAAATATCTCTAACTGAAACATTAACTGAGGTAGCTTATTAAACCAAAATTGGGTTGTAGGTGGTCAATATGATTTGGAAGAAGTAAATGTTGATCTGGCCTTGTCACTCATATCTGTCTTCTTCGTTGATTTATCCTTAAACCTTGATTTGTCTTCTTATGTATCTTATAACCATGTCTTTCATCTTCAATATTTGATTAATCCTTTAATCCCTTTTACCCTTTACTGTTCTGTAACTATGTTTTTATTTACCTGTGCAATCATTGTGGAACTCTCCTTTTAGCATACTCTATCCTTTGATGAAAATTCGTTGCCCCTGTAGTCATCATATGATCCTTATTGATCATAACCCACCACTTCTTTTGCTTTTTCTTGTGCTCAAAATCCTTTTAGTGAGTAAGGCTTCTGGATCGTCACCCACAAAACCTGATTTAACAGTTTTTGGACCTAGAAATGCAATTTATACATTTTCTTATACGTCGGTCACTTGCACAATTAAAAAAAAATTGTTAATTAAAAACGTGAGCTCTGCAGGGATGGAAAGCAATGATGGCTCGCAGGCAGTAGGGAAAGCTATGGACAGAGTCTGGATATGGGGGATTTATTATTTTTCTGCATTTGGTTATGGCCCTCCAGGTCTTTGAAAATCATTCCAGGTATTTACATGGAGGCTTGGGGTTTATCGCATGGACATAGGGTTTATACATGTTTGAACAGGGTTGGCAGTTTCGTGGTATGGCGCGAAGTTGGTTTCGGGGTTTTCACATGGTGCGTGAGCGATGAGGTGGTGTTTTGCGGGGAGGCAATGAAATATGAGGGTGGTACGTGGAGGAAAATATGGGCGCAAATACCGCCCATTTCGCAAGCCCCTAAGGTTTTTAAATCATGGGCGATTGGTATTGCGATATGGTGCATGGGTCGTTGGCCGAGATCTGACAGTGGTCGGGTGACTTGACCTTGGGTAGGTTTTGGAAGGTGGGTCCGGGGGTTTAAGTGGAGCGGAAGGTTTAATTAAGATGACGCGGGGCCTGGTGTAAGTTTTTAAAGTGAAGGCACTTTAATATAAAGGTGGGGCCAGGGTTATATGAAGATGGTGGGTTTAGGTTTAGAGTGGGGGGATTAATGTTTATGTGGGACCCGATGATTTATGAAAGCGAGGGAGTAATGTTATTAAAGCAAGGGCTTTAATATAGAAAAGGAGGTGGGGTTTAATATAACGGGGTCGGGTATTTTTAAACAAACAAAATATTATTTAAAAGAAGTGGGTCCCGACACAAAATAAATTTCAAAACGATGTAAAAAAGGGTTTTTACATTGTTTTGAATGAAATAGAGGGAAATGAGTGAAGGGGAACCATTTTTAGTGGGGAATATGGGGTTTTAGTGTAGGAAAAAGGTTTTAAGAAAAGGGAAAGGCCAAATGAGTTGTTTTGAGGTAAAACCTGGTTTTTTTTTTTTAAAGCATGAGAGTACTGAAGAAGGTAAAATGAGAGATAGTGAATAAGTTAAATGAAGATAATGAAGGAAGTGAGATTTCCGAAAATAAATGATAGTTAGGGAATGTTATTTTCAACAGACTGTAGAGAATCCATGGTCATCATTTAGTCATACTGTAGAATACAGTAGACTAACAAAACATATGTTTGATTTCATGTTTTATGATTAAATCAAACTCCAAGGCTTCAAGAAAGTCCTTCCCTATTATATGTCCTTTAACTCCTGCAAATTTTTCCATGTATATTGCAATGGTATAAAATTTTTTGCAATATTCCTCAAGATTAACCAGCTTATCACTTGGAGCTACCAATCCAGGTAGTCCTTTCTGGTTCAAGACATTGAAGTTTGAATGAAACCTCTCGACAAAAATGTCCAAGGTCTAAAATTTTGTCTCCAACTGATTAATAACATTCTTCTTCTGTAAAACACTTTTGATTTCCAAAATGGTGGTTGTTTAGTCAGAAATAGTTATCTGTTCTAATTTTGCTCTACTCTTTGAATTGAGCACCTTTATCATTCCTAAGGCTTCTGTTGGTTTACTATTAAGTGTTGCTTTTTCCTTTTCTATGACTGCTCTACATCTGGTAATTAATTCTTGTTGTTCAAAAATGATCTGTATGGATGGCCATACATCTGTCACTGATTGGCTGATCTTTGTCCAAATACTATCCTTGGCTTGGGCCAAGGTACCTGCCGTTAACAACACACTTTCCAACTTCATAATCTTGAGTCCAAATCTATGGGACTTTGTCATTTCCTCCATATACAGAGTGCCATTTTTAATCTTCTGTGTTTCTAAAATTTCAAATTTTTCTAAAACATTCTCATTTTCCTACTTTTGTGTGGCCAATTCCTATGCTATCCTTGTTGGATCACCTACTGTTGATGTAGACTCAATGGTTTTTGATGATGAACTAGGTTTTATACCTGCAAATATGTTGGCTTTAGGGGTCTTGACCCAGGTTTGGTTTTAAGGTTTGCCAACAAACCCCGATACCACTGGCCCTTTCAGCAATGGCTTGCTTACGCGGGTCAAGGTCTCACCCGAAGTAGTATGGGAGGGTCCTGGAACCAGGTTTCCACACCCTGAGAGAGGGAAAGTTAATAAAAGTGGGTCCCTTTAGATCCAACCGACTTGTGCTGGAGAAGCCCTAGCCCGAAACCCTTTAATGATATATTGGTTAGAATAACTCAAGAGAAGCTCATAAATCAGATGTCACAATTCAATAATCAGATAAGACAAATTACAACTAGACCTATGCATTCATTCCTTTGTATAGCATCACATCCACGTGCGCATTAACAAACCATCAATCCTCAGAAAATGTAATATTCCTAAATTAGCACACAGCTAATTGGAATATTAAATTTTGGTTTTTATCTTAGATAGAGGAATAAGAGGGTATGGAGACCCATAAATCTCCTTAGTAGGAATAAAATACACTCCTAGTGTGAATGGAGGTTATCTCAAAGTTGGATTGAAGATGCTTAGGTGTGAAAAGGGGCTGGAGCATGAAGATTGAGTCAACTTTGACCAAATCAAACATCATTGTTATGGAGGAGTGGAATTTATGGTGGGACAATACAGTTTTGGAGGGAGATGGAATGCATGGAGGTGGTGACCTAATTGAGTGGGGCCAAGGGTGAGGAAGCTCATAACTTATATAAGAAAGAGGATGGCAGCCATATGGGGTATGTTTTAGATTATTATTTTGTATATGGTCTGTTTAGACTTGTTGCTCTCTTCAGATGTTTAGCTAAGATTGCAGTGTTGTTTAGCACAGGGTGTTCCCGAGCGGGAATCCCACCTCTTTCCTTAAGAGGCCTCTTGGAATATTATTGTACTACATTTACAAAATCAGGCTTAAGGCCAAGCTACATCTTTGTTGTACAATACATTTTCTGTAGAGTATTGTGTTGTGTTGCAGGGTGCAAAAGTGGAGAGTTTATTTGGGTCACTTCCTTACTTGATTTCAGTTGGAGGAAGGTTTAATTCCATTGGTAGACTAGCAAGGAGAACCCATGATCTTTATTTCATCATCTAGCACTAGGCTAAGGTGATGCTATCAGTTACAATGCAGTTTTTTGAAGGAAATACGTTATTTCTGGGTGCAGTTGCAGTGAAGGGTTTGGAACCCTAGTTGGGAGAGATAGATCTTCAGTGAGGGGATCAGCTTCTCATTTAGATAATTTGTAGGTGGAGTTTTCATACATTTCCATATAAGATTAGCAACCTCCTCTCATCTATCCAGTTTCAGAGATTATTCAGCCCTAGGGCCATATTTGTATTTATGCATTTTTGTGTATTTCAGGAAACCCTTTCCGGGTTGTCTTGGACATGTGTTTGGGAGCAGATATCTCTAGCCCCAACACCTTTTGAGCTATATAACAGCATATCTATATTTTTATATCATTTATGTAGTATTTTATGCCCTAAAACTGTGTTTTCATGGCTCATGGCACTTGTATGGCAATATTTTTACACATATTGACATATTTTCTTAGAGGAGGCTTTTATTGTATTGCTTGAGTGACTAGATCCTCAAGCTCTTGTGCCTATTATTTGCTGATATGTTTAATAAGATGGCTGTACATTTGTCTTATATCCTATTTTATTGATTTTTTCACTACTATTTCCATTATTGTGTTCAAATATGGTTGCTTCCCCATTTGGGAATATTACAGTGGTATCAGAGCATAATCTTGGCTCAACCTCTGGATCTCAGCCATTATGCTATCAGAAGAATAAGAAGAAGGAGAAAGAGATAAGAATGATGGAAAGAATGAGTTTTATCTCATCTCTTTTCAGATCTAAGGACCTCACTAAGGAGGAAAAGCAAAGAAAATTGGAGAAAAGAAGTGAAACCACATTAGGTTTTCAAGATGAGGAAGATCCATGTACTTCCTATCAGAAAAAAGAAGAACCGGTATTGCATATAGCTCCAAAGAAACATGTTATGCCCTTTTCTTTTGAAGACAAGAGGCATAGAGATGGAGGACACTTAGATTATGAGATTCTAAGTGAGTATCTTGCATAATATAAGTCTCAACCTAGAGCTTTCAAGGAGAATATAACTCTCCCACAATTCATTCAGCTCAAGGAAGAAAGAAGATATTGCACCAATAGATTTATATTACCTACATTTGATGGGTCATCCACATGTACAACAAGAGCTTATGGAATGAAGTTGGATGCATTCTTCCTACTACATCCAGTGGTAGAAAGAGAAGTTGTTAAGATTGCAGTGCTGCACCTTGAGGGTGAAGCAAGCATTTGGTGGTTCAGACATTTGAGTCATGCAAGAGTGACTACATATGCATATTTTACTCAAAGGTTGATCAATAAGTTTGACAAGAAGAAATCAAAGGAGAAGAGGTCTTCACCACCACTTTCTGAAAGAGCACTTGCATCAGGAGAAAGAACACTTTCACCTTTGCAAAGTGGTCTTGATATCTTGACATTTAGAGTCCCATGCACTATTTTGGAGATGCATGAGGAGGAGGAGACTTCTATCAGCGCTGATGCAACCATAGAAGAGCAACCATAAGCATCAATGGTTGGTAAAGCCATCACACTGGATGAAGGAACCCTTGTAGCAATACAAGATGTTCCCAAGCTTTACCCAGGTATGCACATATTTCCATTTCCTATTATTTTAGCACATCATATGGAGGATTATGGAAACATGTTGTTAGGGAAAATGCAGGGCCTAGGGTCAAAGCACATTGTTGATTTGGAGCAGCAGACTATCACTGCGCTAAGGACCCTTGATTGGTTCAAGGAGGAGATATACAGTCATCCTAGTGTATCATTGTTGAGTTTCACACAACTCTTGGGGTTGGATTGTAGAGTTTTGGAGGATGAAATGAACATTGTCTTAAGCAGAGAAATGCATAACTATGTGTTCAACATTGAGCTTAATCTTGAGATAGAATATGCAGCATCATGGAGATCAGTGGTGTTGTCCTTGAGCAGGAGTGATAAGTTGGGGGCCCAACCTTTATTGGAGCATTCCAATGACCATTCTACATGTGTAGCAAGGGATAGGCAGATGTTTGATGAGAGACATCTTATCTTCCATTGTTATGATGGATCTCTCTTGATGAGCACTTCATTTCTCAATGAGAAGACTTTGCCTTCAGTATATTTGGATCCTTATGGGATCAACTTGGTCATTGAGGATTGGTCTTCAATTGGGGACCTCCAGGATATTACATTTCAACATCCCATGAAATGCAAAGATAGAAATCTGATTTGGGAGGTAAGTATTCTCCATTGGAGGGATACCAATTTTGGGCATGATGATAGACACTCACCACTGGTTGGATGGGTGATGTTGATGAGAAAGAGGTTGGAAAGCCACTTACAGATCTATGACACAGGGTAGTAGGAGGCAAGGCTACGTTGGTTACTCTTGAAAGAGCTTGGTCATCATATGACACATTCTGTTTCAAAGAGTAGGTTGGTGGATGGAACTTGGAATGGCACTTGCATCATATGGAAGCAAGGATTTTGGGTGTATTAGGGTAATGTGATTTCTTTCATATCAACCATCATGTTGTTGCTCCATAGTTCATATGGAAATGGTGTCAGGTGGCAACAATATTTTTTGTTGCTTTGGAGGTTCTTGGGAGAATATGGGTTGATTTTCTCCCATACTTTACATGATGTTGCAAGATTAGGTGATCACACCATCATGGTGCAAAGGAGCTACTCCTTAGCCTTGGAGGATCAGGAGGTACTTCCACTTTGGAAGGAATCTCCCAGATATAGCAGCATTATGGTAGATGAATTTGACATTTGGCATGTCAAAGAATGGATCTATGAGATGAGAGGAGCCTTATTACAAAGGCCAACAACGTTGTCACTTGGGAGCTTGGGTTTGTTGATGGAGTGTTCCCAGGATCACTTCACATGTGATGCACTTGATGAACAAGTAGGAGATGAGAGTGATGGAGTAGTGGGTGGAGAAATCTATTACCATGATATTATCTTCTTTTCTTGGATTTCCAAGCATAAGAAGAAAGATCTTCATGCAACACATAGTTCATTACTCTTCATGGGAGTATGGCATGTCACTATGGAGGGCTCATTCATGGATATTATTATCAGATTACTCTCAGTACATGGTAAGAATTGTGTTTTTTCACTTATTGATTATCTAACACAATATTTTCATTCTCTTACCATCTCTATACAGTGCATTGCTCCACAAGAGGGCAAGCCTCTATTTGGGCTTCATGGTCATTTTTTTACCAACATCCATGATGGAGATAGCCATTTCTTGTATGGATTTGGGCAAGTGTTGTACTATTTCCTATATTTTTAGTTGATATGCAATTCCATTTACTATTTACTAGTAGATGAGAGGACATGCACAACCAGAAAATTGTTTGGAGACAACTTGCCATATTATGTTCTGAAACAATAGTTATCAAAACTGCACTGTGACTACTTGAGAGACTATTGGTACCTTCTATCACTGTGTAAAACCTTCATTACCTCTCTCATTTGGGTTCCCTATGATGATAATGACATATTCATTTTATATGGGATGATCTGGGCAAGAACCAAAGAGTGGGACTTTGAGGATCTTATTGCATTTTTGCTTCATGAAGGAAACATTATTGCAGCCCATATTTAGTAGCAACTCTACACTTATCATAAGTGGAGAGAGAGACTGTGTGGCATGGAAAATTTGATCTATCATGTTCAGCTATGCAGCCCACCTTCTTTGCAGGAACTTAAGGTGGAGGATATGTTTCATGGGTTGCCATGTTGGAGGGTGACTCACTTTTTGTGGATGATAGCTTGGGGATGAAGGCTTCACATGGAAATGATAGTTCCCAATATATTTCAGATTCCATGCATCAAGAAGGCCTCTAGACCACATATAATTGCTTCTATGGGTATTCCATTTGTTCATGAGGAGAGCCATTTGGATTTTTCACCAAAAGGCATACTTATACACTTGGGAGGAGCAACTTAGAGACTTATTGATGAGACAACATCTTGTTCATTGGAGGAACTTATCATATGAGAATGCTACAGGAGGAAGAGGAGAGGCTCTTCAATTCTATTCCTATAGTTGCTTGAGGACAAGAAACATTTGGGAGGGGAGGACTGTAATATTCCTAAATTAGCATACAGCTAATTGGAATATTAAATTTTGATTTTTTTCTTAGATAGAGGAATAAGAGGGTATGGAGACCCATAAATCTCCTTAGTAAGAATAAAATACACTCCTAGTGTGAATGGAGGTCATATAAAAGTTGGATTGAAGACCCTTAGGTGTGAAAAGGGGCTGGAGCAGGAAGAATGGGTCAAATTTGACCAAATCAAACATCGTTGTTATGGAGGAGTGGCATTTATGGTGAGACAATGTAGTTTTGGAGGGAGATTAAATGCATGGAGGTGTTGACCTAATTGTGTGGGGACAAGGGTAAGGAAGCTCATAAATTATATAAGGAAGAGGATGGCAGCCATATGGGGTATGTTTTAGATTATTATTTTGTATATGGTTTGTTTAGAGTTGTTTCTCCCTTCAGTTGTTTAGCTAAGATTGCAATGCTGCTTAGCACAGGGTGTTCCCGAGAAGGAATCCCACCTCTTTCCTTGAGAGGCCTCTTGGAAGAGTATTTCACTACATTTCCACACTCAGGCTTAAGGCCAAGCTACATCTTTGTTGTACAATGTAGTTTCTCCTGAGTATTGTGTTGTGTTGCAGGGCGCAACAGAGGAGAGTTGATTTGGGTCACTTCATTGCTTGATTTTAGTAGGAGGAAGGTTTCCTTCCATTGGTATACTAGAAAGGAGAAACCCTGAGCTTTATTTCATCATCTAGCACCAGGCTAAGGTGTTGCTATCAGTTACAACGCAATTTTATGAAGGAACTACATTATTTATGGGTGCAGTTGCAGTGAAGGGTTTCGAACCCTAGTTGGGAGAGATAGATCTTTAGTGAGGGGATTAGCCTCTCATTTGGAGAATATGTAGGAGGAGTTTTCATACATTTCTAGATCACATAAGAAACCTCTCATCTATCCAGTTGCAGAGATTATTTAGCCCTAGGGACATATTTGTATTTCTACATTTTTGTGTATTTCAGGAAACCCTTTCCGGGTTATCTTGCAAATGTCTTTGGGGGCATAGATCTCTAGACCCAACACCTTTTGAGCTATATAACAACATATATATATTGTTATATCATTTCTGTAGCATTGCATGCCCTAAAAATGTGTTTTCATGACTCATGGCACCTATATGGCAGTATTTTTACACATATTGACATATTTTATTAGAGGAGGCTTCTTTTGTATTGCTTGAGTCACTAGATCCAAAAGATCTTGTGCCTATTATTTGCTGATATGTTCAGTAAGATGGATATAAATTTGCCTTATATCATGGTGTATTGATTTTTTCACTACTATTTCCATTATTGTGTTCAAATATTGATGGTTCCCCATTTGGGAATATTAAAGAAAACGTACATTATCTCATAAATAACATATAGCGCAGGCCATAATCGTAACACATAAATACTCAGATATCAAAAAACAGTCTTCTCATTCATTTATATCCAGATCTAACTTACATACTTTATGACTAGCTCACGCACACAACCAACGTGGTCTGCACACAGCAGGACTCAGGGACTCCGTGCACACATCCAATAGGAGCCCTTACCCAGACTATCTACACAGAGACCTTAATTTCGTATCCCAACTTCTTTTCATAATAAAAATTACTTCTAAACTTTGACAGCACAATATCATTCCAACAGTCCCCCAAAAAAATCTTGTAACTTGTCCCAAGTCACAATGCCGAGGGGGTCTTCATTGTTTCCTTGAGCTGCTCAATCGCAACGGTCAACGGGGGCAGAAAACAAAGGTTCTGTGCAGCGATGCTCTACGCAATGTCAAATAGCTTCTGCGAAGTTGGGCCTTCAGTTGCAGCGGTGACATTGTCCAAGGTCTAGTTCAACTATCGCACAATCCCTTCGAACTCCTGTGAAATCTTAAGAGCTTCATCAGCCCAAGGCGTTAGATCATCGTTGAGTACCTGCTTCTTGCACTGAAGCCCCACAATTTCACTTCTGAGCATGTGGATGATCCGAAGATGCACTAGTCGCTGGGCTGGAACAAGGGTGGTCATAGTGGATTCCATTTGCTCAAATTTTGGTTCCTTTTGGTGCAAATCTTGATCGATTTGGCAAAGGAGAGGGTCTTGTTGCACTTGGGACCATAATTCCATAGCAGCTTGAAACAGAGTGATTCCCTGACTGATATGTGTCGTGATAGTATTCATTTCTTCTGTGACCAGCGCTACTCGATGGGCACGCACTTCCGGGGGGTCTCAGGCTATAACTTGGCCTATAACGATGCTATTTGAAGTTAAAAATCAGCCTTAACAACCTGTACCTCAGTCCGAGATGCCTTCAAGGCAGTGACCAATCCCTCAACCTTGGCCTGCGGTGCAACAAAGGCCTGCGGTGAAACATGGGTAGGAATTACTTCTAGCATGTCTTCACAGAGCTGGTCTATCAATTGTTCTAATGTAGCCTATGGTGCAACGGAAGCCTATGGTGAAACATGGGTAGGAATCACTTCTGGCATGTCTTCACAGAGTCGGTCTATCAATTGTTCTAATGTAGCCTGCTATGCGATGGCGGTAATGTGTGGCGCCTAGACCTAGGTAGCTTCAACAGCTTGAGTCAGAATAGTCTTCTTGGCCTCACTAAGGTGTTGCTGCACGCGGAGCTCTCGATGTTGAAGTTCGCTGGTGGTGGAGGTAAATAACCCGTGTAGCTATGCACCCATCAAGAGCCCAATATCGAGGTCAACTGACGAGCATGCCCGGACTCAGTTGCATAATACTGCGGGATCCATTGCAAAGGCAGCACCTGGGAGAGGGTAAAACCAGCTCTCCATGATGGTGTTCAAGGCAATAACTGGAGCTTGCTGGCCCGCTTGAGTCGGCCTTGCTTGATCCACGCTCGCTTGAAGGGTGTCTACCTTTATTTGGAGAGCCTGTGACTCTAACTGCAAAAACTGCTACCATGGCCTTGTGTTGTTCCTCCAAAGTAGCCCATTGATCCTTGGATGCAATGGTGACAATGCCAGAAATATGCTCGAGGTCATCCTCTGTGAATGTAACCTCTGTGTCGGCACCAGGCTTAATAGCCTTACGCTTCTTCCTAGACCCCTTAGGTGGTTCGTGGGTATGTTTGAGACCATGCCAAAATGATGTGTCTATGCCATCAAGACCGTTAAGGTTTTGATTTGGCGGGGACTCTAGTTCTGGCTACATGGTAGCGATTTTTAGGGTCGTCCGCTGCGTTGAAGCATGAATCACCGAATCTGTCGTTAGGGTAGATGTAGTTGTATATTTTGATGTTGCGTTGTGGCCAGATGTGCATGCTACATCTAGGCCAGTCGAATGGGCTCTGATCTTCCACTCCGGTGGCCAAGTGGCAATTACTTGTTCAATCTCTGCTTCGGTGGTTATATACGGAAGGTTATACCAGGCAGGATTTTTGTGAGCTCGAATTTGCACATTATGCATGGTCACTTGAAATGCTGCTATATGATTGTATTTTTTGTAGACCGTCAGGGACAAGCACAACTGGGAATGAAATGTTGTGGCTACGGTTCGATCAAATAGTATCCAAAAGGTCTTATTCTCCTCAAATCACTTCGGATCCTTTGAGTCCAAGAGGTTAGCAGACCATGCTCCTTCACACATGCTTGGTGTGAGAGGGGGGAATATTGCTTCCTCAGGAGTCTCCCACCCATCTAAGGCAATAATAATTATCAACAAGGAGTAGTAGAAATATTTTCCTTGATCCTGTGCCTCGTGCATATTGTCAATAAATTCGTCAACAAGGTACTACAACCAGTTGAAATAGACTCCCTTTTTCGCGTCTGCCACCGAGTTGAATTACATGGGTAGGGAAAGCCATCGCCTGGCATTTGCACATCAATTTGCATGTAAGTGTCATGGTTCCCATGAGTGTCCCTAGGTCGCTGATTGTATCGATATGAAATCCTTGTTTTTTGCATTGGACATGATACCTTTTTCGGACATCTTCAGCAATCTGGTGCTCAAACTTCTTGCCAGTTCCTTCCTTAGGATCTGGCCCCTACATGGGGAGCCTGGTTATGCAGTGAATTAAAGTAGCATCAATTAGTATGCGACCTTGGAGCCACAAGCACCCATCGTGGATGAGCGCCAATAGCTGGCGAACAACCAGACCGATGATATTGTATCGGCCAAAGTGGGGGATGTGCAGCAGGTTTAAGATCCCTAACCCAGCCAATATTTTTACCCACACCATTGGCTCAACCTTTAGTACATTTCCATCCAGTACCTACTCCAGGTAGAGCTCTGGATCTAGCAAAGGGAAGGCATCCAGGTTTCCTAGATCATTATCATCAAATTTTATGATGGGGAGACCGCTGAACATCTATCCTTGCAAGGGAACTTCTTTCGAGACTAGAGGCATCTGAAGGCAGACACAGACGACATCAACATTCATGGGGGCACGCATTGTTTTCCTATATGGCTTAACATAAGGCAGTAGCCATGTCAACGGAGTTGCATGAAGACCTTCATCTGTGAGCATCACTGGGCACTTGGATGAATTAGGTGATCGTCCCTTAGAAACTTTCTGTGGGAAATGCACAATCCGGGGAGACATACGAGGCTTCCCTCCAGCCCACTTCACCTGTTTTACCTTCCCTTTTCCCTTCTGTTTTTCTAGGGTAGAGACAATCTCCTCTATTTCAGGGGTTACTTCAAATACTTCATCAGATCCAATTTCCCCAGAAGTTGTGGCAAGTAGAGGCTCATTAGGGTTTGTAGTAGTCATTCTCGCTCGAAAGATGAATTTGGCATCGTTACTATTAGAAGGAGTGTCTCGCTCAATCACGCAGATGGAAATTGTACAGAATAGGCGATATTTACCAAGGTGGCCAAGGTGTGAGAGTTTTGGACAACATGCCAACCCCTGGTGAACAACAGTCCTCCTCTTATAGCCCATGACAGTAAGAAATGGTCCGATTAGCCTTAATTTTAATTCATTATTACGAAAATACTAGAAACTCCTCATAAATTGCCACATTAATTACGCATTGCCCATTCCATTGAACGGTCAAATCGGTTTTCCACACCAATGCCCCATGTCAATGGATATTTGTATCCACTGCGCACAACCCCAACGCCTACATCGCATCCACCCCCGCCTCCTATCCTGTGCATCATCTGTACGCACCCATCACTCCTGCCTCAGTTTCCATGGCCTGATTCACGCAACATCCGTTACAAAGCTACTCTTTCCTTATAGTCATTTGATTGGTGCCGAGGAGTCCCTATAGAGTTTCAATCAACTCCCATTAACGTATCCCGACAGAAAATCTCTACGCAATGTAGTCAATCTGACCGCACCTCCATTGGTAATTCCCTTCACTACATACGGACCCTACCAGTGCTGACGAAACTTCCCCGGGTGTCGTGTAAATTGGCTATCGTAAAGTAGTACCAATTAATCCTCCATAAAGACCCTCTGCCAAATGTGTAGATCATGCCAAGATTTTTCACATGCCTTTTGAACCTGCTGGTGGAATTGAGCAATGAGCTGGTCTTCAACCAGGGCCACCAGTTGCACCAAGTGTTCCTCCATGATGTTTGGATCTTCCATATTTGTGAAAGCTTAGATGTGCAGGCTAGGAATGATGTATTCCATAGGCATGATGGCCTCCTTTGTGTAGACCATTCGGAGGGGTATTTTTCCCATAAGTTTCTTACATGTAGTCTTATAGGCCAGATTATAGAGGGGATGCACATGTCTTAGTCACTTCGGTTCATGTTGCAGACCTTAGTGAGCGCATGTTCCAAAATTTTATTGAATGCTTCTACAATCCCATTCGCTTGTGGATGATACGAGGTACTCTTTTCATGGTGAATTTGGAATTCCTCAGTCAAAGCCAAATAGTCTCTTTAACAAAATGAGTACATCTGTTGCTCATCAGTATCTTCAAACACCCAAACCTGGTCAGAATATATTCGAAAATGAAATGTGTAGTAGTATTCACAGTACAGTCCTTGACAGCTTTTGCTTCTGCAAATCTGGTGACATAATCCGTGGTAGTAATAATATACCAAGCACCGGTCTTATTTCTTGGGGGATTAATGGTTCCAACAAAATTGATGGCCCATTTTTCGAATTCTTGCAGGGCCATATAAGGTTGCAGGGTCATCACATCCTATCGTGAGGGCTTCCCAGTTCGTTGGCATGCATCGTAGGCCCAGCAGTGAGCATGAGCATCAGTGTGTAACGTGGGCCACCATAGTTCGGCCCTTAATAATTTATGCGCAGTAGATTTTCCTATGTCATTTCATCTCGCAATTCCTCTATGGGCCTCAGCTAGGATAGCCTGTCTCTCATGTTTGAGTACGTACCTTCGTAGCATCTCATCCACTCCCATCTTGTAGAGTTGTCCCGCAATTATAGTATAATCGGTTCGAGGGTGACTAGTTCCTTTTTCTGTGATACTGAATAGCCATTGGGGGCCTTACCTGTGGTCAAGAATTGGATAATATCGAAAAAGTGCTCATCAACTACCTTGATAGCAAATAGTTGCGCGTCATGTAATCTGTCTTCTAAGTTAGTTGGCTCTTCCCCATTTTCGATTCTGGATAAGTGATCCAATCTAGCATTCAACCTCCTTGGTTTCACAATGATTTCAAAATAATACTCCTGAAACAGCAGAAGCCACCGATAATTCCATCCCCCCCCCCAAAACAGGCTTATTAACCACATATTTTAAAGCTGAATGATCTAAGAACATATTGAAGTGTCCACCTATCAAATAGTGCCTCTACTTTTGGAGGGCGTACACCATCGCCAACCCTTCGCACTCTGTGGTAGAATAGTTACGCTCTGCATTTGAAATCTTCTTTCTAGAAAATGCCATCGGGTGATCAATTTCCCCTTCTTCAGGCTACACCAAGACAACTTCAAATGCGATCCCTGATGCATCTACATGTACATGGAAGATCTTTTCCCATTCGGGGAATATAAGAATAGGTGCAGTCACCATATTTTATTTTAATTGTTCGAAGCTTTTCTGACACTCATCATCCCAAAAGAACGAGACATCCTTTTTCAGCAACTTCTCCATTGGAGCAGTGTTCAAAGCATACCCCTGAATAAACTTCATCTAGTAACTCATGTCACCGAGGATGGAGCGCAGCTATTTTTTAGTAGTTGGAACTGCCAAATTTATGATAATCGCGACCATGGTTGGGTCCATCAATCCCTACTGACATTCTACGTATCCTAATAGAATCCCAAATGGGACACATAATATGCATTTCTTGATTTTTGGTGAAATTTGGTGCTTCTTGCAGGAATCCAGCATCATGCGCATATTTGACACATGGTTCTTTACTAATCCAAAAACCGTCCAATCGTAAAAGTAGACTTGCAGGTACTTGTGAATGAACTCCTTGAATATGGCTACAAAAATGCGCGAAAAGATGGCAGGGGAATTCTTTAGTCCAAATGGCATGAAAATGTACTGGAATGAGCCCCACTCAGTTGTGAAGGTTTTCTTACTGCAATGTTTGGGTGCTATGCGGATCTGATGGTACCCTTAGAACCAATCCGTAAATGAGTAAGCTTCCTGACCTCCCACATTATCTAGGATTTCATCAGAGAATGATGTCGAGAATGGATCATATATGCAAGCATCATTTAGCTTGCGCAGATCTACATAGATCCTTATCTCTCCTTTAGTATTCTTTTTCCTAGACCACCATTGGGCTTACCCAATCTGACTACTCCACTGGTTCAATAATGCCTGTGGCCACCATTTTCTCAATTTCCTCCTTAAATTTTTTTTCTGTATTTTGGGTTCAGAAGATAGGACAGTTGTTTGACCAGCCACGCATATAGATTCAATGTAATCCTCATGACTCCCATATCCTCTACAACCCCCTTGAATTCAAAGAACTTGTTCGGAAATAGATCCTAATATTCGGTTAGCAGCTCTGCGATTTTTCCCGCCATACCATCATCCCATTAATCCCCAATATTGGCCTGCTCTCCTATGCCAATATTGACTCCCTTCAGTTTCAAAGGTTTGGTGACATCAATCTCTTGCAGCAATGGACCTGCAACCGCACATTCTCCCTCAGATTCTACAATAGTGATATTCCAGGGATCGTCATCACAGTCTTGTATTGAAAAATTTCTACAGTTTTCGATGTCATGTATCTGCACATCCCAGGCTAGTGCAATACACTCCTGCTTAGGGAGGGGCCCATTGAAGACTAGAGTATCTATATCTTGCAGGGATTCATCAAGTTGCTCAGTTCCTCCTGTCAGTCCAAACGTCATTAAAAAATCCTCGACCATTGTACCCCAATGCCGGGTACGTTGGTTTAGTTCCACATCCAAATACCAGATGGTAGGGATTGGTCCCAGTGTGTGAATAAAAAGATGGTCCCATTCATTCCATGTGCCTTTATTCCATACTTCCATCGAGAGAGCCAAGTGCTTGCATGAATCCCATCGTCCCAAGAAGAGTTCCATTGGTGGTTTGACTTGCAGGTTAAATCATAAGATCATCATCTTTTGACATTCCCCCCAGTCTCGAAAAGATCCCTTATGAGTTTCCCACAAGCGCGTGGGATTTTCACGCATGGCCAAGTCAAGAACTCAAAATCTCCGTTCTTTAGGGATGCTTTCTTTAATGTATTTGAGGAAATATTTAACAGTACCAAAGCCATCAAAGTAGGGTAGTTCTCTTACCTCTGAGGAGATGCATTAGAATCTTTTTGTGACCTTAAGACACCTTAGCGTAGATATGTCATGCAATCGGTTCTGCCAATTTTCTATCTCTTCATTCGAGTCAGATAAGAATTCACTGTATTTTTCCCAACATAACATTCCATTAGCCATGGGGTTGATTCAATCATCATCCCCAACAATGAGCTTGTATATGTGATCAACATCCTCTTCCTCTCATACTGGTTCAGTGTATCATTCTCCTTCAGCTGGATCTAACGAAACTATCACCCTTGTGCCTTTGTTTTCAAAGATCATGCTCCCTCTTTTTAAATTAATGATACCTCCCATGTCAATAACTCAATCCAGGCCTAAGAGGGTAGGGCAAGGGTATGCGTCATCCACTATCTAAATTACCTCAAAACCAGTGTAAACTTTAATCCCTACAATGTCTACCACAACCTTTGTCAGTCGTCCCAGTGGGATAATCTTTTGCTGGTTAGCCATTTGTAGTTGTATAATCGACCATTCCAGCTTAGGTTTCCCCATTCCTTGCCATGTCTGCTTGGGTAGGACGTTTGCATCTGATCCTAAATCAAGGATGACTTGATCCATTTCGTAGTCTCCAATCTACGCAGTCATGTGCATTTCCCTTACCATCTTTTTTTTTCTTTTTGTATAGCTTGTTCATAGTTTTAACCTATGGTTGTAAAGAAATATTTTTTGCGTAGCTATCTATTAATGCTTGGAGATTCTCTAGCACCTTCTATTTGCCCAATAGCTTCATACATGCCTGGAGGAATTGTTTAACTAATTTTTCTTCTTTTGGATCTACCATACTCTCTGCAGTAGGTGCTTCATTTCCAGTCATCTATAATATTCCAAATCCGAAATAGCACAACAAGCCTGTTGAAATAATGCACTCCTGGGAGATTGATGAATAGAAATGAGTTTACAGCCCTTGGATCCCTTAGATCATCAGATATGGATTCTAGATCCAAAAGGGGAGCAAAAAAAAATCAAACTAGGTGTGGTAAACATATCTCCCACCACTTAGTCTAGCTGAAAAACACCCTACAAGAGGGGCTGCAGCTATGCACAACAAACTGCTTCATAAATAACGCAGTTTTGGACAGTATGAGTAGGATGCCATAAAATATTATTAACTTATGAGTATACAACATCAAATCGAAATTATAATGAAGCTCTTTCAATATACAGTAGAATACAAGAGACAATAGAGCAAGAAATATTCAGAAAAGAAGGCTGCAACACATATATAGACTGCAAAATGGCTTAACAGCGTTATTTTGAGGAGCTGCAGCAGCTGAATATTACAACTCAGATCTAGGAAAAATTTGTAGACAAAACATCAGATCCATTTCAGATATGGAACTTGATAGTCTTATTTACAAGATCCCCTTAGGGTTTTGACCAAATCATGCATTACAAAGAGTAGATCTAAGTTTTAAGTTGCAAATCTGCAAAATGCTTCAGAAATTTCTAAAGATGACTTTACATTAAAATAGATCAAATATAAATATAACATGGATCAGCAAGCTAATCCATGGATCACCAAAGTGAAATGCAAAGCCCAGCACCAGAGATCTCTCATCAAAAATGGGATCAAAACACCCTACAGAACCTCTAATGAAAATAATGCAGTTCCTCAATGAAAACTGCGCTATAGCTTTAATAACAATGATGGCCTGATGCCAAGATACAAATCTGAAGCTCAAATAGTGGATGCACTATTCCAGGAGGTTAAAAGACACACTCCATGAGAAGAGGCTCCAATACAAGCTAGATCTCTGTAGATCTAGAGTTCCACTTGCTGCAGCCTACAAAAGCGATCAAACCCTCACTGGATCTGTGTTGCATTTGGAAGTAGAGCGTGGCCCACAGCCTGATAGTGGATCAAATCAGCAAATACTCCTCCAATAATCCTCAATGGAAGAGGTGAAATCTCTGCATAGGAACTCCAAGTGCTAAGCAGCACAATTCTCCACTAAACAGCAGAGAATAGTATTTTTATAAACATACAAGATACTTAGAAATATAACCAATCAAAAACCTTCTCTTTATTCCTTCCCCTTCCTTTTATAAGATGAGAGCCTTCACAAACCTTAAACCACCTTGATGAATGAGCTCCTTTCACATGAGGGGCCTACTTCTAGAACTGTGTTGTCCCTTTATGAGGTACATTGAATCTATACAACGCTGTAGATTTGGTCAAGGTTGACCCAGTCTCACAGCTCAAACCCCTTTCACACCTGCAAGTGATTTATTTACATGGCCCTGATTTATCCTTTTTCACATGGGAATTGATTTATTTAGTCTTTTCAGGAGTTTTACATGTCCTTATTTATTCATTTATTCATGCAACAGAAAGTAAAAAAAAAATGTATATTCCTCTTAGCTTAGGGTAAGTAGGAACATTACAATCCTCCCCTCCAAAATGTTGCTTGTCGTCAAGAAATTGATAGGGTAAGAGTTGTAGTACTTCCCCTCCTTCATTTATGGCATCATCAATGATCCAGTCCTCATCATAATCCAAGTGCTCATCAATCCAATACATCAGGTATTGTTCCTCCAAGGTCAACATAAGATGTGCATAGTCCATCCCACCAGGAGTGAAAAATTCAACAGAAATAAACATGGCTGGAGCAATACTTTCTCTAAAATATGTAGCATGAGGCTCATAGAGAAGTTCCAATCCATGTGGTACATACAAACTGTCCATAATTCCCCCATACAACCCCAAAAATAGTACAACTATATCATCCAAGTATGGAAGAAAAACTACATATATACAAACAGAAATTTGACCTTGAAGAGGGGGGTCAAATTCCCACATGTGATGCCAGCGCAGTGCACCTCCTGCCTACATTAGATCAGGGTGTGGCAAGTGGAATTCCCCCCACACATTTGTTGCATAAGTTATCTCAACATAGATGGAGATATCAGATATATTTGGTGCCTTTGGGAAGCACCCATCATGAAAAGGAATATCCCTTTGCACAACAAGGGAGTGGCCAAGTTCAGAATTTCTATTGGCCCTCAAAAAACTATGAGATCCACATGATCTCTCACCCCCTTTATGATTCATAGCCTGCAAAAAAATGGTAAAAGAATGTGACAAATCAGAAAATAAATCTTGCTTAACATGATCAGATCCTTTACCATCATAGTTCTTCATACACAAGGAATTGTGCATGAGCATCTCCCTCCTCTCAAGAAAAGGAAGAACAGGCTAGGATGTCTCTTTCAAAGATTCCATTGGCTGCCCCAATCCTCCATAGTTAATGCACTCTTGAAAGTGCTGATGTAGGTCCTCTCTCATCCCCTCCCAATCAAAGCTCCTTATGATCAGGGTGTAGATCTTCATGGATTGCATATCGCTGAGAAGGGTGTGCCCTCTATAGTATCTTCTATTTGAGCTCAGAAGCTCTAGACAGGAAGATCCTACCATGAAAGTAGATGACTCCCCCTTAGACTAAATAGCCTTCTTCTTGCTGCAGATCATCTAGTATCATATCGGTGTGGAGATCTTTGGAATACTCTACAAGCAATTGATATTTCCAGTATAGATCCACACTTCTCAACAAAGACAATGCTAATGATACCTCCATGGAAGTGTATGTCGTGTTGTTGCTCTCTTATCTGACTTTTCCAATGCCAAAGATGTGTGTTGGGAGGCTGATCCTCCCATTCTCCTCCTCCCGCAACGAAGATCTAGGAAAGAGAGAAGGTGATAGTGATACAGTGAGAGGATCCCCCTCACTCTTGAGCTGTCCTAAGCCCTCCAGCACTGTAGCTTGGTCCCCTATTGCTCCAATCCTTCCTAGGTCTAGATTTGGAGAAGCACTTTTTGAGGCTTCCCCCACAAGATCTGAATCTGGTGGCCTCCCAAGTGGTTTTCCACTAGATAGGAATGTCCCATGCAGAAAGCTCATGAACATTAATGAAGGGACTATGAGATCCTTGCTTCCACTACGCAAATCCATCGTTGTTGTTTGTGTAGAAGTTATAGCTGAAGGATAAGTATCCATGCCTTGGATCATTTGGGGCTTACCACTCTTCATGTCCACCCACTCCATCTGCAAAGCCTTCCAATCAGTGGTGACCTTCCCCAATGTAATCAACCATTGGACACCCAAAATGATATTGGTGTCTGGTATGTCAACTACAAAAAAGTGATCCACCAAAGTATAGGACCCCATAGTAACTCAAAGTGATGGAACATATTGCATGCATTGCATTGTCCTATCTCCTAGGGCCAAAACAAAGAATCCCTCAAAAGTATCAGTAGGGATTGCTCTCCTCTGCACAATATGAGCATCAATAAAGTTTTGGGTTGCCCCACTGTCAATCAGCACAGATACCCTCTGATTCATGATTGAACCTTGTAATATTAGGGTCAAGTACTTGGGCACTCCTCTCAAATATGCAGGAGTCCCACTTATTGGAGCAAAGGCTCCATCCCCATCCCTAGATGGTGTTGGATCTTCCTCATCATTATTAGCGTCGTGACCCCTCCTTGGTTCATCATCTTCATCTTCAAAATCTGAGAAGACCTCTATGTAGTGTTCTTTCCCAACAACACATCTATGTCCAGGTGCCCATGACTCCTGGAAATTAAAACAAAGTCTCTTTTTCCTTAGCTCCCTCCTGAGTTCAATATCAAGAGGCTTCTTCAATGATCTCTCCTTGGAAGGAGCAGATTTCTCTTCCTTCCCTTTAGAAAGGTGAGGGGCCTTGCTCTGGAAAGTTTCCTTTGCTTTTGGCAAGGCATCTTGAAGGTCTCTTGCCCTCTCAATGGCATCATGTAGAGTGTTGGGCTTGGTGTTGAGCCCCAAATATGTCCTTTCCTTTCACAAAATTTCACTTCATTCCATTTGTCCTTTGTTATTTATAGGCTTAAAATATCAATAGGAATGATTAAAATTTCTCTAAGAGTGCATGCAATAACCGACTTACTATACTTTTGTGGTTTTGTTGTCATAGTGATTTTTGATCAGACTTAGCTATAGAATGCAGCGATTCTGTAGCTAGTCGCATATTCTGCAGCCATCTTTATGTTCACACAGATTACAGGTGTCACTTAAAGGAAAAATGCATATGGCTGAATTCCAGAAATCACCCACATCATTCCTTGCCCTCTACGAAGTCTGAGCAAAAATCTGCAAGTGGTTATGCACGTGGAGGCAGCCAAAACTAAGAAGTAGACTTCTACAAGGACAAGGACTTTGTAGATGTATTCAGCAAAGTACGAGTCCTAAACAGGAGTTCTAATTCGATTTTGATTGAAAAATACACCTATGCCTATTTCCACTCAAGGATAGTTATATATTTTGCTTATAAGAATAACTTGGTGAACCGAGAGACAGTTAGCTAGTTGATGTTTTGTTGTTAAGTCCTCCAAGACTGTAATACTCGGTTTTCTGAGCATTTTTCCTTTAATGAAAGAAGTACAACTTTAATGGAAGATCTGAAGCAATATTAAGGAGTTAAGGATTTGTGTGCCAATATGGTGGTAGAGGGCCCCTACTGTCCGAAAGGCTTTGTGCATATTTTCTAGATAAGTAACTTTAGCTCTGTTTCGTTTTTAATCTAGGCAGTTTTCTGAGCATCATGTTTTATGTTTACTTACATCGAATATTGTAATCGATCTTGTTCCCATGAACTGTTCCAATATATCACTAGCACGTGAATGAGATAGAGCTGTAATACTTCGGAGGTTAATTGCATTTTAGTTCAGTTCTGTTCATTGTATTTCAAGTTTTATTAGTTGATTGCATTCTAGTCCTGTTCAGTTCTGTTCATTGTATTTCAAGTTTTTATTAGTTAATTTCATTATAGTCCTGTTAATTAGATTTAAAATACCCTCATTATTTTACAAGTTTCTCTTGTTCTTAATCTCTTCTAACACATCATTATCATATGGACAAGAACTAGTTATCTCATTTTGGGTTCTTGACTGTTCTGAAATTTCTCATAATTTTACAAATAGCCTTTTTCCAAAGCTATTCCAAGAGATCTCTAACCCTTGAATGAGGCTTAATAGTAACATTTTGAGTGGCAGAATGGGTTAATTTTAGTTTCATAAGTCATTTTAGCATAGGGTTCCTTACTATGTTGCAGATAATATTTTCTCAAAATGTTCCAACAAATTCTTAACTATGGATGAGATTTTCTCTGTGATATTGTAAGTTGTTGTTTACTATAGATAACTTCATTACATAAAACTTATCCTTTTCTCAATTTGTTCCAACATACCTCTAATGAAATGAATTGGACTGAGTTTAATGTTATGAGTTATTTTTCTTGTCAAGCTTTACAATCTATGGATTAGCATTTTCTATTCTGAAGTGTCATACATAGTTTAAAGTAGGTTATGTTCTGTTTTAGTGTGATCAATAACTTCTCTTTGCCAACAATTTAGTTCTTTTCCTCTTAGCATAAAAATAAAAAACCAAAAACACCGAAAAACACTAAACACAACGAAGAAGGAAGAAGATACCTAGGCACAAATAGTGCACTTCACTTCAACAATTTACTAGCCCTGGTCGACAATTTATGACATCAATTTAGGAACACTAAGTTGAGCAGACACTTGGTAGATTTAACCAACCCATGCCAAGGTTCCTCTAGGCCATCGATGAACATGTACACCCTCCTTTCTGCAGACAGATCAGGAACCATGACAGATAATCTCAGAAACTCAGAGATATAAGTTTCTACATTCCTTGATTACTTTAGCTTTGTAAGGCTTATGAAGGGTGCTTCTAGATCCTTCCTGTCAAACCTCTCCACCAGTCTTCTAGTAAATTCAAAATAGGTAGTCACATTGATATGTCCCAATGTAGACAACCCATGGAACCACCAATTGTGTGCCTCACCCTCAAAGTGCAGCATTGCAATATTGATGGCTTCAGTCTCGGGGACTTTGTTCAACTAAAAGTAAATATCCAGCTTCTCTACCCATGCCTTGGCAGAACTGGAGGATGATCCATCAAAATTAGGCAAAAGGAATCTTCCCATAGAGTGGTGTCTATCCTGATTATGAAAGAACCCACCATCTCTATACTGTTGCCTTGGTCTTCTTCTATCCTTGAGGTGAAAAAAATCTTGGAAACTAAACTGGTCTCTGAATCTGTGATTCTGAGATTCATATTCCACAAAGTAGTCTTCAAGGGAAGCTTTCTCTTGTGGTCCTTCATTTTCCACAGCCAAGAAGGTAGGCATAGTGGAGTGTTGTGGAGCTTGGGGGACTTGTGGCTGGTTCGCTGGTTGACCAATCCAGTGATGAGACATGTCAGAGCTTTCCCCCGGATGAAATCTCCCAGGAGATTCCCTCATTGTTTCCATCCTCATCTCTTTTATCTCTTTGGCAAGATCTTGCATGGCCACCAAAAGAGTTCTTGCAAACTCTTCTCCTTCTTTGTCATCTGCAGTTTCAGGGGCTTTACCCTTGTCTTGCTCATCAGTAGTGTAATCAAACTTTTTGTGACTTATATTCTGATACCTCTTCTCCCTATCAGTAATAGGTTCATATTCTTCTGAATGCAACATGGCTATGGTGCTCCAAGGAAAGCGCAGGCTGTGCCAAGAAAGGAGCTTTGATACCACTGTAATATTCCAAATCTGGAATAGCACAACAAGCCTGCTGAAATAACGCACTCCTGGGAGATTGATGCACAGAAATGAGTTTACAGCCCTTGGATCCCTTAGATCAGTAGATCTATATTCTAGATCCAAAAGGGGAGCAAAAACAAATCAAACTAGGTGTGGTAAACAGATCTCCCACCACCTAGTCTAGCTGAAAAACACCCTACAAGAGGGGCTGCAGCTATGCACAACAAAATGTTTCATAAATAACACAGTATTGGACAGTATGAGTAGGAGGCCATCAAATATTATTAAATTATGAGTATACAACAGAAAATCAGAATTATAATGAAGCTATTTCAATATACAGTAGAATACAAGAGACAATAGAGAAAGAAATCTTCAGAAAAGAAGGCTACAACACCTATATAGACTGCAAAATGGCTTAGCAGTGTTATTTTGAGGAGCTGCTTACAACTCAGATCTAGGATAGATATGTGGAAAAAACATTAGATTCATTAAGGAGATGGAAAATTGATAGTTTTATTTACAAGATCCCCTTGGGGTTTTGACCAAATCATGCATTACAAAGAGTAGATCTGAGTTTTAAGTTGCAGATCTGAAAAATGATTTAGAAATTTCTAAAGATGAATTTACATTAAAATAGATCATATCTAAACAAAACATGGATCAACAACTAATCCATGGATCACCAAAGTGAAATGAAAAGCCCAGCACCAGAGATCTCTCATAAAAAATGGGATCAAAACACATTGCAGAACCTCTAATTAAAATAACACAGTTCCTCAATGAAAAATACGCTGCAGCTTGAATAAAAAATATGGCCTGATGCCAAGATACAAATCTTAAGCTCAAATATTGGATTCACTCTTCCATGAGGTTAAAAGACACACTCCATGAGAAGAGGCTCCAATACAAGCTAGATCTCTGTAGATCTAGAGTTCCACTTGCTGCAGCCTACAAAAGCAAGCAAACCCTCACTGGATCTGCATTGCAGTTGGAAGTAGAGCTTGGCCCAAAGCCTGATAGTGGATCAAATCAGCTAATACTCCTCCAATAATCCTCAATGGAAGAGATGAAATCCCTGCATAGGAACTCCAAGTGCTAAGCAGCACAATTCTCCACTAAACAGTAGAGAATAGTATTTGTCTAAATAGACAAGACTCAGAAGTATAATCAATCAAAAACCTTCTCTTGCTGCCTTCCCCTTCCTTTTATAAGATGAGAGCCTTCACAAACCCTAAACCACCTTGATGAGTTAGCTCCTTTCACATGAGGGGCCTCCTTCTAGAACTGCATTTTCCCTTTATGAGGTACATTGAATCTAGACATTGTTGTAAGTTTTGGTCAAGGTTGACCCAGTCTCACAGCTCAAATCCCTTTCACACCTACAAGTGATTTATTTACATGGCCCTGATTTATCCTTGTTCACATGGGCATTGATTTATTCAGTCTTTTCAGGAGTTTTACATGTCCTCCTTTATTCATTTATTCATGTAACAGAAAGTAAAACAAAAATGTATATTCCTCTTAGCTTAGGTTAAGTAGGAATATTACATCATCTCCCTCTGAACTTCTATGAAGGTTTCTTTCTCCTTTTTCAAATCCAAGCTGAATACGTTTTTTTAACTATTTAACTATTTCATGTTCAACTATTTTATATTTAGCTATATATTTTATATTTACCTTTTTTTTTGGGCATGTTTATTAATGTCAATTGGACTTGCATTTTAAATTTATATTTTTTTACTAATATCAAGATTTACATTGCATTAATAACTTTTTTGATATTCTAATTCATATGGATAGGGTAGGTAAATAATATTAATAAGATATTTCATGACTACCCAAATTAATAATAAAATATTTCATCAATTACCAAATAGAGAATAAAATATTTCATGCATACCCAAAATAAAGAATTTAAAAATATATAAGATATGTACATCTTTTTAAATTTAAAATATTTTGATGGGTTTACATATTGTGACATGGAAATTTCATGAAAATATCATGGGCTCTTCTAGGTTTAAATTTCCTCTAATATAAGAACACAATTATACTAAGAGAAAGGAGTGAATCAATATAAGACAACTTTTACATATTTAAATATTCATGAAGCATAGGAAAACAATGATTTATGATATATATCAACTGCAGGACATGCAACATAAGATTTATGTGGAAACCCTTTCGAGAGAAAACCACAATTTTTTTTTTTATAATTCTTAGTAGAAACCAACCTACTAGAGACATAAATCTTCATTACTATAAAAATTCATTGGCACCAACCTCTAGGAGGCACCAATTCCCATCGTTGAAAAAATTCATAGGCACCAACCTAGTAGAGACATTAATCTAGAACGTTAAGCACCAATATTATTAAGAGATGAAAATCCCTTTGTTTTATCAACAACCCTCAATTAGAACTCTTCTTTAGTGCTTATAGGTTCTTCAAAATATGATAACATTCAAAGTATTATCACCAAATTTTCTTTCTATTTATCCCTTCACCATATCTTCTCATTGCTTCTACTTTCACCAAGTATGTTTTTTGCTTTGCCTTCATTATGCATGTTCACTACTTTTATCTTCATTAGGTCTGACCAAAATTTGAATCTCCAAATGAAATTTGTGGTAACTCTCCGACTTGCTTGTTTTGGCCCCATCCTAGGAAAAAACTTGTATAACATTCCATGTATCCAATTTTGTAAATCTAATTCTAAAATTTTTACTCTAGGAACTTCTCTATGTCTCCTCAAATCTCGAAAAAATTTACAGTAAAAAACGTCCCAGAAAAAAATTTACAACAAAAATCCCAAGTTTACCAATTTGAAATCAATTTCAAGACCATCCAAAAACCTATATTCCATAGGGAACATCTTAAAAGTATAGTGAACTCAAGTATGAAATGTTAACCTAGCATATTTCTATATGTCTACATATATCTTTGAAAATTTCACAATGTCAAACATCCAAGAAAATATTGATAGCAAAAATGTGGATTTGAATTTTTTTAAATTCAAGAACCCTAAATTTCATGAGAAACATCTCAAAAAGTATAACTAAACAATGTCTAAATTTTTTACCACATATGTCGATATATCTTACCTTTGACTCCTTGAATTGTCAAGGTCTGAAATATTCTAGAAAATACGTTATAGAAAAAATCTAGATATGAATCATTTGAAGAAACTTTCATGAACAATCACAAACCACAAATTCAATATTGTATATCTATGAAAGCATAGCAAACTAATATATGAAATTTAAATCCGATGTTCTACTCGATCTATCCTCAAATGATTGAAATTTCATCATTTTAAGTAGTCCAAAAAAATAAGTTATAATGAAAATTCCAAGAGGACCTCTTCAATCCACAAATTACATTTTTGTTCACTCTCACTTACCTTCCAATTCTTTCCCATTTTATGCATTATCATAACCATTCATGAAAATGCATATTAATTAAAAAAAAACATTTCAAATTAATAATTAATAATTAATCTCCCTTTTATCTCACTTTTCTGTGAGAAAATACCACAGGTTTCCTAAACCATGGGTTTGAAACCGCCATCTCACTTTTTGAATTATCCTTTTTCATGAGAAGACCCTATTTAATATACTTGGATACTTATATATAATCCCCTTGATATTAATTTAAAATAAATATTCAACAAGCTACCCCTTAGTCATTGATGGTAATCCTGGAACTCAACACATAATCCACCAATAATAGAAATAATTCTCCCCCCTTGCTACAATACCCCCCTCTCCCTATCTGTAATGCATTAATTATCTCCCTTTATACAATATTCCCCCTATATATACTGAAATATTTTTCCTGCTTGCTGCAATACCCCTCCTGTCTACAACTCTCCCCCTTTTATATTAATTTCAAAGGGATGTTCCCCCTTAACTTGTGCTTCTCCTAATTTTTTCTCAAATACAATTCCCATTTGATTAATTAGCTAGATAATTTTAGCACATCATTATCTGTTAATCCAAAAATATCTATTACACCAACAATATTTGTCAATTATACTAGTACAAAATCACATAGGTCAACAACATAAGGTAGTTGTTCACACAAATCCCAGATGAGATATTGGCTAATATGTCAATAACTTAGTTAAATCAATAACTTCAATAACACTATCAAAACTCAGGGATACATGAAAGAATATTTAATTAATCACCTAGTCAAAACATGGTTGACTAGCATCTTTAGTCGATCATCACTCGGTCACTGTCAATGCTTTAGTTGTAAGGAAAACTAGTGTTGTATGACTATACAACCAAAGAGACATATCTACATAAAGTCCTCAAAAATGTGTTGAAAACATTCCATGACCATCCATCAATCGATATACAATCAATTCATAAAGTTCGCAATGGTCCACAATTCATACTTTCATATCACTTTTGTAAAGATTTGGAAGCAGAATTTCCACTATTCCAACAAATCTGATTCTTAGTAAAATGTCTTGATTCTTATTATGAGGAGAGATTTAAGGAAAGTATTGATGGTCTATTGGAGTAGGGGTAAGATCTAAATTATGAACATGATTCAAATATCCTAGTATATAATCAACATTCTTAACTGCTAGAACAACAAACTTATCAATCTATTCATCAAAATTAAGAGGATTTGTTATTTAGTATGATTCCCACCCACAAAAAATATCACTTCCCTCAATTTAATAAGGCTAGGTGTAGAAAATGAGATAGTAGAAACATCATATATAAGTCCTTATCTATATGGTTGTACCATGTGAGCAATAGAAACAACAATTCCATACTCATTCTTTCCAATTTTTCCACTAGTGTATCCCATTTTTCTTAAAAGTTAGGATCCAATATTCATCACAAATTTTTCAAAATTTGGAGAAAAATAATTGGTGACTAGTAATTCCTAATATCAATCAAAATGAGAGACATTACTGGTCTCACAAATTTTTTTACTACAAGTATGTGAGCGTGGCATCTCATCAACAAGATTCTTCTAAGCATGCAATCATCGATAAATGGTGTCATCCTTTTGTATGAGCTACAACAATAAGGCATCATGATCTTCCTTCAAAGACCGATATGCATCAAGCATCTAGTTGTTATATGTTTTAAGTGGAGAAACCTCTTCAGAAATCTCATCAATGGTGGCCTTCATATAGGAAACCTCATTAATGAGTTGCAAAATGGTCACTTCTAGCTAGTTAATGATGGTCATCAAGTCATCATTCTTTTCAAACTTCAAACTTCTAGTGAACAGAGCATTTTCTTTCTCTAGTTTCTTTCATAAAGGAATAATTTTAGCTTCTTGCTTCTCACAATTTTCTTCCTTTTCCTCCACGGTGGATTTTCACCATTTTTTCCTTCCATTTTGCCTCTTCTAGATGAAAGTTTAGGATAATTATAAATTTATTTATTTCTTCATGACTCTGTGACATATTTTCTTTTGCATCACGATCCTCCTCTTCATATTTCTACATTTTCTCCTCTTGTTTCAAATTATTTTTCTTAAAACACAAATGAGTTCTTCTTCAAAATACACTTCCCCATATTTTTTGGCATTATTGTTCATATTTAAATATTTATTTCCCTTTTTTTCATCATTATTTGTTTCAATTTCCATATAGAGAGTTTCTTCTTGATCACAATTAGAAATGTAACATACTCGATACCTTAATTCTCGATTCAGGATACAAGGTATCATTTCTTTTTCTTTTTCATGTGCTTAACAATTAACTATAATACCACTTTCTAACACACCCATCCCCATATTCCTTCATTAAGGTTTTGGATCCTCACATTTTCACTAAACAATTTTATCAAATGCGTCCACACATTGTCTAATCACCATCCGTAAAACTACATTTTGTCAAGGAATTTCATCAAATAGTTTGTGTGCGTTGTTTTATTTCTATCAAACCCAAATATTCCATAGAGAATATCTTGGAAATTATAGAGGGAAAAATATATGAAATTTATACCACGTTTACCTTGAGATATTTTCTTTGTCTCCTCCAAGTTCCATTGTCTACAACCTCTCATAAAGAAATTTATGGCAAAAATTCCAAGCTGGCCTATTTTGAGGTCTAAATTCAGGATCATCGATGAGAACCAATTTCTTTAGGGAATAACCATGAAAAAATAGCAAACCAAGATTTGAAATATCAATTATAATTTCCTCAAGATTTCCCCTAATTATGATCCAATTTTAGCATTTGAAACCACCCAAAAGAAAATTTATAGTGAAAATTCTAAACTGCCCTGGGAGCATTCAAGAAGCTTGACTTTCTCAGAGCATAACTCCAAAAATATAGTGAATCAAGATTAAAAAAAATGAACCATATGATCAGTTGGAATTTCCCCTCAGTATGGTACAATTTTCATTTTCTGGAACCTCCTAGAAGAAAATTTATAGAGAAATTAAAAGGATTACATGTTTACCCCATAAATCACATTTTGGGCTTCCACCATTAAAATCCATGAAATCCCTTATAGCCTATATATAATTTTTTTTAAATGCATGTAGTTAACAAGGAAAACATGTAATTAACAAGGAATACATGTAATTACCCAAAATTATCATGGATTTCTTGTGGATCCCAATTCATTTAAATTCCACAACCAAATGAATTCAAACCCACAACTCCAAAATTTACTATCATAAGCAACACAATGATCATAAATAAAAAATATAATAATAACGATAATTCCTAAATATTCATGCAAGAAATATCAATAAAATATAAATAAACATATATCTATTATAACCAGAAAATATTGGAATTCAAGTAGGGTGAGCCATGTTCCACCCCGCCTTATGCCCAATTGTGTTGAAGTTTCTCTCATAGCTAGCCACCCCCATACCAGATCTAAATTCCTTAAGGGAAAGCTAAACTAAATTATTTATCACATAGATTTATCAAGTTCTAAACCTTTATAGGTTTTTCCACTAGTTCTCTTGAAAAATAAAATTTATGAGTGAGAGAGTATGAGATAAAAGATGACAAAATAAGAACCATGAACCCCTTGATGGTTTCTCCTTTATATTTTTATAATCACACCTTGACCCTTCATCTTCCCAATATTTTTCTAGAAGCTTCTTGTGAATACCAACCATCACATCAAGGGAGAATAATATTTATTCAAGAAAGACCAAGATTTCTCCCACCCCCCTTGCACATTTTCCTTCCTAGTTAAGTTTCCTCCCACCCCCCCAAAGGCATCATGATCTATTAATGACTACTCCCTTTCTTCAACTCTTGTATTTTTTATTAATAAAATAGAACATCACATAATAAATTTTAGTACATAATATAAATGCCAGTAACCCAACATTACAAGTATTTAATCACATCAAAAAAAATTAGGAAGTGAAAAGGTTATGTCACAAGAAATCCTTTAATTGCTTTCATTAGATGTGCCACTACACCCTTTTGAGTAAAGTCTCCTATTTTACTTAAAATAACTCATCTTCCTTTCATCCTTGTCATTTTGTGGTTGTTTTTGTGTTGATGATGTTTTCTTCCTTTCTTTATGTTATGGTCTTCTTCATCATCACTATTTTGATTTTTCACATATGAAAACGTAGCATCAAAATGTACTACTTTTCCATAATTAAAGAATTTAAAGGGTAGCTCACCTTTGTATTTTCCATATCCCTTTCTAAATGTTCTCACAAAATATGCTTCCTCTATGTCCAATTCACTACTAGATCTATCACTTGATTTGTGCTCTCTGTTCTTTGTCTTCTTGGAAATTTTTAAGGCTAATTCTTGCTTTTATGGTTTCTCTTTCTTAGAACTTATGTCATATGTCATGATAATCCCATGTAATTCATCCATTGTTAATTTACCAAGTTCATTCATTTCTTTAATAGCGAAAGCTTTCGCATAAAAGCTTAAGGGCAGTGATCTTAATGACTTTTATACAACCATTGATTCTTCAACCTTTTGACTAAGTCCTCTGATACTGTTAAAAATTTCATCCATGCAAAGGAGATAAGTTTCAACATTTTTTTCATCTTTCATTTTCAAACTCTCAAACTGAAATATATAAAAAATATCTAGCACAACTCTGATACCATGTAGAGATTATATAGAAACTCTATACCAATGGATTAAATATGATCATGTAATTTACTAAAAAAAGATATTAAATCCTTCTACTATATTTGCACAATATAAAACATGATCGCTCAATCACATGCAAGTAAGAGAAAGGAAATTATCAATCACACAACACAAGATGTATCTGGGGAAAGCACCTACTCAAAACCCCTCTATCATATATTGTACATAGTCAAAGAACCATGAAACAATGAAAAGCTTTCTCACACTAAGAAAATCTTGCACTCTATCGATCGTCTCACCCTAATCCTCCTCAAAACTGACTAACAGTTCTTAGGAAAAAATGACAAACACTTAGCCAATTCTCTGCCCCTGCTTAGCCTAGCCTTTCTCACACAATCCCTAGGCAATTAATCCCTATTAAATAGGATAATAAACCTTCCTTTACTATGCAATCCTTCATGAGCCTTCCTCTGACTTTATAATTGTGCCCGGGCAATTCGCTAATAATAAAATTGATAGTTAATTTCCCTTTAACCTTTGTCTCAACCAGGTTTTCATTATAAATGACATGCATGCAACTAATAATAGCTAATAATAAGTTATTTTATTAATCACTACTCCTAAGTTAAATCTAATTTAATTCACCAGACCTCTCACTAGCTCATCACTCAATTAAAACTACTTAAATTGATTTTAACTCAATTAATTTGAGTTAGTTGATTACACTCACACCACGCTAGTGCATTAACTACAAATGAACCCCCAAAATAATAGAATCACTCTACATGCCTCACGTTTGACCCTCAACTCGAAATTTTTGAGCTAACTCAATATTTATGACTTTTTTAACTGAAACACGTTGTTATGAGATGAAATTACAATTTATTTTCCAATTTATTTAAGGGAAACATAAATTATATGCCCACAATTAGCACTAATGTGTAACTGAATTCCTCACCAACGTGTGACTGGAATCCCATACTAATATGTGGTGAGTTTTTGTCCTTTTTGGTTGCCAATTTCATTATTTCTTGTTGCAAATTTCAACACTCCCTCTCAACAAGAAAGGAATTCAATCTGTCCCGATCTGGTACCTTTGGAATGTTCTGCATGCAACACTTCTATAGTGGTGTTTGCATCTACAACTCCTGAAACTGAATAGCCTCCGAGCAACTAAATCAGTATAATGCATTTGTCATCAAAGCCTTCTGCCTGCTAGATCCCACTACACCTGTCTACTAGACTCTCCGCACTGCTGCTGACATCTGCATCTATGCCCTCTGCAATGCTGCCAACTCTGATCTACACTCTAGTATCCAACATATCTCACTCTAATTTCTATCTTCCTGAAATCTCACTGCATCAATCTAACCGATCCTTCCTTCTACTATTTTACTATGGGCTCCTCGTAGCCAGGTTCGATCCATGAGCCACACCATCTGAATGGACCCTGCCAAATTTCTTCTTGGGATTATATCTTCACATCACCCCACCTCACACCTGGAGGTATAATTGCATGTACTCCCTCTGCCCGTCTGGCTCGAAATTCCCCCCTCCTGGAAGTCTCTGATTGAGTGGACTCTTCCACTTGGTATCCTCTCTTCTTCTCCAATTGTGGTTGATCCACAACCTTCCAAGACTAATTTTGAGGTTGCATGTTTAGAGATAATTTCTCCCTCTCAACCACCAAGTCATTAACCACTTATTTTCTCCTCAAATATTTGCATGCATCCTAGACCTCGATAGCATAGAGGATCTTGAATCTTGCACCGATCTGTTTCACATGTCCTATGGATATGTGTTTAATGAACACCTTTCCATTTCTAAACATCACCTCATAACCACAGTCTTTGAATACCACTACGGAGACAATATTCTTACTTAGGCCTGGAACATACAAAAAATATACTAGTATGAGAGGGAATCCAAACTCCCTCTGAAAGGTAGCTGTATCTATGTCGATCGTGCTCTACCTCCAGTCATCTACAAACTCTATATTCTGATGGAGGTCCTTCTTGTCCATGTCACTAAATAAATTTGTATTCCTCGTCATATGGAACGAGGAACTGCTATCTAGATACCACATGCATCCCATTATAGTGAAGACCATGCATGAAATGAGAGTAAAATCAAGCTCAAACTACGAAGTTGATGCTTCACCCTTCGTCACCGCACATGCCTTCTTTCTTTCCTTCTTCTATGGATAATTCGAAGCATAGTGCCATGCTCATGACAGTGAAAACACCTGATATTGGACAAGTCTCTATAGCCCTCTTCTCCTTGGGAATAATTTCCCTAGGCTTTCTTTCCTTCTCCAACTAATTTACAATCTTATTCTTTTTTGGTGTTGTAGGTCCCATATCTAGCACTCTGCCTTATCTCTTCTATTACCAAGTCGAACCACAAACGCTCCCAATCTGGTAACTTCTCCCTCCCATTCTAGAGTCCTGGTAACTATGCCAACTCTTGGGAAGGCCTAAAATTTCTTGGCTCACCAAATCATCATCGGCTACAGTTGCACAAACACTTCCAATCTCATCTCTAAATTGAGTGAACTTTTCCAAGTATGTTGGTACCATCTCGCCCTCCTCCTTCTTGATATTTCTGAGCTTTTCCTTCGGCACCAACTTCCTTTGGTTTTTGTTGTTATGAAATAGATCTTTCAATGCCTTCTGCATAGCATATGGAGTCGCCTTCCCATGGAGACTCGAGACAATATGATCTCGAACTCCCTCCAACAAGATTATTCTCGCCTTTGCTACCTTCTTCTGCCATGCATCAAGAAGTTGGGAATCTACTACTGCGGGCTTGGGGATATCAATATCTATGAATTCCTTCAACTTGTTTTCCTCCAACACTACTTCTATCTCGTCCTTCAATGTAATATAATTTTAATTTCCCTCGAGTGCATATTCAAGTCTCAAGCCATTTAAAGACATCTTGATCTACTGTTGGATCCTAAAGAATAAATCTGAAAATTTTAACATGTTCAAGACAAACTCAATTTCTTCTCTTCTATTGTGATTCCTGGAACTCTGATACCATGTATAAATTATATATAAACTCTATACCAATGGATTTAATCTTGTCATGTAATGTACTAAAACAATATAATGAATCCTTCTACTATATTTGTGGAATATAAAACATGATCGCTCAATCACATGCAAGTAAGAGAAAGGAAATTATCAATCACACAACACAATATGTATATGGGGAAAGAACCTCCTCAAAAAACCTCTATCATATATTGTACATATTCAAAGAATCATGAAACAATACAATGCTTTCTCACACCGAAAAAATCCTGCACTCTACCGATTGTCTCATCCTAATCCTGCTCAAAAGTAACTACAAATTCTTAGGAAAAATTGACCAACACTTAGCCAATTTTCAACCCTTGCTTAGCCCAGCCTTGCTCACACAATCCCTAGGCAATTATTCCCTATTAAATAGTATAATAAAACTTCCTCGACTATGCAATCCTTCATGAGTCTTCCTCTGAATTTATAATTGTGCTTGGGAAATTCACTAAAATACAATTGATAGTTAACTTCCCTTTAACCTCTATCTCAACTGGGTCTTCATCAGAACTGACATGCGTGCAACTAATAATAGTGAATCATCATATATCTAATTGATCACTACTTGTGAATTAAATCTAATTTAATTCATTGGACCTCTCATTGGCTCATCACTCATTTAGAACTACTTAAACTGATTTTAACTCAATTAATTTGAGTTAACTGATGACACTCACACCACACTAGTGCATTAACTACAACTAGACCCCCAAAGTAATAAAATCACTCTACATGCCTCACCTTTGAGCCTCAACTCGAAATTCTTGATCTAACTCAGTCTTTCAAACTTACTTAACTCATACAAGTTGTTATGAGATGAAATTACAATTTATTTTCCAATTTATTTAAGGGAAAAATAAATTAGATGCCCACAATTAGCACTAATGTGTAACTGAATTCTTCACCAATGTGTGATTGGAATCCCACACAAGTATGTGGTCAATTTTCGACCTTTCTACTTGCCAATTTCATTGTTTCTTTTTTGCAAATTTCAATAAAATCTATGATTTTAGAGTTTTCCCTTTAATAGCCTTCCCATCGCCTTCATAGGTATTTTGAAGTGTGTCCCAAATTAATTTTTTTAATTCAAAATGCATCACCTTGACAAAATCTGATTATGATACACCTGTTGATGGCAAAAAATGACCTCATAAACATTTGGGAACACCACTCAGTCAAAGCCCCAACTAAACCCTTATCCATTTGATTTGGTGGTTTTGACTTGTTCTATTGGGTCCAGTTACCCCCTCACTTTTCCTGTTGACTTGTGATGTTTCTAATTTACGATCAACAAGAAGATAAAATTGAACCTACCTTCCTATAGTGCACATGCAAGAAATAAATCCTTGAGCTGAATTGAGGGCTCAACCAAGCCACATTGTATATCGCTCCTACGAAAGGAGACTTCTAAAATGAAAGGAATTAATTATAATTGAAATTTATATTCTAATATGCAAACAAAAAAATGAAATCTAATCTATCCTATCACGATTAGAATCAAATATAACTGTTATCCAAATAAAAATCAAAGTGATTAAAAGAGTGGCAGTTTAGAATGCTCTTTTATAATTGATTTGAAAATGAATGCTAGTTATTGTTGTTCTAGTTTCATATCAGATAAAACTTTTCTTTGCTTTGTTTTACTTATCCTTCATAGGTTTGTTTATGAGCATGTGATTGTTAAAAAATGTGCTTAGTGAAATTATGAGTTTGTCATAAGCTTAAAATGCATAATTTTAAATGGTTGAATAAAATAAATATAAAACACAACAAACACATATAATAGATCTTAACACACATAATTTTTATAAAGGAGTTCACCCCTCCTGGGCTACATCTCCTTGGTCCAACTTCATAGTGTGGGCCTTTGTATTGGCTTCAAGTGTGCTCAAATTTCTGTTACAAGCTTCAGAACCTCTTGCAACTTGTTCGAATGAGTTTAAAGCATCATAATATCCCAAAAATGTTTATTTGTTTGTTGAATTTGGACTCTGGATGCTCTGCCAATGACCCCAACACCTGGTGGCCCTAGCCTTCAAAAATATTCAAATACACTAAAACACATGTGGATGACTTTTTTTTCTTCCACAACCTACTTCATTGAGTTCCCAGCATGCCAATTAGCCTAGAATGACTCTTTCTGAGCTCCATTTGGTCGAAAATTGAGTTATGACTGAAACTAATTTTGCCCCAATTTCTCCTCTAAAACTGGAGGAACTACGAGTTAACATTACAAATTTGGAAAATCGCCAAAAATGGCACGCCCTTCGAAATTCCTGCCAGTTTAACCTCCAGGTTTCATTAATTCTAAATGTTTTTTATGGGTGGATAAGCAAGGTTTAATGGATAAGAGCATTTTAAGCACTAAAGAAGGTTTAACGTCATTAATCCACATTTTAAACTTAATTAATCGTGATTATTAAAACTCGTCGTTCAACTTTCTTAGCACCTGGATTTGGGTTTGTGGCCAGATGGGGAGGGGGTTGGCCCCCTCCAACCCCCAATGATCAGGCGATGTTACTTCAAATGGAAGTGAAGAACATATAGGGTAAGATCCACCTAGTAGGAGAGACGGTATTGCGTGTGGCTGGTGGGCTGTAGGTTGTGGGTTCGACCCCCACTCTGCCACAATAATTTTACATGGATTTATAATAACTCCTCCGCCAGATTTGTCAACGTTGTGAAGTTTGGAACCTTTGCCACTTTATTTTAGTGTATCCTCCAGTCTTAGTTGAATTAGCCCTGGGTTTGAGAACTTTATTTTATATATATATATATATATATATATATATATATATATATATATATATTAAAATAATCCACCATACTAATGTCCAAACCTTAACGTAATTTGACATTCGACCCTAGGGTTAGGATATGGCCCACCAGAGAGGACACATGATGCCCTCTAGTTGGGTTGTACTCCAATACCTAAAATAATTTCAAATTCCAACATAGGAAAAATTGGAGGTGATTGGACAATTTCTCTCTTCACTTAACCCATCTGGCGAATCTGAAGATGACACATGTCATAGTGCCACTGGCTGCAATCTAGATAATATTCCCTGCAATTCTGACTGTACCTGCGACATCTTCATTGCACCTATTTTGCTCCTTTTTTGCTTGTTTTGGAAAATGAAAAACAGACGATAACTCAGTCATACGAACTCAGATTTTGATGAAACGAGTTGTGCCAGAATCTTGGTGATGAACTCTATCCGGTCGTTGAGGTCTGAATAAATTTCAAGCACTTTGAAATTTTAGTTAATTTTAGGCCCTGATCCAAATTCTGATCACACCTCCCCACTGATGGGCTTTTGGACCCACAAAAGCCGATAATTATCTTCTTGAGCTTCAATACTCTTTTGCTTTCAAGTTATATCAACTGATTTTACTTGAAAAGTCTTATTTGATAATCATCTTGACATGCCTTGCATTGCAAAGGGTTATGTCTCTCAACCACTACTCTTTGGGTGTTGCTGAACCACTTCAACATTGTTGACTAATACATATCCAGTCGTACCACATCGATCTATATGTGCTTGGAAAACTACTAGCCTTCCCACTGAGAATGAAGTCCCTCTTTCAACAAATGCATACAATCTTCTTCTTGGAAATCCTCTTATCCAAATTAAGTTTGCAACATGCGTGAACTCTTGGTGTCAACACAAAAAACCAGCTTGTTCTACAATGGCTGCAAAACAATTTGTATCTCGCCCACTTCTCACTGAATGGACATCAATATTTCTACGACATCTTATCACAAGAACACACAATCAATCTTGAAAAGAAAACATTATGCAAGAATTGAAAGGATGGCCACCTCTTTTTTTCTCCTTCAAAGCAATCACTGTCACCTCCTGTAACATCAAGTACATGGCGATCTTCTTCCACATTGGTGTATCCAATATCAACTCACAATCGACAAACACCATCGACTAAATCATAATTCGATCAACATAATTGAAAAACATAGTCGAAAAAGCATGTGCCATCAACAACACAAGTGGACATGAAATATGCAACACAAGCGCCATAAATCAATATGAAATGTGTGCGACACAATCAACACAAGTCAATAATAAATATGCAACACAATCGACATAAATCAATATGAAATGTGTGTGACACAATCGACACAAGTCGATAGCAAATAATAGATAGTGGCAACACTCATGTATGTATCTATGTACAATGAACCTATCACAAGTTCTCTATTTTCATATACAAAATTGCATGCATATGTACACTTTTCAACTCTCTCTTTCAAGTAAAAATAAGTACATAAACCCAAAACATATGGGTGATCATAAGAGATGAACTGAATAATAAATTGATGCAACATAAATGAGTAACATACCCATATTTTACACCATCTTAGCGTGATTTTTCAACCAATAGAGATTCCTTCAACCGAACAACATTCACATGCAATCTTGCATCATACAAGTTGTGATACTCTGCTGCAGCTTGTCATACTTCAACAGAAATTCATGCATACATAAGGCTGAAATTTGTATCTATGTACAAAAGAAATTTATGCCTTACTTAGTAAATAAATCAAGCCATTTTTTACCAAACCACTTCAATGGTTATTTTTCCTGCTGAACATCCTCTTGTTGTGAATCATCTTGACTCACATCGATGATGGAATCTCTTTTTCCATTCTCATCAACATTTTTCTCCACTTGCTTCAAATGCTTTGGATGAGTTGTTGGATGCAGAGTCCAACATTGGTCAATGAGATGTCCCTTCCTTTGATAATAAGTGAAAATATTTTTCATCTTCTAATCAAGTCGTATTTTCTTTGACTGTTTCCTATATGCTATCATTCTCTTCCGGCATCTTGAAACTTGATGGTTATACAAACCACAATATGAACAACAAATTTTTCTCCCATTCATGCATGAAAAATTTTCATGCTTAACATAATCATAAAAAACATGATTATAGGAAGAATTATACCTTGAATGTTGCTTTAAATGTTCATCTTGATCACATTCTTGATGATATGAACTTGAAGAGGTTCCAAATCTCTTTCAAAGACCAAAAACAATGTTCATGTCCTTATAGTTGTCACAACTCTCTTGCTCGCCATAAGATGCATGTCTAAAAGCATATTATTGCAACATGGGATTCAAACAATTGAATTCATCTTGAATACAAACTTTGAATGTTTGAGGGTTTGAACCTACAACAAAATTCCTTCTTGGAACTGTTTCAAGTGCCTTCATGGCTTTAGAACTTTCTCCATAAACTTTTCCATAGCGAAGACCCAAATACTTAGGCCTTTCCTGAACCATAATTGGCTCAACTATGCCTTGTGCATGTTTGGATAATCCTTTGCCTTCATAGCCCATTTTGATCATAAATTTGGACCCTATTCCTCTAGTGTGTTTTTCAAAATAACCTACACATTTATCTTGAGAGGAAATTGAAGACAAATTTGAATTATTTACCTCTTCTTCAAGCACATGCTTGGCTAAAGCTTCTTTGGCATCATGAAGCTGAATCTCCATCTCATGCATCTTTTGAAGAAGGTCTTGCTTCTATTTCTTCATAGCAACCAACTGCTCTTGAATTTTAGTGCTCTCCCTTACATCTTCATATAGTTGTTTCACCATATCTTTCATGATGTATATGTCCCGCACCATCTCTTTATCAAAGAGTCTTGCAAAGGAGGATGGTTTAAAATCACTACTTAATGAAACTTCCATCACAATGTAATGAATTAAAGAGCTTCACAACAGTTCACAAAGCTTCATACATAACTTTCACCATCCTTTGAATTTCTTTGAATTCCATCTTGACATCCTCTTCTTCAAAATGTTCGTGAGTTCCTTCATGGCCTTAAATTTTGGTTGTAGATTAAAGCTCAATCTCTGCAGCTTGTATCTCTTCAATCACTTCAGCCTCTTGTGCAATTAATTCCTCTTATGCTTCAAGTGTTGCCTTGAGTGGTCCTTTGGGTCAGGATGTTGCCTTATCAACCTTCTTCCTTCTTTTCCTAACTTCAAGACTAGCTATCAGTACCTTCCCTTCTCCTCTCTACAATCTCAATCTTGTAAGCATTAATAAATTTGCACTGTTAAAACCATTCAAGTAAAACAAGCAAGCAACCTTTTGCTCCGATACCAACTTCATCTGAAAATGAATGATAGTTATCGTTGTGATAGTTTCATATCAGATATAAAATTTTCCTTGCTTTGTTTTACTTATCCTTCATAGGTTCGTTTATGAGCATGAGATTGTAAAACATTGTGCTTAGTGAAATTATAAGTTTTTCATAAGCTTAAAAATCATAATTTTAAATGAAAAAACTAAATCAATATAAAACACAACAAACACACATAACAGAGCTTAACACACAGGATTTTGATAAAGGAGTTCACCCCTCCTGGGCTACATCTCCTTGGGACAGCTTCATAGTGTGGGCCTTTATATTAGCTTTAAGTGTACTCAAATTGCTATTACAAGATTTAGAACCTCTTGGAGCCTATTCCAATGAGTTTAAAACATCATAATCTCCCAAAAATGACTATATGTTTGTTGAATTTGGACTATGGGTGCTCTGGCAATGACCCCAACACCTTGTGGCCCTAGCCTTCAAAAATATTTAAATTCACTAAAACAACTGTAGATGACCTTTTCTACCTTTGCAACTTGCTTCATTGAGTTCCTAGCATGCCAATTAGCCTAGAATGACTCTTTATGTGCTTTGTTTGGTCAAAAATGAAGTGAGTTATGACCAAAACTAATTTTGCCCCAATTTCTCCTCTAAAACTAGAGGAACTGCCAGTTAACATTCCAAATTTGGAAAACCACAAAAAATGGTGTGACCTACGAAATTCATGCCAACTTAACCTTTGGGTTTAATGTACGCTAAGCGCATTTTATGGGCAGATAAGGAAATTTTAAAGGATAAACGCATTTTAAGCACTAATGACGATTCAACGTCATTACTCCTCGTTTTAAACTTAATTAATCATGATTATTAAAACATGTCGTTAAACTGTCTTAGCACCTGTATCTGTGTCTGTGGCCACATTGGGAGGGGGCTGGCCCCCTCCAACCCCCAATGGTTGGGCAATGTTAATTCAAATGGAAGCAGAGAACATATAGGGTAAGATCCACCTGGTAGGAGAGACGATATTGTGTGTGGCTAGCGAGCGGTAGGTCATGGGTTCGTCCCCCACTCCGCCACAATAATTTTACATGGATTTATAACAATTCCTCCACCAGATTTTTCAACGCTGTGAATTTTGGAACTTTCACTAGTTTAGTTTAGTGTATCCTCCAGACTTATTTGAATCCATTGTGGGTTTAAGAACTTTATATATATATATATATATATAATCCACCATATTAATGTCCAAACCTTAATCTAATTTTACATTCGACCCCATGGTTAGGAGATGGCCCACCAAAGAGGACACGTGGTGCTCTCTCGTTGGGTTGTACTCCAACTCCTAAAAAAATTCCAAATTCCAACTTAGGAAGAATTGGAGGTCATTGGACAATTTCTCTCTTCACTTAACCCATTTGGCGAATCTGAAGATGACACTTGTCACAGTTCCACTGGCTGCAATTTGGAGAATATTCCCTGTAATGCTGACTGTACCCACCACATCATCATTGTACTTGTTCTGCTCCTTTTTTGCATGTTTTGGAAAATGAACAGTAAATGATAACTCAGTCATACAAACTCAGCCTTTGATGAAATGAGTTACGCCAGAATCCTGGTGACGAACTCTATCCGGTCATTCAGGTTCGAAGCAATTTTGAGCACTTTGAAATTTTAGCTAATTTTACGCCCTGATTCAAATTCTAATCAATAATGAATATCAAATTGTTGAATAAGTTCAAACAACTGATATTATAACTGCAAAACATGCTTTTTTTAGAGATTTAAAAACAAGAAAGGTGTTCGATCAAAAGAAGAAATAGTTCATATGGAGTAATGATAATTAAATTGATTTAATATGGAAATTTTCTAATTAAATAGTTATTCAAAAAAAAAATGCAAGATAAAATGGGAAAATCAATAACAGATCAATGTTAATACAAGGTTATGTATATTATCTTATAAACAATCATTTTTATATCTAACAAAAGTGGAAAAGATGAAACAATTTACACAGATCTACCATCGAAAAGAATTAAATTTTCATTAACAAATAAAAGAACTTGCTAATATAATCAATAAACCTAATATCCTTGCTCTGTTTCTCAATTAATCTCCAACAATATTTCCAAAATCATGGGCTCTACTACAGAGAGAATATTTCCAATAGTGCAAGCTTTGTCTCAAATAGAAAGATAGATTTTTGGAAAGAAAAATCCCAAGTAACTCAAATCTGAGTTTTCCTATTTACCTATAGCTAAAATTCCCCTCAAAAAAGTGCTCAGAGTATAAAAAATTCATAAACGAGGAACCCTTTCCACATTCTTAAAACAATAATTTATAATTTACAAAGATCTGCAAAAAATGGAGAGCATGTTGCAAAAAATTTTATCCATCAAATTTTGAACTTCAAATCCTTATTTTCTCTTTTGTTGGTTCAATCCTATTACCCCAAATCTCTTTGCCTCATTCTGTTAAAAAAATCTCCTGCAAAAAACGAATTTAAAATGAAATTTAAACCAATTAAAATTGTTCATCAAAATTAAAATACCAAGATTAGGAAAACAAACTATCCAACAAAAATTAATTAAATAAATTAAGTGAAAATAAATTTATGGTTCCCATTGATCTTTTTCAAATATTCTTTGGCCCAAGGAAGAAATCTATGAATGAATTTTCAACAACAAAACTTTTGGGTCATGAAATTCCAAAAACAATTAGAAAATTAGTTTTTTTTTTTGCAAATTTGGAGCTATAAATTCTACTAAATTTTTAGCATAAAAAATCTTCATGTTTGCTTGATTTAATACTTCCCTATTTTTATCCATGATTTTAGTTTTCCTATGAGTCATCCTAGGCCTCATTTGGTTGAGTAAAACCCAATATAAAGTTTGTCAAAGTCTATGTGTCAAAATTATCAAAGTGCTGGAAAATGCACTATGCTAGCATTTTACAAATATTTTGATTTTAAATTTTAATATAAAATGAAGTTATTTTAATAAAATTAAAAATAAAATAATAAAAATAAATTAAATAATATTTACAATCTAATTAAAATTATAAAATTACCAAAATAAATATAAAACAAATCTAAATTAATTAAAATTTAATAACAATAAAACATATGTGTTATAGGTCATTTTGTCACATCTGGAGAGTTGGCCTACAAAATGGATCAATCAACATCCTTTTACCCCTTGACATCATCATAGCACAAAGCCCTCTGCATGACACTTTCATATCCAAGAGTTTATGCCTGAAAACACCTTGTTTTAGTGATTTTAAGGATCGGCACTCTTTCGCCTCTTATTGGACAACGTTGACCTACAAGTTGCTCCATTGTAGCCTACATTGATCACCTATAGGTTGGTCCCCTTTGCACCTCCATTGATTCTAGAAATTCAGGAAAAAGAGAGAAATTCTGGAAGCCTCTTTTTCGAGAAGCTTCCAAAATTTGTTACAACCATTTACCTCAAATAAAACATTCAAATCATATTATATCCTACCTTGCAGTTTACATCCCTTATCCTTCCATCAAAGGTGGATCTAAAAATCCACATTGATAATTGGATAAGAACTCCCAACTTACTCCCCTCACCTATATATTTGTGTCTGTCCACAAGCTAGGGGTTGGCGTTTGGAGATAGAATTATACCCTTATGGTATTGTTGTAGAGAGGTAACTTTCCATGCATTTGGTTGATTAGAGGTGCACTTTGTGACAAAGAAGGAACAAGTTTTCCTAGAGGAGCTCTTCTACAAGATCGAAATCAATTTATGGTTGTAAATCCTTCTATTTATATTAATGCAAAGAGTTCTTTGTTTCCGTATATGTGATGTTATGAATTTATGTATTTCGATGCCATGTTGATCCATTGAATGAAGTATTTAGATGATGCTACATAGATTTCGTAGATTGTTGGCTTGTGTTGTCTAATTGTATAGGTTCTTATTTTTGAAAACGAAAACTAGGATTGGAACATTCAAGCCAAAAAAGAAGAACATATGACAGATTACAGGTAGGCTTTGACCCACCATCCATTTACTTTAAGGAAAACAAAATCTACTTTGTCCTTCTAATGATCTAGACTCAACCATCTAGTCTAGGGAAGACACTTCTATCCGCAATTATAGATTCTGTATAACAATATGTTTTATCAAACTAAAAATGAGATATAATACAACGTACCTTTTTTATTTGAAAATAGGAGGACCACGAATATATGATAAGGTTCATGTGGAGGAGGGAGAAGGGGCTCACGTGGAAGGTGGAGCCCCTCCCCATATGATATAAACTTATGTTAAATGAGATTATCCCACTGACTACCCTTAAAATAAAATCTTTGGGCTGGAACAAAGCAGGATAAAGTAAGCATAAGGTAATAAATATTTATTTTTTAATTTTATTATATATAATTATATGTATGGTTTTATTATATGATTATACACACTTCTTGAATCGGGTGGTTTTGTAGGTTAGTTAAATTAAAATTAAATAATTGATAATTAATAATTAATTAAATAATAAAAACTGATATTTACAAATAAAATATAATTAGTATATTTAATTTAGATATTTAAATATTATAATTTTATTTACAAATTAATTAATTTAATTAGTTAAAAAAATAATCAAATAGTTATATTTACATTTTTAAAATAAAATACATTTTGTACATATTTAAGTTTATATTGTGAGATTCTCTCAAATTTTGAACAAGTGTTATTTTCAAATTGTAAGTTTAAACTCAGTGAAATCTCACACAATGAAGTAATCAAAGGGGAAAACCAAGAAAAATGAAAATCCTGAAAAATTAACAAAATCAAAGAATGAAAGAAGTGATATGACCCAAATTTACATAGAGTGTTCTCATATCTTTTGTAAACAACTATGGGGGTGTTCAGGCCTCAACAATGGCGACAAACGGGGAAGAAGCAGTTATCTCGTAGTTAAAAAGATAATGGGCTCAAAATTACCAAAAGGTTGAAATAATGAATTATATCAAGCCTTAAGACATTAAAGCATTTCCTAATGGTCCCACATTAATATTTAAAGAAATATAAGTACTTGAAACAAACTGAGTTTTAAATCAGGAATCTAAGTTCTTAGGAAAATAATTAATTTTAAATTTACCTCATGAGAGGGATAAAAGAGATACATATACGATTTTTTCAAGAAAGTATATATCCATAAATATAAATAATCTCCCTTATTGGACATCACTTTGCTACCAATGAACATGTTCAGTACCCCGATGAAGTTGTCTTAGTACCACACAAGCATAGGCCCATTGCTAGTAGGCATGTTCAGTACCCCGACATGTTTACTTGTACTTCCCGCACATATGTGCTTTCAACCCTCTTTTACCATCCTTTTGATAAAATTATCTAGAGAATTTATTTTAGCAATTGGGTGAAGAGGGAGGGGTGGTACAAGAGATTTTAAAGGAAATGGATATAATACTCATAAATTATTGACTCTCTCATCTTTCCCTACAACCATAAATCTAGAGGCTTATTATGCAAAATGGGGGGATGGGTGGGATTCATTGAGTTAGACTCAAGATTGTTCCTTCATTAGAAAGATGAACTCTATCACTTGGAAGAGTTAATGTTCCTATAGGGAAAAATAATGAAGGTGAGAGGACTAAAAACTCAATGAAGATGTCCCTTTAAGGTGAATGAAAATCCATGGAATAGATAGAGTATAAAATTCCCATGCATGTCGACTAATGTTGGGTAAGAAAAATTCTTCCATGTAAATCTTGGTTATATCACCAAAATCAATCCAAAGTGAATATGAGATTTTCACACTCCAAAAATTGCAAATAGAGAAAGGAAATGAAAACTAAAAGAAAAAGTTGAATGAAAATCCAAAATTAAAAGAAAGCCTCAACAAGATGATTTATAGAAATGTCTCAACAAAATAACAACTATTAGGCAAGAATATATGTTTTTCTTAAGTTGATATTTTGATGAATTATATCTCGCATAGTTATAGGTAATTATGCTTTTAAAACAAATACTAGATAGTAGTTAAGAGAGAGAAATGAAGTCAAATAATGTGTCCCTCCCCTTGCAAATTTTCTTGTTTGAAAATTAAACATGCATGGAAAACATCTTAATGATTTTCTAATAAAAAAAGGCTTATGAAAAAAACATAAAGGTTGAGAGACTCCTTGATTTAGCTTATTTTTCAATTCGATCGACATCATAACTTCTTTTCCTAATGAAAAAAAAAAGCAAAATGAGAAGAACGAATTCCATCTTTGAGCAAGCAAGGGCACTAGATTTTTAAGGATGTTCTTGAAGACCTACAAAAATAGAGCTTAGGATAAGCAAAATATTAAAAATAAGCCTAAAACAAAATGCATAAAGAAAATGGTAATATATGAAAATAAGCATATGAGACTTACCTTGCATAATTTTGCTGAGATTTACCTAAAAGGTAACTATATCATCCAACATGAGGTAACTTATCAATTTGATTCAAATTAAAAGTATCAAGAAGTTTCATTTTAATGTAGTTTTCATGTTCCTGGGATCATCAACTTATTAAATTTAAATTGTAACGAACATTAAATCAAAAAATAATAGTTCATGTTCAAAGAATCAAAAATAAAAATCATTAGATATAAGACTGAAGATAATGAAAATCTTCCAAAAATGTACTTCACTTTGAATTTTAGCTGCAATTATTCTCTTTTATTTTTCATATTTTATATCAGCTCCAAGGCTTTCAAAACTCTCATGGTATCAGTCCAAAATCCCAACTTATGTAGTGATTTATATAAATATGAAAATGACTTGAACCTTTGCATGATAACCATTAAAGCGGAGTGATATATATAATCATATCACAAGAGAATCGGCAACCAAAAATACATTAATCACAATACATTACTTTTGCATGTTTACTAATTTTCTACTCTAATACAATTTCTCAAGTATGACAATTGTTTATTTTTATTGGAGCGAGCAGTGGTAATAGGAATCGTGGATGCTTACAATAACCCGTGAGCTAAAACCTATAAATAATAAAGGATGTGCACTTAAAGGAACCACTTGGATGAATAGAGTGGGCAGACTTACAAGATGATAATGATTGGAATAAAATGAAAAGCAATGTGAGGGTATGGAAAATGAGGGGAAATGAAAATAAGGAAATTCATAGGCTAATACCTCTGTGCTACGTAAAATGAAAATAAGGAAATTCATAGACTTACTAGGTAAAATTTTGGAAGTAGAGGGGAAATGAAAATAAGGAAATTCATAGGCTAATACCTCTGTGCTACGTGTCAATGGATAAAGGGTGCAGGAAAAGAAGAAAATGAAGGAAATGGGGCTCATTTTTCCACGTCACCCTGAAAGGATGAAATCCCGAGAGACATAAGAAAGGTTATGAAACATATCGCTGAAGAAATAACAAATAACAAATAGAATGATGTGGGATTATGGGCCAAATTGTGAGGAGACGACATGTGGAGATGGGCCCACGCCTTGTTTACATTAGCCTAAAAAATAAAACCTGGAAGATACAAATAATAAATCTAAAATATAGTCGAGATGAAAAATGTTTAGGAGCATGTGGAAGGCGAGAAACAAATGACCAATAAAAAAAATGGAAGAGGGATCTGAGTGCATATGAGGTGCAAAGTGTATCATTATGTAGGTACTTAGTCATCTCGGGGATATAAAATAGAGAACTACCAAAAGGAAAAGCACTAGAAGAGAACTGTGTTAGAGAACTACCAAAAGGAAAAGCACTAGAAGAGAACTGTGTTAAAGATATTTTGATTTAGAGAACTACCAAAAGGAAAAGCACTAGAAGAGAAATGTGTTAAAGATATTTTGATTTAGAGAACTACCAAAAGGAAAAGCACTAGAAGAGAACTGTGTTAAAGATATTTTGATTTGGCATGGCCTGAACAAGGATACTTTTTGCCAACTGCTAAATCACCATGCGATGGAAAATGGCGTCATCTTTATGATTAATTATTTTGTGAGTGATTCTCATAAATTGGGAGATTGTGACTGATCTAACAAATTTGCAAAAGAGAAGAGGTACAGATCAAAGCGACTATACAAAGAACAAAAATTCTGATGCAAAAATGAATACTTGGAAAAGGCTATCTACTCATTTTATTCTGCTACCCGCAATATTAGAAAAAATAAAATAAAATAAATTTAACTAAACTGTTTCTCCTCCTAATTGTAATCTAACAAAATTTGATCAAAATTTAAGTGAAATCATACTTCTAGTGAAGCCTTTCACTTGGCTTTTTCCCCACACATATGTTCATATAAAAAATTAGTAACAAAAGTAAAAACATGATCAAATTTAAAACAAATCTAAATGTGCCATAGATATCTATTACTAACGTATTTACAGAGAAAAGTTTATTTACAATCATTTTTTCTTCACAAGTTTCCTCGAATCAAATATTTATTGGATCATAAAAATATGGGTGGATTTTGATTAGAGATTGGAACAAGTCAAATGAAAGAATGGATGGACAAATGTTAGTATGGGTGAAAATATTAGAAATATTTTGTTGATTGAACTTTCCAAGCAACATTCAAATGGATCAATGAAGTGTGGATGGCAGTTTAATGAATATGTCATAGGATCTTTAGTTGGGTAAAATGGTTGATCACATTGTATTAATGCACTAATACGCGTTGATTCATGTGGAAAAGTCATTATAGAGGAAAGAGTGAGTTGATAAGACGTGAACATCAAATGAAATTGAAATATTAAAATTTCTTTATGCTAATGAATATTTTCTTTGAATTGAATCTTCACATTCTTCCTATAATGGACTTTGCAAGTGTTCAATGCTTGATTGTTCAATATGCTAGCATAAAACATCTGAGAACCAGAAAATGAAAGGAGAAAATAAATCTAAAAATTACCAAAATAAATGAATAAAAAATAATAAAATCAGATCATTATTTACAATAATGTTACAACTAATGTTATTGGGACTTGTTTGAATTAATTTCCTTCTCATAAATTTTAATCATAATAATATAATTGGAAGAGTTACCAGCAATTAGTTGTGAATGAGGAAGGGATTCAAGACCATGATTAGGAACGAGAAATTGAAAAGTATTAGGATCATAAATAGGAATGGAAAAGTCATCATGATCTCATGGGATTTAAAAACGAAACCCTTCAACAGCAATATCACTAAAAGGAGAGTCCTGCTTTTGAAACATACAAGAATTAAGAAGAGTGTGAAGAATTGATAATCACTGAAATGAATCACTGTTCTCCACCTCTAAAAAATCATCATAAATGACTTGAACATTCTCATTAGCATTATGTTCATTTACATAAGATGTATCAACACAAGAAGTATGATTGATTAAATCAAAAGAATGGTCATTAAATGGATCTTTATCGAAATAAAAACTAATTGGAAATTCATTATTTATAGGATATATAATAGCTCCTCCATTTGAATATTATAATTTGTGCAAAAAGTAATGGTTGGATTAATAACAAATGAATTACAACTAGCAAAAATACCAGGATAAAGAGAAAAATGACAATTAGAAGAAATGAACCTAAACATTTCTTTGCTTGGAGGAAATTACTTCATTTTCATACTACAAATTGTATGTTCTTGACCATCTACATTGTTGAGCACACTTTCTTGAAGATTGATATTTGGATGCTCAAATTTTTGTGACTAATAAGAAATTTTAGAGGGAGAATAATTTTATGTCGAAAGCTTGTTCTTGGAATTTTCAATTTTCAATTTTTCTTGTTGATTTTATTGTTGCACAATGTTTTCTAAATATGTTGCTTGTTGATTTTTAGATTTATTAACAATTTTTTCTTCAAGTATGTTGCCCATATTTTCTTGAAGTTGACTATTTGATTCTTCCAAGCTTTGTGATTGTATACTAGTAACATGAGAGAGAGCATCATTGTATTCATTAACAATGTAGGAAGTATGCACCAATTATAGGGATTTATCATACTAATGAAATTTCATCATGATTGACATGTACATCTTCGTTAGGTGAATTTTTACTCATTTTAATAGAAATATAAGAAGACTCATCAAAGCTCGAAATTATTTAATTATATGCATTTGGAATGCAAGGAAGAGAAACTAAATTTCTAAACAATCTTATTAATTGAAACTCAGGAGATAAATCTTTAGATAGAAACTGGAAACAAATTTATTTAAATCTAATAAGAAAAGCATCCAAAGACTCACCTTCAAATATACGAAGTGCTCCAAGTTGATTGTAACAACCCCGGTAAAAAATCCATGTAAAAGTTCATAAAGGTAAAATAAGACCTTGGTCATGGGACACGTATTCCAAGCTGAATATTGGGAAAAACATCCCAGTGGAGGTGTTCATATTGTTTATTATGGCTATGGAAATTGGCAAAAGCAATGTCTAAGGATTTGGAAAGGGAAAGTGGAATTTATTGGCATTTATTTATGAAAATAGTGGAATTTGGGAGAAAAGGAAGGTGAAATGTCATAGGTTGCATGTCAGGTGGAAAATTAAGGAAAATAATTGAAAATGAAGAAAATAAAGACAAAAAGGCTTATGAGGATCAGTTCACAGACTTTTTTCAGCTCATACTTTGCTCAGTTTAATTTCAGAGCTCTCATTTTCTCTCTCTCTCTTCGCATACTCTTGGACACTTGAGTTTTCTTGCAGAACTCTTCGAGGAGTGTGGCAGACTTGGGAATTGGAGAAAGAAGGAAAAGGAAGAGCAGGAAATTGCAATATTACATTGGGATCAACATATAATCGGTTTTTTCTTGCAAGTACCGAGTTGCATGTATGATTTCCTCACTAGTTTTGGCATGCATGGCATATGAATTTGGTAATTTCTTTATGATATGTCATTAGCATGCACGATTACTTGGATTGATAGTGGTTTTCCCTAGCCTTTCCATTTCTTGGATAGTCATGGTGTTGTCGGTTTTACTTCTTTTTTTTCCTGGTTGGTTTTCTTGTGCCTTTGGTTGTGGATTGAGTTATTAGTTCCTAGAATCCTTGGTTGGACAAACACTCTGGATGCCCTGTAACAAGTTGGGTTGAGTTACTAGTCCTGGAATCTTTGGTTGGAAAAACACTCTGGAAGCCCTTGGTGGGTTGAGATACTAGTCCTGAAAGCCCTGGTTGGAAAAAACACTCTAGAACCCTGAAAGAATTAGGTGGAGACCAATATGGTGATGGTTAGTGATGTCTAACCATGAGGTGGAATCACTGGTTGAGGGTTGAGGTAGCTGGGCCTCTAGAATCCATGTTTTGGTTTTAACTAATGTGTTTTATGAGATACCACATTCATGCTTGGAATATGGCACGATGGTGACTGGATGAAAGAAATATTTAGTTCAACCTAGTCTATGGTCGGGTGGTTCATGGAAGTCTCATACCTAGTTGGCCTATGAAATCATCAAGAATATTTATTTATCCTTGGTATTTTATGGGTAAATATACTTTTTTATATGTGTCATATATGGTTGTTATATCCTTGATATTTCTGTTGGTTATATTTTGGTTATGACTGGATTTTATGACAGTCATAATGTATATCTCTCATCATGTTTTGGTTAATTACTGAATGTACAATGAATGTATGTATTAATAGATGGTAATGTAGTTGTTTTGATGAGGCATAAATGATTCTTAGTGATTCTCAGATAAGTGTGAGACCCCTATGCTGAGATCAATTTTTTAAACCTATAGAATACATATTTGAGGCATGTTTGACGAAATTCCTGTCATGGCTAGTAGGGATCCAGTCAATTCCTTGCTCAAGTATTTACATTCATATCATTGTTATTTTTTTATTTTCCTTTCTAAAAGTTTCATGGAGTTCTAGGCAATGGCCTGAGTCTTGGCCCTGAAAAAATGACACAAAATTTAAATTTCATTGGCACAAAACTACCAAGAAAAGTCCCTAGTCACATGCATACCTTATTGCAGGAGTGACTAGAGGGTCCCAGTCGCATGCATTCCCATGTCAATGGAGTGACTGAGGCTTTAATGCAACAAACTGCTAGTTGATCTCATGGGTTGCTTACCTAGATCAGTTGGGTGCCTCCTAGGGGTTCTATTTCACGTGTAGAAGGTTAGGTTATCGGTGTTACGTCGGTTCCACTTCCACAACTGATACATAGGGAGTTGAATCATATCATAGTAACTCTTCGTCACATCTTATCTCGGTTGGTCGATTACTTGGGTAGATGTGAGAGGAGGTTGTTACATTTATTACAAACCTTTTCATAATCATAATCATGAAAAACATGAAGGAAAATCTTTGTGAATTCATCCCAAGTGTGTATAGAGGAAAATTAAAATGATCTACATCAATATTTGGCCAACTTTTTCAAAGTGAGAGTAAACATTATCCGCATCACACCTTCATCAATATTATAATAATTACAATTTAAAATAATTTGAAGAACATGATCAAAATTAGAGACATTATCCTTACCAATATCCTTATTCTAGATATTTTAATGGAGTGATGTCAAGTGGAAGTCCAATGAAGCTACTTCAAATAGGTAGTTTCAAAGAAGTCATTGTAAATGAAACTATTGGAACAAAAGACTAAAAAAGGAAAACTTATCAGGCCCTCCTTCTAGCTTCAAAAATGTTGATGGCCAAAAATGACCTCATCAACATTTTGGAAGACCACCTAGTTAGATCCCCAACTAAGCCCTTATCCATTTTATTGTGTGGTTCTGACTGGTTCTATTGGGTCTAGTTATCCCCTCACTCTTCCTGCCGACTTGTGATGTTTCTAATTTACAATCAACAAGAAGAGGAAATCGAACATACCTTGTTGCATTTCGCATGCAAAAAAACATTCCTTAATTCGAATTGAGGGCTCAACCAAGCCACACTAAAGCTTGCTCATGTGGAAGGAGACTTCTAAAATGAAATGAATTAATTCTAAGTGCAATTTCTGTTCTTAGATGCAAACAATAAAATGGAAATCTAATATATCCTATCTCGATTAGAATAAGATATAGATATGATCCAAATCAAGAGCAAAGTGATTAAAAGAATGAGGATTTAACATGTTATTTTATAATGAATATCAAATTGTTGATGAATTTATAACAACTGATATTACAATTTCCAAATATTTTTTTTGGAAATTTAAAAACAAGAAAGATGTGCTATCAAAAAAATAGATAGTTCATACAATTTAATGACAATTAAATGATTTTTATATCAAAACTTTCTGAGTAAATAATTACTCGGAAATTTGTTTTAATGCAAGAGAAAATGGGAAAATCAATAAAAGATCAATGATACTACAATATCAGATAGTTGATCTTATATACAATAATTTTCATATCTAATAAAAGTATAAAATATGAAACAATTTACACAGTTCTTCAATTTAAAATAAATAAATTTCATTAACAAATAAAATTACTTGTAAATACAATCAATAAACCTGATCTCGTTGCTTTGTTTCTCAATGAATCTCCAACAATCTCTCAAAATCATGGGTTCTATTACTGGAGAAAAGAGTTGCAATAGTTCAAGCTCTGTCTCAAATAAAAGGATGTTTTTTGAAAAGAAAACCCACAAATAACTCATATATGAGTTTTCCTCTTTAACTACAATTAAAATTCCCCTCATAAAAGTGATCCAAGTATCAAATATACGGAAAAGAGGAACCCTTTCCTCATTCTCATAACAATAATTTATAATTTATAAAAATATGCTAAAAATGGAGAGCATGTTACAAATAGTTTGATCCATAAAAATTTAAATCCTCATTTTCTCTGTTGTTGGTTCAATCTTATTGCTCCAAATCATTTTTCCTCGTCCTCTTCAAAAAATCTCAAAAAAAAAAAAAAAAAATTAAATTGAAATCAATTAAAATTATTCATCAAAATTAAAATACCAAAATTAGGAAAATAAAATCTCCAACAATATTTAATTAATAAAATTAAATGAAAATAAATTGATGCTTCCCATTGATTTATGTCAAATATTCTCTCTCCCAAGGAGAAAATCTACGAATAAATTTGCAACAACAAAACTTTTGGCTCGTGAAATTCCAAAAACAAGATTTAGAAAATTTGTTTTTTTGTTGCAAGTAGCTCCAACTTCTGTTAAATTTTATGCATAGAAAATATTCAGATTTTCTTGAGTTAATAAATCCATTTTGTTCTCCATGGTTTTAACTTTCCAACAAACCATCCCAGGCTTCATTTGGTTGAGTAAAACTCAAGACAGAGTCAGTCAAATTCAGAGTATCAAAATTGTCATAGTGCTGGAACATAAACTATGTTGAACTTTTATAAAAAAATATGATTTTATTAAAAATTTAATATAAAATAAAATTATTTTAATAAAATTAAAGTTCAAACAATAAAAATAAACTAAAGAATATTTGAAATCAAATTAAAAATATAAAATTACTAAAATAAATATAAAACAAATTTAAATTAATTAAAATTTAATAATAATAAAACATATGTTATATAAAACAAAAAATGAAATATAATACATCATACCTTTTTTGTTGGAAAATAGAAGGAATACGAATATAGGATAAGGTTCATGTGGAGGGGGGAGAAGGGTTCCATGTGGAAGGTAGAGCCCTTTTTCCATATAATTACACCAAAGGAGTTCTCTCTGCGAAGTTGGGGTGAGCAGACACTATTCACCCCAGCGAATCACCATGCTCTAAATTCATACTCCTCCCTGAAATAAAAATATAACATGTGGCTCAAACTTATTAATCGATCGACTAAGGGGAAGCGATAAGTGAAATACCTCCCTTCCTGGGGACTCCATCGATCAACTAAAGGTGAAGCAGTAACTTAAAGACCAGTCAAGAATTCACATATACCACTATTTGATCTAGTCGAGACTAATGTATTGATCCCATTAAGGCTCGTATGGCAACCCAGGTGACCCAAGTTTGAATCACCCACCTGCCAAAGCACGTTTCACATTTTTCAGCTACCAAGGATGCAAGTATTTTTTTCATGACTCGCAAGCCAAGCATGAAATATACGTCAAAGATATTTGAAAGTGTTGATAAAAGAACATAGCATGACACCTCTAGTGCTCACTCCACATCTGTCACTCCATTGATATCATTGACACCATTTCTCATAGAGATTTGAATTGATACGAAAATGTATTCATTTTCTTCCAAATACCCTAAATTTGGAGGGTTTCATTACCTCTATAAGTGTTGATATTGGTTAATTTCTTCTCTTCGAACAATTTTGACCTAAATTTACAAGTATATCCATGTTGTTAGAAGTTTGATATTATATATCTATTACTCAACAAAATCATCCAAAAATATAAGGAAACATGCATTCAAGGAAGGATTATCAATACGCCATCTTCTGTTCAAAGCTATATTGGAAAAGAAGGAATCCAGTTTGACCAGTTAAACGATCCGAACAGGTAAAGGCCCTTCAGAATTAGGTATTTGAGAACTTTTGAGGTCTAAAATGGGCCTCCTAAGAAAAATTTACAACTAAAATAAACTTTATAAGAGCTAATAGGATTCAAGATGATTATGTCAACCATGGGGGATGATTCACCATTTTTGGGGTAGAAAAGTAAAAATAATAAAAAATAATAAAATAATAAAATAATAAAATGAAATTTTCAACTTGTATTTCAACTTATCTCCATGAGGTTTTACTAAAAATTTGAATGGGATTACTTATATTTGGATGCAAAATTTAATTCCTCGTCCAAGGAGTACCCATGTTACATACTTTCGATGGACCCTGCTACACTAAAAATGAGAAATACATGAAAAACATGATTTCAAATAGATGAAAAAATGTAATTTCAATCATGTTTTTCATGTATTTCTCATTTTTCGTCTAGTAGGGTCCTTCGAAAGTATGTAACATTGGTACTCCTTGGATGAGGAATCAATTTATGCATTCAATGAGTGTTCCAACTCAAAATTTGAGTAAACCCATAAGGAGATAAGTTGAAAATACGAGTTGAAAAAGTAAATTTTTCTTTTTTCCCTCTAAAATTTGATGATGTAATCTAATTTTATTTTATTATTTCCACTATTATTTTATAATTTCCTTAGGAGGCCAATTTTAGACCTCAAAATTCCCCTAATTCTTCTACTTCCTCTTTTGTTCTAAAATTAGGTTTGGTGTTAAGATATAGATCTACTATTTAATATATTAATCATGAAAGCACAACAATTATGACGCCACCCATGCATATGTTTAATGTAAACTGGAAAATATTCTACACACTGAAGAACTTGCCTCAAGGCTGGAGGTATGCCCACTCAAATCAAAGATTTCCATAGTATAAACATTTAACACTGGTTCCAACTAAAGCATAGAAAATGAAGGCCAATGTGACTATGAATGTTGTTCATCCTGGCATTGTAAAGAGCAGACTCACCAGAGAATGAGATGGAATTATCACATGTGATAGTAATGACATTTTAATCTCGGTTTTACTCTATGTATTTACTATTGGGAAGCTTTGCAGGAAAATTTGATTAAGGAATTTCTTCTTCTTACATATTTGGTTTTCTTCCTCACATCAAAACTCATTAAATCAATACCTCATGTGAGAGTTTTCATACATCTTTCACATCAAAATTCCTAAAATCAATTCATGTGGTGAGATTTTTTATACATATTTTTTCTATAACCCTTTTATTGATAACTTGTTTCATTCCTTAATTTGCTTCTTTCACCAGTATTTTTTCAACAATCAATCAGTTTTGTTACTTCGGGCTTGTTTATTTAAATAAATTCCATATACGAGGAAGAGGAAAAAGAGAGTTAGAACAACCTATTTTTCTTGGCGTTTTCAATCAACATAAGGACAATGTAACTTGAAACTTGACTTTTAAATTTTCTTGCTTTAACAGGCGGAATCGAGAACGTCCTATGTTGCTTCTCATCCCAAACCAAAGAACATCTCCAGAAAATTCTTTGCAGACTGTAATGAAGCATTAAGCTGCAACGCGGAAAATGATCCAGATTAAGCTCTGAAATTGTGGAGAGAAAGCGATGCTATGATAGAATGGGCACAAACCCTTTAATTCCCTTTTATGGATTCATTTCAATTCCTTTAGTGATTCAATGTGATTCAATGTATTCAATTATTCAAGCTATGATACTATTCAACGTGTTCAGATACTCATAATTTGTTAGGCCTCTAAATGATTTATTTTGATTATGTATATGAATTTTGTATATCAACATAATGTGTTTGTGTTAATTATTCAAGGTGTTTATAGATATAGTTTAAAAATTAATTTATCTATATGGATTAGATGGCTATAAATTTAAATAGAAATCAAAATGACACATCTCGTATTATTAAATCGAAAAAATAAAAATAAAAAATTAATTCAAATTTATTTTATTTTATAATAATAATAATAATAATATAATGAATCTCCAGATATTTATTTATTTATTTAAGAAACTCTGTAACCAAATTATTAATGTTTAAATATAATTCATTATAGATGATTTTGTAATATCATAAGCTAAAAAAATCATAGATGTTTTTTTCAACTAATTAATTTAGATAAAATGGCACAAAATGCATAAATAATTTTGAAAAAAAATTACAAAGGCTCAAAAGTTACAAAAGGCATAATTTATGTTTCTAAGGAAGAATTTTCTAGAATACTCCGTGAAGGTTAAATCCCTACCATCCACCTAATTATTATTGATAATTAAATTAAAATTATTGAAACTTTATTTCAAATTAAATTCAATTGTTCTCATGGATCTAATATATAAAAACATTTCTCTGTTCTTAATTGGTACATGTTCAAGTTAAAAGTAGAGTAGAGTAAACAAGGGGTCACATACACTAATTTAGTGTCAATATCAATATTGACCATGATTTTAAAATAAATTACTATTATTATTATTATTATCAAAAATATATAAATCATAGAAGTCAATCATTGAATGGAAATACGCCCCAATCTGTTGTTGAGTGGAAATAGAAGTATTCTATAAGTCAATCGTTGATTTCCATAGGTCAATATGCAGACCAGAATCTGATGATAATATATTCAAGGATTCTTTGAAGTAATGTGTTTTTGGATTTTCCCAACCATGCTAAGTCATCTAGAAATCAAATATGAGTGATTCTTTCTAAATTCCTAGTGAAAGAGATACCTGAGATAATTCCTTCTTCCTTAGCTATTGTGAGTCAACATGTTAGAGGTCAACATGCACTTATTCATGCCATAAACAATAATATATGGTAGGTCGCGATAAACACCTACTAGAAATGCAATGATCATGTATCTCCATAGCTTCACATATCCACCATCACAGTGAACTTTCTCCTCATGCTTGACAGTAAATTAAAGAAGAAATGTTTTATCCTTGTTGTTAAACTTTGAAAACTCAACAGAAATGACGAAAATACCTACATATATATGAATTTAAATCCCTTTTTCATCGGGATCTAATTCCATTTTCCAATAGTGTGAATCCACTCCCCTGTTGCACTTTCTCAATCTTTCTCAAGGCCTACACAAACTTTCTCAAGCTATATGCAGAGATCGGTAAAATTTGAAATGAAAAACATATAGACACATGTTTCCTTCTCGTTAGATCTCCTTGCATGAAGAAACACAACGTGGAAGAGTACAAAAGAGTAAGAGATAATGAGTGTTTATCATGTGACAGGGCAACCTTGATTAATAAATAGTTTTAAATGTGTCTCTCTCCAACATTTATTATTATGTTTCATTCCAAATTACAACTTATAAATACAACCATGTATAAAACTTCAATGATGATGAGTATGTAATTAATTTTCTTTTGCATTACTTCTCGTTAGTCAAATATTAAATAATTTTCACATAGCTTCTAAGTTTGAAAATGATTGTGATGATCGAACAAGAAACAATGAGAGAGTAGGGATAATGATATGAGATCATCAGGCATGACAATTTTCGTGATTCACACCAAAATTCTAGACCTCAAACAAGCAATAACAATATTCCCATATTATTCAAGATTTCATTTGCATTTTTAAGGTTGTATTCAGAGAATTAGGGGACAACTTATTCCGACTATAAATAATATTGAGACCCATGAAGAGTAAGCTCATCAAACCTCTACTCAACCAAATTCCAGTCACCGCCCCCTTTGGTCTTTGTAATGAATTTGAGACCCTGCAAGGCATAATGAGATCATGTTTAGCTTCTATCCAACCTTCTAGAATTGAAAAAAAATATTAATATTTTGACCTATTTTGGTTATGTGCATATACATTATTATTGAAATAATTGAAATAAAATTATTATTAAAATAATAAATAGAAATTTGATTAACTACTAAAATTAGGCTCCAAGTCTAATTTAATAATTTTATATATTAAAATGATAAAAATTATAAATTTTCGATGAAAATTTTATATATATTTTAATAAATCACTCATCTATCTAATTTTTTCTATTTAATAAACAAAATTTTTAAAAGCACTATAGCATGCATATCAACTAAAAGAGAAATATGAAAGACTTATTTAATTTTTTTTAAAGTTATATATATATATATATATATATATATATATGATAAATTATTTGATTAACTATTAAAATTAGCCTTAGAATCTAATATAATTATTTAATAAATCAAAACAATGAAAACTAATTTTTTTTATGAAAATTATATAATATTTTTATTAAATATGACCCACACATCTAATTTTTTCTATTCATTAAACAAAAAATTGAAAATCATTATTTCAAAATAAACATGCCTACATACTAAAAGAGAAACATGAACAACTTATTTAATTTTTTTTTTAAGTTATTTATATATATATATATATATTAAAAGATAAATTATTTAAATTATAATAATTTTAATTTATTTAGATTTTATAATATATATTTTCAAAACTTTTAAATTTTTTTTTTATCTTTTTATTTTTTTAAAATATAAATAAGGATAGATCCATTTTAAGTCGGGGTTTCTTAAGTTTAGAGAGGGATCAAATCTCCTAAGATGTAAACTTATTTTTGAGTGTAAAATTTGAAGAGAAATCTCATCTCGAAAGATTTGATTCCTCTCAATACTTGGTAAATCATGACTATAAATCTATAATAATTTTTTAATCTCACTCCTTTTTAGGCATTCCTTTACACTTTTTGTATAATTGCTAGTATAAACTTATGTTAAATGAGTTACTCCACGAACATCCCTTGGATCCCTTCCTACTCACGATGAAGTCATCATTCAGATAAGAATATGGGAGAAATAAAATATAACAAAATAAAACCTCTCGGATGGAATCAAGATGATGTCATCCTAGTGATCAGGGAGAAATAAAATGTAACAAAATAAAACCTTTGGGGGAATAAAGTGGAATGAGATAAGCTTTAGTAATAAATAATTATTTTTTAATTTAATTTTATTTGTTATATATATATATCATATATATTTACAAGAAAATTTTATTATATGGTTTTATTATGAATCGCTGGGATGGGATGGAATAAAGTGGAAAGAGATAAGCATAATTAATAAATAATTATATTTTAATTTTATTAGATGTTATATATATATATTTTTACAATAAAATTTTATTATATAATTTTATTATGAATCAGATGATTTTGTAGACTAGTTAAAGAAAAATAAAATAATTAATCATTAATTAAATAATAAAAATTAATATTCACAAATAAATTATAACTAGAAATTGCACTACATGTTGCAAAAGAAACACTTTAATGGAATAGCACAGGAAAGAGTAGTCTAGGAGAAATAAGATGTTGTAGAGAGGGAACCATCCTGAAGGAATGAAAGGAAAATTTTCCATCGTGAAGGGATGAAAGACAAATTTTGCTTCCATGGAAGCAAGTCATGGAGGTTTCAAAGATATTGTTGATAAGAGTTATCAACCAGAAAATTGTCTTAGATGTTGAAATAGGCAATTGGAGATGAAAACATATATGTAACCAACATAATATGTTCACATATATAAAAATTTTGTTATAGATATTGAAATAGGAAATTGGGGGTGAAAATCCTTTGGTGATTAATAATCATCCAAAACAAGCATGAAATAAGCATGTAACTCAAATAAGCTATTTTAAATACATTCAAGTACAATCTATCTTTTATAGATGTAAATAAAGAGAATTTTTATTAACGGAAATAGAGTTTACTCCAAGTTCATCTACATATGCCAATTGCATTCACCACTTAAGAGAATTAAATAAAAGTTTATTGAGAAAAAAACAACACATTTGTAGAGAAAATTATAACACACTATTACACTTTTCTTATTAGAGCTAAATGCTACTATATGCAACAACGATGGATTTCATCACTTAGGAGCAGTAAAAACAAGTTTATTGAGAAAACAACTCCAACACATTTGTAGAGAAAATTATAACACAGTATCACAATTTTATTATCATAAATAAATGCTCCTATATGCAACAATGATGGCTTTGATCAGTTCAAGAGTAGTAAAAACAAGTTTATTGAGAAAAAAACTCTAGCACTGAGAGAGATTTGGAAATAACGGTGGAATTGGTGAACACATATTTCTCTATGGTGTTGGATATTGGGCATAGATTTCTTGATCTTGTATACAAGACTGTAAATTTGCATGTAGCTTATACTACATTAACCATGAAATTTTCAACATTTAGGGCACACTTTCCATCACATTTGTAGAGAAAATTACAATAGAGTAACGCATATATCCAAATGTTCATATATGCAACAACTACCCTGTGCCTCATAGTTTACATTTGTGCAATGAGGAGGAGAGGAGTGTAAGGTGCAAGCTAGAATAACAAGAGAAGAATCTTGTTCGATACATAAGAATCTTGTTTGGGACTTAAGATAGATTCATTCTCTGCACATCTAGAGTAAACCTTAATAAAACAAAACTCACCATAGCTTATTCTTAATTGATCAAGTGTATATAATTTTTAGGGTGGTGTTCTATGTGCACTTCCCATGATGTCTATCACAATGTATGGGGTTCATTGCAACCATGGATATATTCTGAGTTGTTGTGATTTTTTTCTTGTGGCTAAAACTTAGTTTTGGTTGTCGCCTATTTATCATGATTCAAAACTTTTTTATCATCTCAGATCCTTATAGAATTAGATATATTTTGTGAGCTAATGTGATGTTTTGTTTGTCACAATGGTTCAAAAATCAGTTATTATACCACAATATTGAATTTCTCATTGTGTGTTTTGTTTATGAACCCTTTAAAAAAACCATGGGAACTTTTCACGTCTTGTTCTATGGTGTTGTGTATTGGGCATAGCTTTCTTGATATTGTATACAAGACTGTAAATTTGCATGTAGCTTATACTACATTAACCATGAAATTTTTGACATTTAGGGCACACTTGCCATCACATTTGTAGAGAAAATTACAATAGACTATACATTTTTCTTATCATATCTAAATTTTCATATATGCAACAACTACCTTGTGTCTCATAGTTTACATCTGTGCAAGGAGGAGAGGAGTGTAAGGTGAAAGCTAGAATAACAAGAGAAAGAAGAATCTTGTTTGGGACATTAGAATTTGTTTGGGACTTGAGATAGATTCATTCTCTGCACATATAGAGTAAATCTTAATAAAACAAAACTCACCATACTTTGAATTTTTTAAATAAATATCTTAAAAATTAGAATATCAGTTTAATACATTTTACTCAATTACACATTTAACAACATTCATTTAAAAAGATACTAATATAAATTACTATTTTAAATAAAAATACTACAACACATTTAACAATATTCATTCAAAAAAATAAAAATACAAATAACTATTTTAAATAAAAATAGTACAAAGAATCACATTAATTACCATGACCCCCGTGTACCTTCCTCTTATTACTTTTTAAATATCTCATGTTTGTAACTTATTCTTAATCACGTAGTGTCAATTTTGTTAAACTATAATCTACAAATCTCACTTTTTATAGCTTTGGTGGAAGAATAGAGTATCTAAATTCCCTTACCCTTTAAGAAGCATCCTCAATTATTGTACCACCCACCTCAGCATCCAATATAGAAATCTTAACTTATTCTTAATTGATCAAGAGTATAGAATTTTTAGGGTAGTGTTCTATGTGGACTAAAATTCCCATGATGTCCATCACAATGTATGGGGTTCATTGCAAACATGGATATATTCTGTGAGTTGTTGTGATTTTTTTCTTGTGACTAAAACTTAGATTTGGTTGTCACCTATTTATCATGATTGAAAACTTTGTTATCATCTCAAATCCTTATAGCATTAGATATATTTTGTGAGCTAATGTGATGTTTTGTTTGTCACAATGATTCAAAAATAAGTTATTATACCACAATATTGACTTTCTCATTGTATGTTTTTTTTATAAACACTTTAAAAAAACCATGAGAAAATTTTATTTTACACTGTGGATATATTTTGTGAGCCAATGTGATGTTTTGTTTATCACAATGATTCAAAAATAAGTTATTATACCACAATATTGACTTTATCATTGCATGTTGTTTTTATGAACACTTAAAAAAAAACCACGGGAAAATTTGATTTTACACTGTGATCTCTCCAGCATGGGCGGGGGTTTTAAAAATTTGAGAGTAAATTGAGTAGTTATTTTTATAAATTGTTGTATAAGATGGGAAAATTGGATTGTTTGTAAACAATATGGATGTCATAACAAATATCTATTTTGAATTTTTTAGTCTCTGGCCACCATGCATCTAATAGGATCCATTTCAACTGAGGACGTCAATAGATCATTGTGTGAATGATAACTTGTGAAACCCTAGCCATTTTCTTTGATTGTGGATGAGGTTACAAACTAATAACTTGTGAAATCCCTAGCCATTTTCTTTGATTTTTGGATCAGGTTATAAACTATAATACACTCTCTCTTCAGAAGAACCTACAATATATATTGGATGGAGGGAAAGGTTATGATAAAACTTGTACCAAAAACCCTAAGGATCGAGTGGGTTTTTTCTTTTGTAAGTTTTGTTTGGAATTGAAAAAAAAATATATATAAAATCTAAAATTATGTAGTGAAAAAATTGTTTAAAATTTCATAATAAAAAGTTGAGTAAGTGTGACATCATATAATGTGAAAATTATTTATGATTATAAAGTAAAAAAGATGTAAGATTTTTTAGATCTATATTATTTATGAGAGCCCTTTAAGTAAAATACATTCTGTATGAATACCATGGGTTGCTTTAAAGTTTATTATTATTAGACATTTGATCCCTCTTGGCTCTTGGTAGATCCATAGTTAATATTGATCTAGGCCATATTAATTTCCCCCTTTAAATAAACTACATTCCACATGAATACCATGGGTCAATACCATGGGCTGTTTTTATGGTTTATTATTATTTTATTATTTTTAATTTTTATTGTATTTTGACTTAGTTAAAATGTCCATTACATTATATCCATCTAATTTACTTTTATTTTTATTTTTGTGTAATTTGACATAGTCTCACCAAATCTAAATTCAATCTAACTTATTAAAAAAAAACTAACATTATAAAAAACATATATAAAACTATTTACTTGTGAATCTAATGGCCTAAAACATTTCAATAGTCTAACATTTGATCCAATGGCTCATACAAGGACACAATAGCATCTAGGGGAGTTGTTGCAAAGGAAATTCCTTGAGGCTAAGAAAGAGTAGTATAGAAGAAATAAGATCTGACCAGAGTTCTATATAGGGAAATGGGAAATAGGAGGACTCTACATAGCGAAATAAATTAACGAGATGTTTCATTAATATAGGTAATAAACAATAGCAACATCACCCTAATGTAAAAAATAAATATGGAACTTTTGAACCTTAGATATATAAATTGCATACTCATATTGTCATTTATATTTGATACTCAATGTGTATTTTCACTTGACTGTATTTATAATTTTATATTATGCATGGAATTTAATATTAAATAAAATTTCATTTTTTAATGCCACTCATCTGAATACATCAAATAGATTTAAAATATTATAAACCATTCAATCTTAATTCCATTCCAATCAATATAATAATAGCACAACAATAAAATTTGATCTTAATTCTATTCTAATCAATATGATATATTAGAAGAACAATATAACAATATGAATAGGTATCAATTTATGACAAACATCTAAACATTTACTTTGCAATACATTTGACATTACCAAAATTTTAAAAAATAAGAATGATCTATATCATAACTTTAATTTATATTATCATTATTATTAAAAATAAAAGAGAATTAATATATGAGTTTAATCTATATAGTTAAAAATAAACATGTAACAAGATTCTTAACTATTTATATTCACTCTCACTTTACTTTGTTGTGGTGATTCTTAATTTATGAATAGATTTTGCATAAAAATTATCTATATTATAACTTTAATTTATATTATTATTATTAAAAATAAAGAGAATTAATATATGAGTTTAACTTATATAGTTAAAAAGAAACATGTAACAAGATTCTTGACTATTTATATTCACTTTGACTTTACTTTGTTGTGGTGATTTTTAATCTATCAATAGATTTTGCTGGAATACCATGAGCCAATATCATCACTTACCAATATGATCAAGTGGCCAAAACCATAACTAATCATTTCATATGACACTTGATTGTATGGATTTTTTTATTGTTTCTTATTTAATTAATTTAGTGAAAATGGTGAAAGGACATAACTACTTTTGAGACACTTTAATATGTAATAGCTATTAAAAATATTATGGAAAATAAATATTTATCATCAACATAATAATTAATGGTAAGAAGTTAAACCCTTACTATCCATCTATTTATTAATAATAAATGATAATTAAATTAAAATTCTAAAACTTCCAAAATAAATATATTAAAATTCTATACACATTTGAGACATAACAATACCAATTGAATGATTGCCAAATAATGGTGGTGAATTCACCAGTAAACACATTGAAATGTAAACGTGTCACATCTAAAACACTATAATGTATTACAATGTCTAGTAGTTTGCATGCAAAAATTTTACATATATTCTGTTTGAATTTATTATTTTCCTTTGTTTTCTATTTATCCATGGCTACATGTAAAATAAAAATAAGCCTCTGGCAAACAATTTAAAAAATTGTTGCATGTGCGTGGGAATCCCTCTTTGAATTTGCATATAAGAATCTTTAACATTATGCTTTCTAATTTGAGAGGCAGTGATTCAAATTTGTTTACGAATGGACTTCATTGTAGATTGAATTTTTACTCGTACTAAAATATTTCTATTTTAGAATTTTACTTTCTAAATTACAAGCTAGAAATTTGCAAGAAAAGTTTCAATTGGTAACACTAAAGCAGTAGAAATACAAAAGAGGTTTTAGAAATACTGATAAACAACCACATAGTTGTCGGTAAAACTAACGTTGTTAACAATGAATCCTAAATGTACAAAAGATTCCAAATATTTTGGAGGGAAACTCCAAAATTTAGCTACACTGGGTAGGCTACCAATCCAGTGTTGCACACACAAAAATAATAATTTATAAATTGAAATTTTGCTCATTCTAATACAAAAATAAAAATTTATAAGTTGAAATCTTACTCATTCTAAGCTAGGGCTTTTCGTTTCTTGGGGAAATTTGAGAGCACTGTATTTTCTTCCACTCACTATTTCAAGGACTAATACTCCAAAACTATAAACATCAGCTTTCATTGATAATAGCCCCCGCTTTCACTGATAATCGCCCCCACATTGCATACTCTGGCACCATATAACCGCTGCATACTCCTTTGTTCAAAGGCGACTTCCATTTATTCAGCGACCATGTTTCTCTCAACCAATAACCAGGATTGCTTTGCATGCAAGCTATGTATTTAAAATGAATACAAATAAGGGGACACTGTCTACAGTGCGACACTACCCATGTTTGGTAAATACTGAAAATTTTAAAAGGAACACCACAAGTAAAATAGTGAACCATTTGGCTGATGATTTGTTTTTTATATACTTTTTAAATTTTTTTCCACAGATTTGTTTGAGTTATAAATATAAGATGGGAAGTATCTACAGTGTTGAACTTATTTAAAAACACATTTAAATAAACAAAAAATCAATATCTAATCATAAAAATTCCAGCCAAAAAATTTCAGAATTAAAACAGTTGAACAACGGCAAAAATTTCCCTATAATACATGCACAATGGGTAATAAAAATTTGCATAAACCATGCGCAGTTTCTATATATCATCACTGATCATGAGCCGAAGACCAAGAAGCTGACTGCATGAGAATACAGAGGAGAAGATGGCGGGGTCGTTTGATAAGCAAAGGGTCGTCTGATAAACAAGAAAAAGAGTAATCAGAGAGCAGGCCTGCTTATCATGCTTCATTGTTTTCCATGTTGGGATCTCTCAGTGGAAATCATCAACTCGCTTGGGATGTGGGTGCACGCAATGGCCAAGCTTTTGTTTTTGTAACTTCTTTTACCGTTTTCTTTCATTTCATTTCACTTCTTTGTTTTTTTTGGCCAAGGAATGGAGGCGGCTCTTACTCAAGTGTGCTATGAGAAACCCTCTTTCCTTCTCTTGCAAACTTTAGAAGGGAATAAGTGGTTAATCCATCAACAATGGTTTAGTAAACTGTTTTGATTAATTTTGAACATATCTATTACATCTTTTAATTACTAGTTTTTTTATTAACTATTAATCCGATGGTTTAAAAATTCTCAATTGTCTAACATTTCATCTAATGGTGCAAAATAATATAGAGCGACATCTAGGAGAGTTGTTTTCAAATAGTGACGCCTTAAGGTGTAATTAATTCATATTAGTTAAATAAAATGATGATGATGATGATGATGATGGTTACTGTTCATTAAGACCAATGCGGTCTATCAGAACTTAAGAGAGGAGAAAGAATATAAGTTTGATTCTTCATAAATATTGTTTCTATGGTCAAAGAGAAGGGAAATAAGTGCTCCAAGATCACTATAGGTGGGCTAGCTTAATAGGTCAATAATATTGTAAGTGTGGCAGATGTTAGGGAATTGAGAGTGAATGTGAGTAGTAGTCTGCCAATCTAAAAATAAGTGTTTTTCATCTTCCACCTGCTTAGAATCGCAAATCCGAAAGATTCTATCGTTCCAAGGGGTCTTGGGAATAGACCACCACCCAGTCTCACTCCAAAGCTCATGGGTATTATTTCTTATCGTAGCGATGCTCATTTTTTTCTTATTGTTGGACAACACAGGGAGATAATTCTGATTATCAAGGTTGGGGTTGATCACTTCCTTATAGTACCTTAGCTTCCTTTTACCGTCAAGATCCTGATCCTCCCACAACTTGTCCTGAAACTTGGAGGTAATATTACTTTTGATATTATCTTTGCCTCCCATACTGAGCTCATCCTTAATTCCCCAATGGTTCAGCCAGGACTAGGAATCCTTATGCCACCCGCACTTGAGGCAAAGGTGAGGGTTTTGACTATAGTTAGAAGAAATTTTAGGGAGCATTTTTTATTCCATGTTGTCAAGATTCTTCTTATACATCAGATATCTAAACACAGTCGTTCTTTTAATGGGGGACAAAGTAGATTCGATCAAGAGGATGGGATAGGGAGTATTTCCATTGATCTTAAGGTTGTATGTTATGAATTTATTTTGAATCATCTCAGTATTCCTCCATGAATCTCTGGATATACTTCAACCCCAAACATCACATATGTATAAGACAATGGGGGTGACGAGGGTCTCAAAGAGGAACCTCTTTTTACTCCAAATGTAAAGATCGACTGAATTACAATTTATTTCAAACTCATAATAAGCTTTCCAGCTCCCAATAATCCATTTCTCAATGCTATAATTCTAGTTGAGATGATGAGGGAAGACAATGCCCAAATATTTATAAGAAGAAACCTGCTTAAGCACTGGTTATTATACACGAAACTACCATTGGTGATATTTTTGAATTTAATGATCATGACTTTAGTCGTGTCAGTATTAACTGTCATACCCATCTTGGAGTAGTAGTCATGAAGACTTTGGAGCTACTTGTTAAGGTCATCATGGAATTTTTCAAGAAGAACAATATCATCGGCATAGAGGAGAAGAGTACTAAGAACACCAGTAAGCTCGGTGCCCTTTCACCTTGCAGATTCCAGACACTCCTCTAGCTTATCGATGTATATGTCAAAAAGGGCAGCGGATAGGGGAAACCCTTGCTTAACTTCAATATTGCATTTAATTTCTTTATACCACCCCTCATTGGTCTTATACTGGCAGTGACGGTCTCGTAGAGATGGATCACAATAATACTCATCTCAATATGGACCATGATCTCTTTAAGTCTCTCCCAAATTTTATCTCGAGGAACCGTGTCGAAATATTTTCTAAAGTCCACAAAGCAACAAAATATATCGGATTTACTATTGTGACATTCCTCCACAATGATTCTAAGAGTGATTAGATGGTCAATAGTCAAGTGATGTCTCCTGAAACTAGCTTGTCCTTTAGCTTGCTTTCCTTGGATTTCAAGCCAAAGGCGAAGCTTCTTCTCCAAAATGAGCCCATAAAGCTTGGCCAGGATATGGCTAACCATAATGGTCCTTTAGTTAGATGGGACACTCTTGTCCCCATTTTTAAAGATAGGTAAAATAAGGCTTTGCGTCCAAAGCCGAGGGAAGCCATGCGTTACAACCAAATTGAAAAGCTTGTGGTGATAAGGAAAAAGGATAGATCTTCCCATTTTAAGAATCTCAACATGGTATCCTTCAATATATTTAGCTTTCCCATTAGTGAGCTTATTAATACCAGACTTAATGTCATCTAAAGAGAGTACATCCTCCTTAAATGGAGTGATTAACTAATTAACTTAGTTATTTAAAACAAATTAATTAAATAATTTTATTTACATTTTTAAAATAGAATACATTTTAGATCTTAGAATTTTGTGATCCATATTGATCATGAGATTGTCTTTTGGATTAATCACATCATTAAGTTATGGTCGATGTTTCGAACCATCTAATGTGGTTTATCCTCATGAAAAAGGTGAAAAAATCAATTTAAACAAAGGTTTAAATATCAGAGATGCATCCGGTTCCATAGTTATCCTAAGAATTCACTGTTAGGAAAATCAAAATAATTAGAAAATATTTTTAATTTTAATTTATTATTTAATTATTTAATTAATTTTATTATTATTATTATTGTAGAATTTATTAAATATTGATGATAAAATTAGGGATAATGACAAGGTAAAGTAAGAGAAATGGGTAAGGTGAGAGAAAAAAGGGAACACATTAATATAGAAATATTTATATATGTATATAAAAAGTTATTTATTTATAAATATAAATTATTAAAAAAAATTATTAGTTTTAAGAATTAATTAATATTAAAAACGAGGGAATAAATTATTAGGATAAAGAGAATGTCAAAACATAAAAATAAAAATAAAAATAAAAAAGTGGTGAAAAAAATTCAAAAAGAGAGGACAGGTATCCAACTCCTACTTAATTTCCGACCATCGTCCATGTTGAGATTAATTTTATGCTTCTCAATCTCAATGGCCTCTCTTAACTTCCTATGATGGAAGTGATCAATCTTAGTGATGACTCGGGATTCCTCAATGCATACATGGTGTTTAGATTTAGAGAATTATTGTGCTTAGTGTCTACATCATGCCCTTGAATTCTTTGGTTAATGGAGTGACCAATTTCCCCAATGTATGGAATCCCACAAAAAAAAGGGATTGAGTAGACCAATTTCATGTCTTTAGGGTTTACACGGTGCTTAACATATCTAAAGGTTACTAATGGTATTAAGGGATTTCAAGGTAGCAGAAAATCTATTATTTTTAAGAATATGAGCAATATTATCCATTTCCCCCTGGATGAAAGTAAGTTGCACATTGGATATTTGACCATCTTGAACAGGTTTAATCTTTGATTATTTACTGTCTTCCTGAAAAGCTTTGAGACCTTGATGCCTGTTATAGCCATTATTTAAAAAATTATTAGAAGATAAGATTTTTCCTCTTCTAAGAGATTTTCACCAGAAGACTTAACGGTGCAAGTGGCAAGGGTGTTAAGAACTCTGGATTTTTGCTATAGCAAGCATAGAGGTCTCAGATATTTTCAAAGAGCCAATAAAGAATAAAAGATTAAACTTACTCAAGATAGTTAAATCTCCAATGTGCAGCTTCCTTTCATTCACGAGACAACAGATAAGATTCTCACATTCTTAAAAAGAATAGAGTTTTTGCGACCTTCAAACCCCTTAATACCATTAGGAATTCGCTTAGATATGTTAAGCACCATGTAAAACCTAAATACATGAAATGAGTCTACTCAATCCATTGTTCCTATGGGATTCCTTGCATTGGGGAAACTGTGTTGAAGTTTGCAACAAGAAACAGTGAAATTGGCATCTAGAAGAAACATGACAACACCTACACTAGTGTGGGACCACATGTCATGTAGTGATGGGTCCTAGCGATACATTAGTGTGAAATTCAATTTATTTAATAAATTGGATATATGTCAAATTTTATTATCCCGTAATTAAATTAGAAAATAAAAAGTAATCTTATCTCATAATCACTTGTAATAGTTAACTGAGTGTGATAAACTCAGTTAGATCATGAATTTCGAGTTGAGGGTAGTTGGTGAGGCATGCAGAGTGATTCTATGTGTTTTAGAGTTCAAGTTGCAATTAAGTGCATAAGTTTAATGCATGAGTAATCAATTAACTCAGCTAGGTGAGTTAAAGTCAGTTGAACTAGTTGTAACTGTTTGTTGCACTAGTGAGAGATCAACTGAATTAAATCATATTTAATTCAAATCCAATGATCTATCATGCAGCTGATGATTTACTATTAATAGCTGCATGCATGTCAGTTCCATTGGAGACACAGTTGAGACAAAGGCTAAAGGGAAGTTAACTATCAGTTTTGATATTAGCAGGCTGCCCAGATGTAGTTAAAACACCACAAGATGCCCATGATACTCAGCGTAGTTGAGGAAGGCTAAAATTCCTAAAGAATAGGAATTGCATTCATCAGGAATTGTGTGAGCAAGACAGGCTGAAAATTGGCTAAGTGTTGGACCGATTTTGTTTGGATCAGTGTCATGATGATAGGCAGATTGCAGGAGACTCTTGTGAGAAGAATGCATTGTAATTGTTTCATGATTCCTTGTGGGATATAAAATATATGATAAAGGGGTTCTGAGCAGTAATATTTCGCCAGGAAATTATTTGTGTTTTCGTTTAATTTGATTCTTTCTTAGCTTATTATGGTCAGGATTGTGTTTAATTTCCGCAATTGATTTGTAGAAGGATTCAGTATCTAGCTTTAGTATATTGCTTGATTAGATTGAATCCATTGATATACATATGTTTGTATAATTTCTACATGGTATCAGAGCACAAGAAATCACTATAGTGGAGGAGAAGTTGAGTTTGTGACTGAATAGAATTCAAATTTGCAAAATTATTCTTGGTGCGACAGGTGAATTGGGATCGAAATGGCTTTCAATGGCTTGAGATTGGAGTATGAACTAGAGGGAAACTCTAACTATATTGCATGGAAAGATAGGATTTAGGCAATACTGGAGGACAATGGGTTGAAAGAATTCATTGATAATGATGTTCCTAAACCTGTTGTAGCAGATGTTACAAATATTGATGCTTGGAAAAAGAAGGTTGCAAGGGTGAGGAGGATCTTACTGGAGGGAGTACAAGAGCACATTTTCTCAAGTCTCCATGGAAAAGTGACTCCATATGGAATGTGTAAGGCTTTGACAGATCTATTTCAGAGTAGAAATGATCATAGAAAATTGGCACTGAAGAAAAATCTCAGGAAAATCAAAATGGAGAAAGGCGACACTATTCCGATATACTTGACCAAGTTTTTCCAATGTCGAGATGAGCTTGGGAATGTAGGAATTACTATTGTGGATGATGACTTGGTGAGCCTAGCTCTTATAGGACTTCCCAAGAGTTGGCATAGTTATTAAGACTCTATCAATGGGAGGGAGAAGCTGCCAAAATGGGAACGACTTTGGTCGGATTTGGTGCAAGAAGAATTCAGGCGAAATACCAGGGATGGATCTTCATCTAAGGAATATGGTGAAGAAAATTACACCTTGGCTAGTAAGGAAAATAAGGGTAAGGGAAAGAAATCCTATTCAAAATATGAGACTGGCGAAGAAGGCAAGGAGTGTGACATGTCCAGAGTGAAGTGTTTTCACTGTCACGAGCATGGACATTATGCCACTAATTGTTCACAAAATAAGAAGAACAAGAAAGCTTCAGGATCTGCAGTTGGTGAGGCTTTGGCCTCGCAATTTGAGTTTGAATTCTTGTTGATTGCATGCATGGTGTCAAGTGCAATGGGATCAGGGTGGTACTTGGATATTGGTGCATATTTCCACATGATGGGAGACAAATAACTTTTCATTAGCTTGGAGGAGAAGGACCTCCAGATGCATATAGAAATGGGTGACGATGGAAGGTATGGTGCTACCGGGATTGGTACATTTATTTTCCAGACACAGTCAGGTAAACCATTTTTATTGAAAGATGTAATGCATGTATTGGGATTGAAGAAAAATTTAGTTTTAGTTGCAATGTTGGAGGATAGAGGCTATGATATTGTTTTCAGTGAAGGAAAAGCTTTACTTCGACACAAAGCAACAGGACAAGCCAAGAAGATTGGGATTTGTGTGAAGAATCTCTATAAACCTGATGTAGATGGTTGCACAACATTGATGGGTAAAGCAGACAAAGTGATGAGATGGGATGAGGGTGAGTTATGGCACAGGAGATTGGGCCATCTACACCATGGACCTTTGAAGGTCATGCAACAGATTTCTACGGAGCTTCCAAAGGGTACTCTTACGCAGATAGACACATGCAAGGGATGTACCATGGGGAAGTGTGAGAAAGCCATGCAATTATCCCTTGAGAGGGAGCTTGATTTGCATGCAGATGAGGAACTATTAGTTCCAAAGAATGAACCTCAAGATGTGGAGCAACCATATGCAGAGGATCATGGAGTGGCAAAAACCTCTCAAGCAAAGAAATTTCGAGCCAGATGGGCAGAGGGAGTACATGTAGTTATACCTCTAGGTGTGAGGTGGGGTGATGTGCAAAATTAATCCCAAGAAAAAATTGTGCAGGGTTCTAGAGATGGTGTGTCGCATGGATCAAACCTGGATACGAGGAGCCCATAGTACAACAGTAGCAGGATCAATTAGATTGATGCAGCTAGATGTCAAGAAGATAGAAATCAGAGTGATTGGTGTCGTATAATGGAGCGCATATGAGAGTTGGCAGTAGTGAAGAGTGCATGGATGCAGATGTTAACATCACAGAGAGTCCAGTAGACATGTGAAACAGCTAGCATTAGTCAAAAGACTCTAATGATAGATGCATTACTCTGATTCAATTGTTCGAAGGCTATTTAGTTTCAGAAGTTTTGCATGAAAAATTTGCATGTGCAAGAAACAGTAGAGAAGTGTTTCATGCAAGATTTGCTTGTGCGAACAACACTAGAGAACTGTTGCATGCAATATTTTCATGTCGCATGCAAGAGTTGCATGTTGCTTGCAAGATTTTCAGGTCACATGCAAGAGGTGCATCTGCACATGCAAGGACATTCATTTCTTGTTGAGAGGGTGTGTTGAAGTTTGCAAAAAGAAACAATGAAATTGGCATCTAGAAGCATCATGACAACACCTACACTAGTGTGGGACCACATTTCATCTAGTGATGGGTCCTAGCAATACATTAGTTTGAAATTCAATTTATTTAATAAATTGGATATGTGTCAAATTTAATTATCCCTTAATTAAATTGGACAATAAATTTTAATATTATCTCATAATCACTTGTAATAGCTAACTGAGTGTGATAAACTCAGTTAGCTCATGAATTTTAAGTTGAGGGTAGTTGGTGAGGGATGTAGAGTGATTCTATGTGTTTTAGAGTTCAAGTTGAAATTGAGTGCATGAGTTTAATGCATGAGTAATCAGATAACTCAATTAGGTGAGTTAAATTCAGTTGAACTAGTTATAACTGTTTGTGAACTAGTGAGAGATCAAGTGAATTAAATCATATTTAATTCAAAATCAGTGATCTGTCATGCAACTGATGATTTAATATTAATAGTTGCATGCATGTCAGTTCCAGTGGAGACCCGGTTGAGACAAAGGTTAAGGGGAAGTTAACTATCAGTTGTGATATTAGTAGGCTGCCTAGATGCACTTAAAACACCACATGATGACCATTATACTTAACGCATTTGAGGAAGGCTGGAATTCCTAAAGAATATGGATTGAATTCATCAAGAATTGCATAAGCAAGGCAAGCTGAACGCAGGTTGAAAATTGGCTAAGTGTTGGACCAATTTTGTTTGGATCAGTGTGAGACGATATGCAAATTGTAGGAGACTCTTGTGAAAAGAGTGAATTGTAATTGTTTCATGATTCCTTGTGGAATATACAATATATGATAGAGGGGTTTTGAGCAGTAAGATTTCCCCGAGAAATTATCTGTGTTGTGGTTTGATTTGATTCTTTCTTTTCTTATTGTAATCAGGATTGTGTTTAATTTACACAATTGATTTGTAGAAGGATTCAGTATCTAGCTTTAGTACATTACTTGATCGAATCAATTCCAATGATATAAATATGTTTGTATAATTTCTACAAATTTATTATTCCATTAACCAAATAATTCTAGAGCATGTTGTAGACATTAAGCACAATTAGTCTTGTTCATCAGTTTTAGTTGAACATGCGGAGAAATCTAAACACCATGTATGCATTGAGGAATCTCGGGTCTTCGTTAAGATTGATCACTTCCATCGTAGGAAGTTAAGAGAGACCATTGAGATTAAGAAGCATAAAATAAATCTCAACAGGTAGGATGGTCAGAAATTAAGTGGGAGTTGGATTCCTTCCCTTTTTTCTTGAATTTTCTTCCCCGCCATTTTTTTACATTCTCTTTAGCCTAATAATTTATTCGCAGATTTTTAATATTAAATAATTCTTAAAACTAATGAAATATATATATATATATATATATATATATATATATATATATATATATATATATATATATATATTCAATAATTTACCCATTACTCTTCATTTACCTTATCATTATCCCTGATTTTATCACCAATATTTAGCAAATTCTATTTATATTATTAAAATAATAATAATAATAATAATAAATTAAAAATATTATAATTATTTTGATTGTACTCACAGCTAATTCCTAATGTATAATTCATAATTACCACTTTCCAATGACTAACTATGGAACCTAATGCATCTTTGTTATTTAAACATTTGGTTAGATTAAGTATTTCACCTTTTTCCCGAGGATTAACCACACTGGATGGTTTGAAACACCGACCATAACTTAATGATGTGATTTTCGAAAGAAAATCTCATAATAAAATACATTTTATATTTATTGAAGTCTGGGCGGTGAAATTCACTCAAACTTTGGACAAACACTATTTTCAAATTGTAAATCCAAACTCAACAAAATTTGAGTCGTTAGGAAGCTAGTGAAAAACCACACACAATGAAGTAATCAAAGGGGAGAAAAAATAAAAATAAAAATCCTACAAATTTGACAAAATCAAAGCATGAAAGAAGTGATACAGAGGGTCCCTATATATTTTGTAAAATAATATTGGGTGGGGTTGAGGCCTTAACATGACCATGCAAGATAAAATTCATAGATTTTTCATTATGTTCACTAGCCTTCTTTCCAGCTTAATCTATTGGTGGAATTGTAAGAGATTTATAACCAATCATAATATGTTTCCAAATGTCAAATCCAAGAGTCATTGGATAAGTTTTCATTCTTATACTACTAAAATCACAATTTGTTTCATTAAATAATGGAACTTTGTTTTTGGAGAAACCTTCATGACTAACCATGTGTGCTTCTGAGATCTACCTTTAATAGGCTCCAACATTTGAGATATGCCACTCCCCACTACTAAAAATATTCATATGCACCAACCTAATAGACATACCAATCCTCAATGTTAAGAATCAACTGAACTAAATACACCAATCCCTTTGTTTGAGTAGCAACCCTCAATTGCAACTTTTCTATAGTGCATATAAATTCTTCATAAGATGATAACATTCACATTACCTTCATCAAGTTCTCTTGTTACTTCTACCTTCACCAAGTCTTCTCATTGTTTCAACCTTCACTAGGTCTACTTGTTTATTCCTTGACTACCTCTACTCATTACTTCTTCCTTCCTTAGGATTAACCGAAATTTGAATCTCCAAATTAAATTTATGGTAGCTCTCGTAAATGTTGTTGTTTTTGGCCTCTTTCAAAAAACAAACTTATACATCATGCCACATATCCAGTTTTGTAAATATGATTATGAAATTTTTACTTGAGGTACTTCTATATGTCTACTTATATCTTTGAATATTTCACAATATATAAAGTCCCAAAAGAGAAGTTATAGACAAGACTCCTATCTTACCTATTTTAAAATTATCTCAGGACCATATAGAAATCCTAACTTCCACAGGGCATATCTCTGAAAGTATAGTGAATAAAGTTCTAATTTTTTAACCTAATTTATTGCTATATGTCTCAATAGATCCCTAAAAATATCACAATTTAAAATATCCAAAAATAATGTTATAGCGAGAATGCCAAACTAACATTTTTTCAATTAATTTCAAGGGAATTTAGGAAACATAACTTCTAAGAGGGGCATATCTCTTAAAAAATAATTAACTAATGTCTAAAACTTTGATCACATGTACCCAAAGAGCTCAGCTCCATATCCTCAAAATTTCATTGTCTGAAACATCACAACAAAATAAGTTATAGTAAAAATCCAAATATGACTCATTTGAAGAATATTTTACTACCAACCACAAACCCTAACTTCCACAACATATATCTCCAGAAGTATAGTTGAAATAAGATATGAAATTTTATCAAGGTGTTATCCTTAATCTCTCTGTAATATGATTTAAATTTCACCATTTGAAGTAGCCCATAAAAACTTTATAATGAAAATTCCATGATTACTCATTCATTCCAAAAATTATATTTTTGATCACACACTTTCCTTCTAGTGATTTCTTCTTTTATCCATTATTATAAATGTTAGGGTAAACTTGACTTTGTGCAAGATTTAAAGTTGTTAGGTGATGCAGGAGCATTAGATTTGGGAAAATACTTTGTATCTTATTTAAACTAAGGGGTCTTATGTTTGTGAGGAAATATTAATTTTATGTAAATATTAATGAGATTTTTGAGTGATTAAATGATATTTTTAATTAATTATTGTGAGGATTTGTTAATGTTCCCAAATGATTTGGAGAACATGACGGAAATTAGATTGAGAATTAATTATGAAGCCTAAGATAGATTTAGTTTCAAGATTTTAGGGATAAATCTAGATTGTAGGATTTGTTGAGATATTTGAGGATTTTGTTGAGTTATTGAAGGGATTTGAACCTAAATTGGTTCAATTCAATTTGTATAAATTAATGAGCCTCAAAGGAAAAAGAGATCAGGAAGATCAAGTACAGAATAGATAGGAAGGGGACAAACAAAGTTTTGTTTGTAAAGTGTCCGGGCAATTGAAAGGGCCATGAGTTTTGAAAATCTGGCCAAGGACAAGAGTTGTAAGTATTTTCATTTGTTAATATAAAAAGTGTGTTTCCAGAACTATATGGTTGATTTGCTGAGCAAGCATATATTTAAAAATTGGAAATTAAGCAGAAATTCTGTATATGCTCTTCATATAAGTGTGCTTGAATACTATTCAGTTTGGAATTGAATGAATATCAGTAACATGATACAATGTTGGCCTGAATCAAGGCGTGGAATGGTATACAACCAATAAGAAATGATGAGGTTTTAATTGTTTATGGAGAACTCCTCAGATATTAGTATTTGATTATAAAATGCGTTACCCTTTTTATGAAAGATGCAAGGTTGGTTGCATTGAAAAACTGATTGATATCAATGTTGGTCCATGTGTAGAATGCATCATTTGTTTAGAACGATATCAGTTGAACTAAACGTTGCTATTTAACTGAAGGCGGTAAAGTCGATTTCAATCTTTAGCGCAGAGTTTAAATACATGTGGGAAGAATCGCTTTTTATATCGATTTGTGTCGAATATGGATGAATTGTTGAGTGTTGTGACGAAGTCTCATGGGCACAATTGTCTAATCAAAATCTGAATGAACTGTTGTATAGATTCCACAGGTGTTAGATGTGGTTGAATTGCAGGGTTCGAAGTTGAATGATGAAGTATACTTATAAAATCGAATGTAAATTCGATGGCCTAGCATTTGGAAAGCCTGAGTAGAGGTGGAGTTATACAAATGCTGAAATCGTGTGAAGGTTTCAAAGTTACTGAGTGATGGGTTGAGGCGCAGAATTGTGAACAAAATAGTCATTGCAATCATAGTACATTTACACACATAGAAGCCGATGGTAGCGTTGAGATATTGCATAGCAATTGGACCAGTGTTAAAGAGTCAATGGAAATGAATCCATAATGGCCAGTGAGTGCGTTGGCACACATAGAAGTACATAATTACAAATGCACGTGAGAAATGGTGAAGACAGAATCGCGAATTAAGGACTACAGTTCTGATTTGAAGAGCACGTTCTATATAAATTGGAGCGAACAGATCCTTATTTCAAAGACTGTGATTTGAATAACGTTAAACACAGAGAAACTACAATTTAATTGTAGAAGTGCGTGGTGAAGACCTTCTGCTCATAGGAGAAGAGGGTTGCAGAAGTTTGATTGCAAAGAATTTCCATCGTCAGATGGATGGAGAGTTAGTAAATTGTGAAGGAAAGCTTTGAATCTAAATGTGAAGTTGCATGGTTATAATTTCCTGGAGCATTATTAGTGAAATAGAAACTCTGTTGCTGGATTGTATCAGTTGAAATCGAACGTTGAAGGGATGAAGGTGCAGCTGTAGCAATCGATTGAAGGTTCTCCGTATATTGGTTCTGCGTATAAGAATTTGGAACAGAACTTAGCTTTGGTTTGATGTCAAAAGAAACTTCGTTGAGATTGAGTGAGGTCCGAAGCATGGATATATGGACTCACAAAGTGTAGTGGCGAATGGTAAGTTTTAAAACTAACCAAAGTTCAGATAAGTTAAGTTGCTGGGGCTGAACATTCATTTATTTTAGCACATGGGTTTTAATACAATGTCAAGGGTTTTATGTCTGTTGTCATTTCGATTAATTAACACATATATGCATTTGCTATTGCTTAACCAAGTTAAGCTTTGAAATGAATGCGAATGCATACATTCAGGTATTCATAAGGAGAGAATGGAATGTCATCAAGTTCGAATGTTGATTGGAATTTTCCATGAGTAAGTGTGACTGTAGATGTGCTTTGGCTATTGTAATATTGAATGTTAATTCGATATTTCTACAAGAATGAAGATTAAAATATATGGGTTTATACTTTGGGTTTGATTCCAAAGTTGAGATGTAGATATCCATTACATGAAGTTTGAACAATAGATTTATAATAAAGTAAATTTAATCTTTGATTATTAACCTTGATTGAAAAAGGCAAAAAATTTTGTAGATGAAGGGTTTAAAACCTTGAATATGAGAGTTATTTGGGTTATAGAAGAGCCTTGCGTATGTGTTGAACTAAACATTTGAAGAGCTTCCGCAAATATTTTGTGAAATTGCCCAGACTTAGAGTCTTATTTGGGGGAAGAATTGGGATGCATTTCATATACATAGCTGGTGAATGAGAATGTGGGTAAAAGCAGGGTTTTCCTGCATCATTAGGTCCACATTGATGGTCTCAAGAACATGGTTTTGGTGGCTCATGATATTAGAGCCCCTGGATTACATGTGATGAATCTTTTAAAGGCTTTGTGATTCTCCATTGTATTGTGCCTAAGTTGAGCAGAGGCCTCACTTGGTCGGGCTACGATATTTACCAGCTTGGCTTCTTTTAATTCAAGGTATATATTATTTTAAACCGTAAGACAATAATAGCTCTATTTTTTGTTGCTTTTTCCCCAATTGAGATTTTTCAATGTAAATCATGGTGTGCATGGTTTATATGTATTGTTTCTTTGTATGTTTTTTATCATTATTTCTCTCGTATTGTTTCTGTCTCCAACAAGTGGTATCAGAGCCAAGGGATCATGGCTATAGAAGGAGGTGATGGTTTCAAATGTTATCACTTTATATATTGAGGATAAAGTTAATATAGAGAATCTCTATTGGCATGTGAACCACATACTTGAATATTTAATAAGCGAAAATAGAGGTCCAATAGGGAAATATGCAACCACATAAGTAACATATGGTGAGGAGAGCACTTAGTGTGAGAAAATGTACATGTTGTTTCCCTTCATAAGTTTTTTGAATATGGTTGAGAAATCATTTGCAAGGCCCCTATCTAGAAGATAGTTAAATAAACTGTGGTGGGAACTATTAGGCCCTAGGATTTTTTTTGAAGTTCTAAAGTCACAAATACTGCTCACGAGACCCCCATCAGGAAGGCACATCAAGGTAAAGAAATGTTATTCCATGGGACCATTTTATGGGTTAAAGGTCGAGCATTTTTGGGGTGCATCATCATCCATCCCGGCCCGACCACTCCCTGGAAGCAATTCATGGGGGAGTAACTTGTGTGGAAAATAAGAAACCCCCCCGGAGTTAAAAATTCATACCAACGGGCCTACTGATCCAATGGCTGGTTTTCATTTCGAGTGATGAGAGTGAGATCCAACCTATCATAGGATGGTGGGTACCACGCGCCACGTGGGAAAATATGTCGATGCTAATTCAAGCGAGCATAAATTTGAAAGGTAAAACGGTAACTTGACTACCCTCGCTCCTATCCACCCATCCCTCGTTAACATCCAATCCCATATGGACACATGTCCCTCCTGTGACATCATCCCACATTAGCAGAACATTTCCCCCTCCACCAATAAAAAACCCTTCCCTCCTCACATTTTCAAAAACTCTTGCCAGTCATCTGTTCAAAACGTCATTCTAGCTCTCAACTGGCCATGAACCTCCTCTGATCAGGAGCTCAAATCTGAGCTTGGGAAAAAGATCAAAAATGAAAGTGCTCAAATTGATTTGGAACCTAAGCGACGGGATAGGCCTCGGCGTTATGATCCCAACGACATGAACGACACTGAAAACCGACGCCATATGCAAAAGTTATTGCATTTTGAAATCGCCCAATAACTTTCAATTTTGAAAGGAAATTTTTTAATATTATGTGTTGGAAATTTTTTATTTTTATTAAGGTTTAAATTATTAAATTATATATATTTTTTATATTTTATATGATTTAAATTAATCATATATTATATTAATTAATATATATTTTAATTAATTTTAAATTATTTTTAAACCTTATTAAAAATTATTTAAAACCACACATATATATTAAATAAAATTCAAAAAAAACAACTATGTTAAACCCAAAGTTCATGTGGCAAATGTTTAAAAATTCAAATGGAAACGTAATGTTTTAAAACTTCAAAGGTTACGTGGGGGTTTAAGTCACGTGCTTGGTTACGTGAATGAGGTGTTTAAAGGCACGCGGGTTTTCTTTTAATGGAGGCCACGTATAGTCAATGGAGGCTTAAAGGTGGAGCGGAAGTTCACAGAACCTTACGCCATGACCAGAGGGGCTTACCACTGGTGGGAATTCAAAAAAAATGTGACGGTTAAGATTGCGGTTGGGTCACATATGTTATGGCGGAGTATTAAATAAAATTTTAATGTTATGGTTTTCAAAACCGTTAACTCCACATATTATGCCGACGGGTACGCGGTGACATGTGACCGCATAATATGTAACATTAAATATTGAAGTTAACCGCTCGCCAAATTTGGCAGCGCGCCGCCAAATCAGGAGATGCCTCCACATTTAACTGCAGTTAACTAAAGTTGGTCCACCTTTTGTGGGATTTTTACCTAACATTGGGCAAAAACTTCAGTTGGACATAATCTTTCACATGGGAGATCCTTTTGGAGTGATTTTTTTTTTTTGATTTTGGGTCTCTTCGACATTCTGGACTCAATGGAGCAGGTCTAAATTCTAACATAGGTCATCTTCATAGGTTTAAGCATCGAAGAAGATGAAGGAGCCATCAGGGCCTAGAAGGAGAAGGCTGTATATTGCACTGTGTTTCTCTGTTTAAGAGTGTATAGGCAAAACCGGAGCAGCCGGAGGCCGTTTCTGATGAAAAAAAACTCTATATTGACTATTTAAGTCATTCTGGAACCAATGGAAGTGGTTTCAGATCATTTTGAGTACTTCTACAGCTCTAGAAGTTGATATGAAGTCATGGGCAGCCCTGGGAAAACCGTGGAGGAGAGCCATTTTTGGGGATATTGTGCTTAATGTAAGAAATTTATCAGTTGGTATTTGATGTCTGATCATTATTGGATGCAGAAGTAGTGGTTTCAGGAGCAGAAACAGAAATATGAGGGAGTTTGTGCCATTTAGAAGCTCAGAGAAGCTTAGTGCATCGACAGAAGGATGTGTGTCCATGGAAGCCTAAAGCTGTTTGCAGGAATTGGAAAGCCATTAAATGGATTTAAAATGGTATTATCAGCCCTTTGAATCATTCTTGTATTAATTGTGGTTAGGTTTGGAGCTTGTAAACGAATTTGATTACCTTAATCCCAAAGAGTCTAGTCATGTTGACGAAGCTCAAAGGAGATGTAGCCCAAGAGTTGGGGTGAACTCCTATATTATATTGCTGTTGTGTTTTTTTATTCTATGGATGAATTATGTTGCTGATATACATGATAAGTTTCAGAAAAAAAAAAAAAACTTAAAACACATAAACAGAAGAAAAGACATACACCTCTTCCAAGCAAAAATTCTGCATAATGTCAAGTTTGAGTAAGGTCATTTTAATTAAGTCTGAGTGTTTACTTCTATTATTTCTTTAGGCAGAGTCTGTAAGAGGGCCGGGTAGCCTCTGGATTCATCCTTTCTTTGAAAGGTGACATATCCAGTAAATTCCCCTACAGTCTATCTCTGTATTAGAAATATGAAGTTCTCACATTTTCAGATTTAAAATTTGAAGTATTTGCACTCATTTACATAAATGAAAATGGATACCTTGCACCCTTTTCAAGTACCTTCCATTTTCAGATCAGATGGTATCAGAGCTCAGGTTGAGCATTCCTTATGGTGCAAAAGGTTTTAAAACAGTGTAAGAGATTTACTGTTTTATTGGTTGCAAAATGGCTGCTTGAATGAGAAGGGGTCTTTTCTGACATTTGGTTAAAAGCTTGTCGTTTGTTTGAAAGCTTTGAGGACTTTTCTTTGGAAGTTCCTTTTGGTTGTTTTGATCATTTACATAATGTCAAATTATTCTGCAAGTGAAGTTTCCTCCTTCAAGAAACTCTTCAGTGATGACATAAAAGAAGAGTTCTTTAAGGTGAAGGACATGGTGCAGATTCTCCTTGAGGATCAGAGGGAAAGTGTTCAACTTCATGCACAATTGCTAGCTATGCAGGAAGAGAAAGAAGCCATTATTCAAAGACTGCATGATATGGAGTTGCAGCTTCTTCAAGCTCAAGAAGCTTTGTCCAAGAAAACACCTCATCTTCAGGATGTAAATCATGAGGTAAATCAGTCTGATTTGTCTTCAGTTTCCTCTATTGAAAAGTGTGTTGGTTCGTTTGAAAGGCATACAAGAGGTATTGGGTCCAAATTGATGTTGAAAATAGGCTATGAAGAAGGAAAAGGTTTGGGAAAGCATGCACAAGGCATTGTTGAGCCTATTTGTGTTGTGGAGCGTCCCAAGAATATTGGTCTTGGCTATGAGCAGCTTAATGGCGAAGCTTTGAGCACATGCATTCAAGATTGTGATGCAAATTTGAAGAGAACATTTCTCCCAAGTTCTCAATTACATCAATGTCATGATGGCAATCTTCCTTACCATTGTTTTAAGCCATCATTGCAGCAAGAAGATGGACATTCCAAGCAGCAAAAGAGGTATAATCATTCACATGATCAATTTGATTATGTTTCAACAAAGAATGATAATTTTTCTTGTTCAAATGAAAAGAAGTTTTGTTGCACATTTTGTGGTCGATTTAACCATCATGTTTCGAGATGCTGGATGAGGAAGAAGGCACACAAGAAGCAGATGAAGCAAAGACTACCTTCAAAGAAGGTGCATATGATATGCACTTTTTGCCAAAAGAAGGGACATGTTGTCTCTCTTTGTTGGACTTTGCATCCAACTCGTCGTCCCATGCACATGCAGCAAGAGGACAAAAATATTGGCGAAGGTGGAAGCATGGATTCCATTATTGATGTGGAAAGGGAAGTTTCACATGAGGAAAAGTTGCAGCAGCAAAATTCGCCATGGAAGTGGCTTGGTGAGAAGTGGATGGACTTCTTGACACAGTAAGACGTACTCCTTTTGTACATATGCAAATTTCGGATGTATGCATGTATTTTATGTTGTAATATCTTGTTTGTTTTGAGCCACCTTAGATCATTGATCAAGGCTGCGTTGTATAGTTTCACTCTGTAAATTTCTCGCCAGAAATTTCTGTGTGGGTTCAAGAAGGTCAGTTGTGGACAGTTGTGGACAAGCGCATTCAGAAAGGGAAATGTCGATTTCTTTTCATTTGTGGTTCAAATTCACTTGCTTTGTAAGGAAAAATTGTTTGAAGGGCTGAAGAGAAGAGGATTTTTATTCTCTCATTTGCTGTACTACAGTTTAGTTCTTCATTTTTGTAAGATTTTGGAGACCAAAAGCCTCTCATTTGGGAGGTGTGATCAGGAGCTCAAATCTGAGCTTGGGAAAAAGCTCAAAAATGAAAGTGCTCAAATTGATTTGGAACCTGAGTGACGAGATAGGCCTCGGCAATACGATCCTAGCGTCATGAACGACACTCAAATCCGTTACCGTATGGAGAAGATATTGCATTTTGAAATCACCCAATAACTTTCAATTTTGAAAGGAAATTTTTTAATATTATGTGTTGGGATAATTTTATTTTTTATTAAGGTTTAATAAATTAATTAAATTATATATTTTTTAATATTTTATATAATTTTTATTAAATCATATATTATATTATTAATTATATGTTTTAATTAATTATTAAAAAACATTTAATTAAACCTTATTAAAATTTTAATATTAAACCACACATATGTTATTAAAACCCAAAAAAGAAAATCAAATGTGGCAACGTATGGTTGAAGGTTATGTATTAAGTTTAAAGTCACGTGGGACAATGCTAATGTAACGGTTAAAACCCATCGTTCAAAGGTTTACGTTGCACAGTATTGGCAGAGCGGAAGTTAAGGGCGTGGGCGGCCAGCCCCTCTACACATAACCGTGGCCCAGAACCATGGCTTTAATCCGGCGGTTACAACAACAGTTAATGCGGAAGGTGTGGCCACATGTCACTTTATATTTATTGCTAACAGTTTATGTCACCCCAAAATTTAGCGTCGCTTCCTCCATTTTAGGCAAAACTCCAAGTTTATCCGCAGTTAACTACAGTTGGCCCACAATTAGTGGGATTTTTGCCTAACATTGGGAAAAATACAGTTTGGAGCATATCTTTCACATGGGAGATCCTTTTGGAGTGAATTTTTTATTTATTTTGGGTCTCTTCAACCTTATAGACTCAATGGAGTAGGTCTAAAATCTAACAGAGGTACTCTTTATAGGTTTAAGCATCGAAGAAGATGAAGGAGCCATAAGGGCCTGGAAGGAGAAGGTTGTGTATTGGACTGTGTTTCTCTGTTTAAGGTAAATGAACAAGAATTATTAGCTATTTCATGCCTTTTGAATCTGTTTAGATGTTTTGCAGAGCCTTTTAAGAAATTTAGAAATCCGAAAAGCTTCATTTAAGTTCTAGAGGCCATTTTCCAAACAGAGAGTGTAGGCGAAACCGGAGCAGCCAGAGGCCGTTTTTGATGAAAAAAAACTCTATATTGACTATTTCAATCATTCTGGAACTAATGGAAGTTGTTTTATATAATTTTGATTATTATACAGCTCGAGAAGTTGATATGAAGTCGTGGGCAGCCCTGGGCAAACCGTGGAGGAGAGCCATTTTTGGGGATGTTGTGCTTAATGTAAGAAATTTATCAGTTGGTATTTGATTTCTGATCATTATTGGATGTAGCAGTAGTGGTTTCAGGAGCAGAAACATAAATCTGAGGGAGTTTGTGCCATTTAGAAGCTCAGAGAAGCTTAGTGCACCGACAGAAGGATGTGTGTCCATGGAAGCCTAAAGCTGTTTGCAGGAATTGGACAGCCATTAAAGGGATTTAAAATGGTATTCTCAGCCCTTTGAATCATTCTTGTATTCATTGTGGTTAATTTTGGAGCTTGTAAAAGAATTTGATTACCTTAATCCCAAAGAGTCTAGTCATGTTGACGAAGCTCAAAGGAGATGTAGCACAAGAGTTGGGGTGAACTCCTATATTATATTGCTGTTGTGTTTTGTTATTATATGGATGAATTATGTTGCTGATATACATGATAAGTTTCAACAAAAACAAATAAACTTAAAACACATAAACAGAAGAAAATACATACACCTCTTCCAAGCAAAAATTCTGCATAATGTCAAGTTTGAGTAAGGTCATTTTTATTAAGTCTGAGTGTTTACTTCTATTATTTCTTTAGTCAGAGTCTGTAAGAGGGCCAGGTAGCCTCTGGATTCATCCTTTCTTTGAAAGGTGAAATATCTGGTAAATGCCCCTACAGTCTATCTCTGTATTAGAAATATGAAGTTCTCACATTTTCAGATTTAAAATTTGAAGTATTTGCACTCATTTACATAAATGAAAATGGATACCTTGCACCCTTTTCAAGTACCTTCCATTTTCAGATCATCCTCACAACGTATTTTTCGACCCGCTTCATGACAAACAGGTAACTAGTCACTCTTTTCCAACTATAAATTATTAAATACTTATAAAATATGAATAAGGCAGCCCCCAAGACCCCACATGCCCGTGAGACCAAACCCTCCTCCAATGTCTACCCCCACATGGACACGAAGGCAGAAATTGTCGACATTTCTTGTTCCTACCACCTATTTGACCTATGTTTTAGCCTGTATGGAAACCATGTCAGGGGGGAAGACTCATTTCTAGTAGTTGAATCCAGATTTTTTTACCAAATTTCACCCTTCATGCACCATTTTCCCAAATCCATTTCCTGGTTGACTGCAACCTACATAAAAGATGAAATTTTCTTTGTCTCTTCCTCTGGGGAAAAAATCCTTTAAGTAACCCCAAAGCTTATTCAAAAGGCCCTGCTTTACCCCAACTCTATTGAACCCCAACAATTTATTGAAGCCACACTAATATACCATTACTCTACCCTTGCAGCTGATGAGAAACAATATTTCCTGCAAATGGTCCTAGCCCCTGGCTTACAATCTCTACATGTTGCTAATAGTTTCCCTATCACACTCTTTGCAAAGCCTTTTCAACCCATTCCATCCCTAATTTCTTATTTGTTGGGGGATGATGATGCTACTATAGAAAAAAAATCCACCATGGATTTGTTGAGGAAAATGATACAACCTTCCCATATATTTTATATTCTAGCTTAGCTAGCTAAGGTAATAATATTTGAGATACACCATTTTCCTAGCACATCCTTTTTCATATATTATTCATCACTATTCTATCTTTTTGTGTACACTCATGTGGATGAGTTCGAGTGCATGGGCATCATTTTGGTTGCTGGTAACAAACAAAGTAAGTTTTTTTTTTGACTTGGATGTGGTTGTTAGGAAAAGGCCAAATTTTGATGATTACTCTCAGTTTATATCCACTTATATAGCCATTGCATATAATTTTATCCATTGAGTCTCTCCCCTCGAATTTCTCCCCCGAAAAAAAGAGGTTCCCCAACTTATCAAAGACACCACGGTAGGGGACTGGTACTTTTTTGAGGATAACATAGAGATCAAGGTCGATGGGTGTGAACTCCCTCCTTACCACTTAACTGTGTTCATGCCCATGAGGATATTTTATCTAGAATTCATCAGGAAGAGCCTTAATGTGGACCAAGTCCACTTTGTCCCTACAAATAAGGGATATATGTTTAAATTGGGAAGACTTGTGGGGTATTTTATTGTCAATTCTAGGTGAGCCTTCAAGGAATTTGAAGCATTACTCAGAAAAAATATTTTTGACCTAGAGGATGTCTGGCATTATGACGCTCATGGTGTCATTTCCCAAAAAAAGGAGAAGATAAAGGCTTCAACTTATGAACATGAATCTAGGCATGAGATCGAATGGAAATCTAACCTTGATTCATGGCTTATGGATATAGAGATGGTGATCTAGACTCCAGTAACCAAGGAAAAATCACATAAGAGGACTGTGGACCAAAATAGAGATACAGAGATGGAGGATGTACACGTAGGTAAAAGGGGAAAAAACCCAAGAGATAGAAGAAGAGGAACTTGAGACGAGATTAGTGGAAACAAGTCTAGATCAACCATGTTTCCAAGTTACCTTGGAGGATCCATCACAAATTGATGCCTCGTCCTCTTCAAAGGTAGCTATTTTAGGTGCAAAGGGAAGTGCAACTGTTACTGATTCAAGCTAGTCTACTGGAAAGACCATTGAAGAAAGAAAGAAAAAGGTTAGGGAAGAGATGAAACTGTAAATGGAGTCTCATTCAGTTCCATACCAGACTAGGATATTGGTTGCTATGGATTTATAAATAAATCAAATGAAGTTCTCACTACAACATCAACTAACATAGTATTTTCCTTCGGGTTCTCAGTTCAAATCCTTGGATGTTTCACTACATTTGACAAGTGTTTCCCTACCACATAAGATAAATTTCCACAAGTAGGTTAGAGAGATGTTATATATTGAGCTCAATAGGAATGCAATGACTATCATCAAGGCTAAGAAGTTGCTGGAAAAAGGTGCAGCCGGGTTAAAGCAGGAGAGAGGAAAATCTAGGGCTCTTCACATGTAGAATGAGAGCTTTAGAGAGTTTTTAGTGAAGCTAGGTGTAAATCCATAAGATGAAAATGAATTCAACACCCTCCTTCAAAGTTCCAAAATAGAAATATGGGAGATAAGGAATACATTGAAGATTTCGGATAGCGAGCATGTGCAATCTAAAGAGCTTGCACAGGTGGAATAAGAGAGGGAAATCCTAGCAAAAGAGATCATTGAAAGGAATAATGAAATAGTATTCCTCAAGTAGCGTGAAGCAGAGCTACAAATGAGAATAGAAACACATATATGTGTAGTGATTGTACCTAAAGATCCTAAAAAATCCACTAAAAAACTCACTAAGACCCTTACTGAACTCCAAATTTTAGAAGGGGAGCTTAAGAGGGTGTAGAAGGATTTGGATGTTGCCCATAAAAACCTAGTGCAAAAATAAAAGCAGCTTGAGACTGCTAGGAAAAATGTAGACATCATTAGTAAGAACCCATAGGAAACAAATCAGGAGGTATATGAACTTAAGGGAAAGCTAAAAGGAAACGTGTCTCTGCTGCAAGCCAAGCAACTAGTCTGGGATTATATCATTGAAGAGATGAGAAATAACTAGGAGTAACCTTAATGGATGAACAGACAACTATAATAAAACATTATGAGTTCTTCATCCTATAAAACAAATAAAATGGAGAAAATAACTCCCATACGACCAAAACGTTAATTCAGTTTGTGAATGAAGTGCCACTTAGTGAGTTGAGTCCCATAAATGTGGTGGACATAGTAAGTTCTATCATGGAGATCTCTAAAGTTGTCCAGAAGGAGGAAGGTAGAGATAAAAATGAGGAGAGCCTATAGGTGGTATCAAAGGATGTGGATGCCTTCAATGTTGAGTTTGGGAATATTTTCAGAGTAGGGTTTCCTAGTTGTTGGGACTTTCTAGGGGGTACTAATCCAGTGGGAGCAATATAGTCAAAGACTAGTGGAGGCCAAAAGAAATCCTTTGATTCTTCCCATGAGAAGACTTGTACTCTCAAGGGTAAGATTATGGTTAACTATCTCAAGAGGGATTTTCAATTGTTGGGGATGGTCAAGATCCTATTTCACCCTAGAATGAATTACGCAGGTCCGACCAATCTCAGAATCGAATATCAGTAGTTCTTTTGGGCTCCTTGGCCAGTTCCAGCACTATGGAAAAGATGCAAGTAGTTCGTCAATCCAAATTTTCTCCAAATCATCAAACCATCAAATCTACCTACACAACCTACCTATAATGACTAAATATATTGTAGATTGTGTCAACCATGACACTTTAATTTCATGTTTTATGTAAATATTTTTATTTCAATTAGTCAATTAGAGTTCAGTTAGTACAGTTGTGCCACAGAGCATGTTGAAATTTTGTTATGATGATTCACTCTAAAGAAATAAAGAAGGAATATTTTGTAACAGTTTCTCCCTTTGAGGCCCTATTAAAAAAAAATTATGATACAGAACCAGGGGTTCAAAATATTCTTTTTTTCCAAGAGAGAAGTAATGTAAACTTCCTATGAAATGTATGCTCTATGGAAGATTAATGCAAAGTTTTTGGTGATTCAGGCTCATCTGAATGTGTAGTATGTATTATTTCTATGTTTATTCCATATTTTCTCATTATTATTCTCAAATTACATGTAATAGTAACTCCTGAATTTTTTTCATGAATTTATGGATTCATGAAAGTTTAATGATGGTGAAATATGCCTATATTTATATGAAATCTAATCCTTAAAATGCGCTCCATGTACCTTTGCATTCCACTTAAATATTTGTCTCATCCATTTCAATCTAAACTTTGATGCACCAGATTCTAATATTTAAGCCCCATGTATGGATTTGATCCCTTTATCAAGTCTTCTACCAAATATACTATGATGACTGATAAGCTAAAAATTCATGTGATGTTGGCCACCGTGAATCTAATGTTAATACTTCTGTGAGTAATAGTTTACATCTGATTTTTCATTTATCCTCTTGAGGAAGTTTATGAATCAATTTTCTCACAAATATGTTAAATATTGAGTGTAATATGAATTCTCAGCTAGTCTTTAAATACTCATGAAAATTTCCTAGGCATTGGTCTCTCCTCAACCTAGGGATTGTCTCTAGGAGCTACAACATATTCTAGTGTCATTGTCAGGGAATGAATCATAAAATTTTCCTTGGGTATGAAATTTTTACACCCTTTGGAAAGGTGATAAAAAATGGGGTTGGGTTAAATATCTCTCACCTTAGAGAATCCACTGTCTAAATCTTATTTTGACCACCCTAGTTTTCAAAAGGCCACACACTCACTTAGATACTTCACAACACATAACTCCTCCTATACTTGACCCTGAAAGGATAATGTATAAGAGGATGTGGAAGGAAAGAACCCCTATCACCCTTGTTCTTGTGGCCTCTTTCCTAGAATTATCCTCTTCCAGCTCTCAAAAAGTTGTGATAAACTGCTCAAATTTTCCCTCCATATTTTTGGAATATCCTCGAGAAAGTGGTCTAGCATTTGGTATAATCTTCTCATTTTACTAGTTCGCACTCTTTATCATTTCATCCCTCCACTGAAACTGAAGAGGTATTATATATCCTTATAAAAATTCCCACGCATAGTGTGAATAGCTTCCCAACCCAAATGGGGAGACCAGGAAATGGTTCAAAGCCCTACCAAATGCTTCAATCACTACCTGGGAAGAGTTGGAGAATTATTTCATGCAAAAATGGGGGGAGAAGAAGGACCATGGGTAGATCCTCACTGAATTCAATGCCATGAAGAAAAAAACATAATGTGGACATGTCATAATTTATAAAAAGTTTCAATAAATTATACAGTAGTCTCGCTACTGAAATAAAACCTCCATAGGTTTCTTCCAAAGTGGTTTTTGTTAGGGATTTTGAACCGAAATTTGGTTTCACACTTAGGGAGAGGAAGTCTTGTAACTTATACCATATTCAAATATATGATTTAGAAGTTCAAAAAAATTTCACCACTACTAGGAAGTGAAGAGGGAGAATTGATCATGGAGATAGGAGGAGGGGAAAAGAAGAAGCTAGTTCCTCAAACTAGGCAAAGGAAACCCAAGAGAAGGGACTCGAGGAAATAAACAAATTGATAAGAAACATGTCTAACAGGTTTATAAAACTGGAGTTAGAAAAAAGGAACCCTCCTCGACAAAACCAACCAGCCCCTAACAGAGGTTTCAATCCTTAGTATAGTAGACCCCCCTTGCAGATCTTACAAAGAGAGAGAAAATATAAACAATATCACATTCAACCTCCATTTTACTTGTAGGATGATCCATAGGATCCTGTTGAAGAAACCATGGATGTTCAAGAAAACCAATTCTCCTCCTTTTTTGATGAGGAATATCAAGCTGAAGTACATGAGGAAGGAGGGGATGATTTGTACTCACTACTTGATGATGGTGAAATTGAAAAATACTGTAGGCAGTTTGATGACTTCATGCAAGCACAGTTAGACAAGAAATATGATCTTATATCTTCTATGAAAATATCTAGAATGTAGGAAAAAAATGAAGATTCATATCCCTCAAATCCTCCAAAACCAGCTAAGAAAGGAAATAAGCCTCTAGACTCAGCCTCACAAAAAAATAAAGAGTCCTAATATTCCATTCTCCACAAGCTCGAAGCTTCTTAAATGGAGCAATCGCCCTTACCAGCCAAACCAGTCCATGATAAATAAAAGGAGCTTGTTAATGTTGTCACAATTAATAGGATCCTTTCTGCTTTTAATCTTAAAAAAGAACTCGAGAAGGTAAAAAAAAAAAAAATCTCCTTGACTAAACTTTTAAAATAGCCTAATTATAAATATCAAGTGTCTCATTTCATGTTCCAATCCACCATATCTCCTTTTCATGATAGTTTGAACGTCCAAGAAGAAAAACCCATGGTTATATTTGGACCTCATGTTGAGGAACAAGACTCTTCCACTGCCTATTTTTATGTTACTTTAGTAGTTCATGAGATTTTACTACACAATTACATGCTTGACTTAGGATATTCTCACAACTTGATACCTTTATTTGTCATGGAGCAATTGGGGATGGAAATAACAAGACCATATAAAGATATGTATTCCTTTAAATCCAAGAGAGTAAAGTGTTTAGGGATGATTAAATATTCGGTGGCCAAGTTGGCCTAATTTTGGAAAAATGTGTAATGATGGATATTATAGTTTCTGACATCCCTACAAGGTCTAATATGCTATTTTCTTGATTGGGATCTAGATTAGGGGAAAAAAATTGCTCAAAATTAAAAGTAATTGGAATTTCACTAAACCATAATAACAGTGACCGACCCATCGTCAGGAATCCAATGCAATCGATTTCATCAAAAACCAAGTTTGGATGAAGAAGTTATAGTATATTGATCGTCATTCATAATAGGAAAAATTTAAAAACAAAAATCAGAATATGTATAGGCTGATGACATGGTAGCCTACTCAGCATGTAGGGAATCTTCTTCAGTTATTGCCCAATGGGACTATGACAAGTTTCACTGCAGGATTCACCAGTTTGGTTTGAGAAGGTGAAATTTTCCAATGTCCTCCTAAGGTCCTCTTAAGTTTTAATTCGATTTTTTTTTTTTTTTTTTAATGTTGGAGGACAGTCCAACCAGGGGTCACCATGTGTCCCCTCTGGTGGACCCTCTCCAACTCCAAGATTCGAATTTAATTTCTTATGCTAAGGTTCATATTAATTTTATGGTGGAGGCGCATATTTCCAAAGTCCGAAGGTTAATGCATTTCAAAGGTTGGATGGTGGTTGAATTATGTTATATGGTTGGCATATCATTTAAACCAAAGTCTGAACTATATGGAGGATGGCATATTATATTGATGGAGGCCAAAAATATTACCATAGTCCATGTGGATTAATATGGACTGCTTATAATTTTGTTACAAAGGTTTTATGGTTTTCTGATGTTCGAAACCATAGTCCGAGTTAAATACTTTATGGTGGCGCATTTACAAGGTTTTATGGAATATATTTAAATGTGGTGAAAAACATGTATAAAGGGGTGAGGTCGAGGCTCAACCCCACAAACTTCCCCATACCAGTCACCACCACTTACTAATGGGCCACAAACTTGTTCCTTGAAAAGGTATGCACCCAACTTTAATTTGAACAGATGTTGTCTCCAATGGCAGGAATGGAGGGGGCCAACCCTCCTCCCACATGACCTTACCATGTGCCCAATCTAATAGTACCCAAACTAATTGCACTTAGTGCACATCTTATCCTCCTAATCCACGATGTAATCCTTAATTAAGCTCAATTTAACATGGTGTATTTTTAGTGGATTCCTCCATTTTCGGTGTGATTTCCAAGTTTGGTGGAGCTAACTAGAGACTTCTCCATAATTGGAGGAGGAATCTAGGGGAAATTAAATGAGGCCTATCTTGAGCTATTTTTAACCAATTTTGGCTCAGGAAGAGTCATTCCTAGTAGATTGGCATGCTCTTAATCCATTGGACCAGCTTGTAGAGGCAGAGGAGCATTTCTATAGGTGTTTTTGTTCACTTAAATAATTTTGAATCCTAGGGCCACTAGGAAGGAAGGCCATGCCCAGATCAGCTAAAGACCAATATTGGTTTAAGAAGAGTAATTTTTAGATGTATTTGATGCTCTGAATGCAGTGGTATAGTTTTTAAAGCCATTGGAGCACTTCTGAAAGTGTTTTTGTCACTTTTAATATTAAACAAGCCCATGACCACTAAGATGGGAGGTCAAGCTTAGATCAGCTGGAAAACAAATTCAGAGAGTGAATATTCATTTTTGGGTTTTTTGTGTCTTATGAAGCCAATGGAGTAGTTTGAAAATCCATTAGAGAACTACATGTGCATGTAATCATACATTTGACTCTTAATCCCAAGAGAGCCTAGCTAGTTGAAGCAGGTCCATAGAGATGTAGCCCAGGAGGGGTGAACTCCGATATCATCCATGGTATTATGTGATTGTTGTGAATTATTTCTCTGCATTTCATATTTTGTACATGAGTTTTTAAAAGGTAATTAACTCATAATTTTATTATCAAATACACATAAAACTTGACTCATAAACCCCTTCACAATTGGTTAACTTGAGACGATCCTAAACAAACATTTTTAATATGGATGAGGGAGCTAACATAGAAATAACTAGCTTTCCCATATTCAGATCAAGTTGGTATCAGTGCAAAAGTTTAGATCAGTTTAGCCAAGGTCATCTAGAATAATTAGCTATTGGTTTTTGAATTTGTGCAAGGAGAATTTAACTGTGTGCAAGTTTATGTGTCAAGAAGTCAATATTCAGAGATAAGTTCTCAAATCACAACAAAGAATATTTGTATGGATTGCAGGTGTGATGGAAGCTTCATTAAGAAATATTTATAATCCATCTTCCTTACAAAAACTCTTTGATAACGAGATGTTATACAAGATCTACATCATGATTTATATGATGCAAGAGAAGTATGAAGATAAGAGGGAGAGCATTAAACTTCAAGAGTAGTTGATTGCCATGAAGGAGTAGAATCAAGATCATCTTGAAAAGATGAATGAGATGGAGACTCAACTCCATATTGGAAATGAGAACCTAGAAAGGATGCATGAACTGGAGACTCAACTCCATGATGCCAAAGAAACTCTATCCAAGTATGTGCTTGAAAAATAGGTATGAAATTCAACTTCATATTCAATTTCCTCTCAAAATTAATGTGTAGGTGCTTTTTAAAGGCACACTAGAGGAATAGGGTCCAAATTATTGATGAAGATGGGCTATGAAGGTAAAGTATTGGGCAAACATGAAGAAGGCATAGTTGAGCCAATTGTTGTTGAGGAAAGGCCTAAGTATTTGGATCTTGGTTATGGAAAACATGATGGAGAATGATATAAAGCCAAGGAGGCATATGAAGGTGTTCCAAGAAGGATTTTCATTTCATTTTTATTACCTCAAGCTTGTGAATATTATGTTCATGAGGAATGCAAAATTTTTACACCCACTTTGCAAGAAGGTGCTCATAAGCATGCAACTAATGATAATGGCGAACAAGAGGATGTTGAAAGCTCTAAAGTCTTTGAATGCATTGTTGGTATTCCGAATAGAGCCACTACCTCATCAAATTCACCTCCTCAAGAACACAAAAAGGGTAAATGTTCAAGGTATAAATCTGCTTTTAATGAAGTTGATTTTAATTATCATAAACATGAAGAATTCTCACATAATATTTGGAGAAATTTTGCATGTTCTTTTTGTGATTTAGATAACCATAATGTTTCAAGATGTTGGAAGAAGATAGAAATGCACATGAAACTTTCAAAGAAAAGGATGCAAAAAGCCAAAGGTCCATTGGATAATGGAAACCATGTTGAAAAGAAGATCCAATTGTTTTCCACTCATTTCCATAAGCAAGGTCATATTGTAGAAAAGTGTTGGACTTTGTATCCAACAAGTCATCCATGAAATTTGAAGAAGGTGGAGAAAGATAATGGCAAGAATGGAAAATAAGATTCCATAATTGATGTGGGTCGAGATGATTCACATGATGGTGTGCAACTAAAAGAAGATCCATTGAAATGGTTTGGTAAGAAATGGTTAGATTTATTATCCAATTAAAGGTTTGCATCCCTTTTGATGTTGATTCTTTTATTTTCCAATGGAATTCATGTTGCGTGTTTACGCCAAGAGGGTGATTAAAAGTGGAGTATGTTGACTCACATTATTGACGCAAAATTTGTTTATTTCAACTCTTTAAGTACATGTACATATGAATGGGGTTCTTGTACTTATGATTGTACTTGTGAGAGAGTTGAAGAATTATATACATGCATGAGAGTTTGTGTGTATGAACAGTGGAATTTTGATGGTTTCATTGTTCTTGAACAACACATTAGTAATTGACATGTGTTGGTAAATTACTTTGTTTAACATGTACGTTGTCAACTTGAAAGTGTTGATCATTTGCACATTCATGAGTATCGACTTGTGTTGGTTGATTATGTGTTACAAGCATGTCATATCGACTTGGAAGAGTTGATTTTGTATCCAAAGATGAAAAGGAGATGTTGATGAAGTGCTTCATGAAATGTGAAATTCATTTGTTTTGGGAAAAGAATTGTCAAATTATTACACATTCTTATGCTTGACTTGAGAGTCAGCCATTTTAAGAGGCATGTGGTGTCAAGTTGTGTTTGGTCGATAATTTTGACACCAAGATGTAATAGTACATGGCGATGTTCACATGATGTGAAATTTGTTGCTTTGAAGGAGCAAGAGGATATGTCATCAAGTTATGTTTATTGCATGATGTGTTTTTCAGATTGAAGGTTGTGTTTGTGAATGGATGTCAAAACAAAGTTTGAAGCAATTGTATACCATTTTATATGTTGACATGGAGAAGAGAAGGATATGGTGAATGAATTCTTCCAGATGTGGAATTTGAAACTGTGGAGGTAAAATAATGGTAATTTACTTTCTTGTTATAACTGATGTTGGAACTCATTGATTTAGTTCACTCAGATGGGCTTAATTTGGAAAAGTGGTTTCCAAGGAGAAGCTTGCATCGAATGCATGTTTGTGCAAAGGAGGAACATGATTCTTAGTGGGAATGAAATCAGTTAGTTTTCCAAGCACCAAGGAATCGATTTGGTACAAAAAAGTGTTATATCAGTCAGCAAGAATCCAACAAGTGTTTGATTGGGTCAGCAGCAAGAGGAGAACATTGGTTGAAGAGCCATGTCATTTACAAGGCAAGGCATGTCAGTGAACCCAAGTGGTTGTCATGGAAATTTTTCCAAGTAGAATCAAGATGATATAATTTGGGAAACAGAAGAGTATTCAGCTCTCATGAGATAACCAAATTTTGTGGGTCCAAAAGCATGTCAGTGGGAAGGAGTGATCAGAATCTGGATTAGGGGCAAAAATTTGCTCAAAATTCAAAGTGCTCAGAATTGCACCAAACCTTAAGGATAGCAAGTGGACCATTGCCAGGAATCCAATGCAACTCGTTTCGTCAAAAACTGAGTTCGGATGAAGAAGTTATAGTCTGTTGATCGTCGTTTAGAACAAGCAAAGTTTAAAAAAAAAAATGCAGAACAGGTACAAGCTAAGGACATGGCAACCCAATCAGCATGCAGTGAATCTTATTTAGTTTTTTCCCAATGGGACTGTGACAAGTGTCACTATAGGATTAGTCATTTTGGTTTGAGAAGGTGAAATTTCCCAATGTCCTCCTAAGGTCCTCCTAAGGTTGAATTCGATTTATTTTTTTATCTGGGAAGATAGCCCAACTAGGAGTCGCCATGTGTCCCCTCTAGTGCACCCTCTCTAGATCCAAAATTCGAATTCCATTTCTTATGCTAAGGTTCCGATTAATTTTAGGGTGGAGTCACATATTTCCAAAGTCTGAACGTTAATGCATTTCAGAGGTTCGATGGTGGTCGAATTATGTTATATGGTTGGCATATCATTTAAACCTAAGTCTGAACTATATGGAGGGTGGAATATTATATTTATGGAGGCCGAAACTATGACCATAGTCCATGCAGATTAACATGGAGCACATATAATTTTGTTACAAAGGTTTTATGGTATGCCAAATTCTGACACCATAGTTTGAGTTAAATACTTTATGGTGGTGCGTTTATGATGTTTAATGGCATATTTTTAAATGTGGTGCAAAACATGTATGGAGGGCGATGTCGGGGCTTGACCCCACGACCTCCACCATACCAGTCACCACCACTTACGAATTGGCGATGCCCTTGTTCCTTAAAAAGTTATGAACCCAAATTTTATTTGAACAGATGAGGTCTCCGATGGCGGGAATGGGGGGGGCCAACCCTCCTCCCACATGACCATACCATGTGCCCAATCCAGTATTGCCCGAACTAATTGTGCTTAGTGCGCATCTTATCAACATAATCTATAGTTTAAGCCTTAATTAAGCTCAATTTAAGATGGAAGATTTTTAGTGAATTCCTCCATTTTCGACGGGGTTTCCATGTTTGGCAGAGCTAACTGGAAACCTCTCCATATTTGGAGGAGGAATCTAAGGGAAAATTGAATGAGGCATATCTTGAGAAATTTTCGACCAATTTTGGCTCAATAAGAGTCATTCCTAGAAGATTGGCATACTTTGAATCCATTGGAACATCTTGAAGAGGCAGAGGAGAAATTCTACAAGTGTTTTTGGTCACTTGAATAATTTTTAATCCTAGGGCCACCAAGAAGGAAGGCCATGCCCAGATCATATGAAGACCAATCTTGGCTTAAGAAGAGTCATTTTTAGATGTATTTGATGCTATGAACATAGTAGTATAGTTTGCAGAGGTGTTGGAGCATTTATGAAACTATTTTTGTCACTTTAAATATTAAACAAACCCCTGGCCACTAGGATGGGAGTTCAAGCCTAAATCAACTAGAAACCAAATTCAGAGATTGAATAGTTATTTATGGGGTTTTTGTGTCTTCTAAAGCCATTGGATCAAGTTTAAAATCCATTGGAGCACTACAGGTGCATGTAATCATACATTTGACTCTTAATCCTAACAGGGCCTAGTTGGTTGAAGCAGGTCTATGGAGATGTAGCCGAGGAGGGGTGAACTCTGCTATCATCCATGGTATTATGTGATTGCTATGAATTATTTCTTTTCATTTCATTTGTTGTACATGAGTTTTTAAAAGCTAATTAACTGATAATTATATTATCTAAGACACATAAAACTTGACTCATAAACCCCTTCATAATTGGTTAAGTTGAGACAATCCTTAACACACACTTTTAATATTGATGAGGGAGCTAGCATAGCAATAACTAGCTTACCTATATTGAGATCATTTGTAGGTCATGGGCATCTAATATTTGAGGATCCTTAAAATTGGATTTAACATATGCTACCGTCCCGGTGTTTGGTGGAGAAGAAAGATGATTGTATAGAGAATTGAGGTTTGTAAATACAGTTACAAGACCTGACTGTTCAAATAATTCCCCTATGTATGGTAAAGAGAAAGAGTTCTTGTCAGGTGTACCTCATTGACCTTTGATCGGGTGATTTTGTGGGTGTTCAACCTTAGCTACATTATTCACACTCGTGGATTGTATTTTTGTACCTTGAGAACCATTTTCATCATTGGTGGTTTCTCTCATTCTTGTTAATGTTTTTCATCATTGAACGGTAATCAGGTGGTTTTCTGTCATGTTCGACTTCAACACATCTATTACATGATAGGATTCACACTATTGGTTGGGTTGAGATTGAGATGAAGACCCTGGATTCTATTTGATAAATCCAAGTTGCGTGGAGTTATGAGTTATTCATTATTGTACACATGTGTCCCTCTATATGGATGGTTGCATCCATGTCATGGATCTTTGTTACTTTATCCTTTCATTTGGATGACTGCGTCTATACCATGGATCCTTATATATGATCCCTTCTAGTCGGATGGTTGTGCCCATGCTGAGTATTTATGATTCATATAGAGATGTCAGATATATATTATATATTCTTGATTTGCAGGTCTCTTGGCAGTATTCAGAGTCCTTGCCCTTGCTCATAAAGCATTTCACCCACCACTCCCTATTCTTCCGTCATGGTTTAGGGAGCATATGTTAAATAGTAATTTGTCAACCCGTTCACTTCCTATCCCTAATATTAAAGTTCCCTAATATTAAAAATGTGCAATGTATCCACCATGGAGAATACATCAATATATCCCTTGAAGACCAACATAAATTTTCCTTGAAGATTTTATGAGAACCTTAGCTTAAAACTTAAATTTTTGGGTCAGTGCTCTTTGCTATTTGCCTACATGTGCTGATGGCATGTTACAACACTTTGACCTAGCATTTCCAACATGTTTTTTGATAGGAAAAAGCATGTTGAACCTCTTCTTCTAGTGTTTCCTCAAATGGAGGAGAATATTTGTGCACTAGAAGATTCCAGAACGATGAGTTGGATATGGTTCGATGTAGATATGTTAGAGCTCTCTCATTTAGAGCTCTTGATCTTATCATTAGGGGATTTTCCCTTGAGAAGTGAGCCTTCCTCCTTCTCTTATGGATCCCTATCTCCCTCTCCCTGCCTAGAAATTGAATCCCATCCTTCCACTACTGGTTGGTCTTGCCTAATCATTGATCCTTTGCATCCCTTTACCATGATTATGCCCAAATTTCCACTTGGGAGAAGGATTGCTGTAAGAACCTTGGTTTGGAGTTGGACATCACCAAAGGGAGGTCTAAAAAATCAAGGCCATGATTGTATGCTTCCTTTTTTATATAATTAATACTACATATGATGTTTCACTTTCCATGTTTGTCTAGATATATATGCAATTAGCCTAATACTCCTTGATCTATTAGGTAGTTTGTGTTTGATGTATGCTATGTATCTTGCCACGTTTCTTGTTTTTTTTATCTTTATTTCTTACAGGTATTCAAACACTATAAGAATTGAGGAGTGAGCCTAAAGGATCGTGGAATCAAGGTCTTCACCAACGGACTAGACGATAGCATCAGGAAGAGGTAGGTTCTTATTCTTATTCTTCTTCTGCCATTTTTAAAACAAACTTGGAAAGGGATCATTAGCTACTCTCATGATTTTCTAGACCCACTCTAGGGCTAGAGAGATCGCCTATGTATGTAGAGGTGATTTTCTTCACAACATCATAAGAGTCTCACACTTATCTTAGAATCGCAAAGAAGCACTAATGCCTTATATCATTAGATGCATTACCATATATTAAGCCATACATTCATTGTACATTCATAGGTTAACCAAAACATAATGAAAGCCATACATTATCATTATCATAAAACTCATTCATAACCAACGTATAACTAACAGAAATATCAATGAGATAGAAACCATATAAACCACATATAAACAAGTATTTTTACCAATACAATACCAAGTAGAAGAAGTTCTTAAATAAATAGAGCAAAGGGAAACAAGGTTTGAGACTTCCATGTTCCACCTGACCATAGATTGGATAAACCAAACCTCTCTTCATCCAATCACCCCCATGCGATATTCCAAGCATGAGTGTGGGCTCTCATAGAATAAAACCATAAAACCCAAATGAGGGCTTCGAGAGGCCAAACTAACTCAACCCTCAACCAATGATTCCACCTCACGGTCGAACATCACTAACCATCACCAGAGTGGTATCTACCCAACTTTTCCAGGGCTCTACAGCATTTGTCCCAACCAAGGCTCCAAGACTAGTAACTCAACCCACCAAGGGCTCCAGACCATTTTTCCAACCAAGGATCCAGGACTAGTAACTCAACCCAAGTTTTTACAGGGCTCCAAAGGGTTTGTCAAGAAAAGGCTCCGGGAACTAATAACTCAGCCCATAGCCAAAAGAATAAATGGGTAAGGAGGCCCATAATTTGCCTAAGTAGGCATAAAATCCCTCATGATGTGAAAAGGGATGATGTTAATAACTAGATAAAACATCCTCATGTGTGAAAAGGGTCTAAAATGTGTGGACAAAGTCAATTTTGACCAAGTAAACAACATTATTATATGAGGAGTGGATCATAAATAAAGACAGATCGGTGTGAATGAAGATAAATCTAGCTAGTCAAAATAAAGACACATTGGGTGTGAATGGAGACAATGAATGGAGCCTCTTTCATTCTTTGTTTTTTTAGCTAAGTTTGTTGCACTGTTTAGTGCAAGGGCTTTCTCATGCGGGAATTCCTGACTTCTTATTGGATAACTTGTTTAATGGATCTAAGAGAAGCATCTTGTGCTACATTTTCCACTATCTAGTGTTAGGCAAATCAGTCACCTTCAGAAAATCATGGTCCTTTTCAGAAACTACGTTATTTCTTAAGGTATTACAGAGGAGGGGTTTAATCCCTTGCATTTTGAGCTAGTTTCCTTGAAGGAGGATCAGCCTTTTTCCCGGAAAGCTAGTAGGAGGAGCTACAACCATTTCTTTGCATGATCAACCATTTTTATTCAGAGCTTCAACCATACAGCATGATTCAACCATAGGTCTGAAACATCTTGTTCTTGTATTTCATGTTTATCAAGAAACCCTTGCCGCGACATCTTGGATTTCTGTAAAAGAGGCTAGATCTCTATTTTTTGGGCCTCGTTGATTAACATATAGCAGATATATTTTTTCTCTCACATTTCTAAGTACAAACCCTCAATAAAATGCTTTATCACTTTATGGAGTAATTTTGTGTTGCAGTAGTCTTGGGGTTTCTGTGCTTTTGGACTGTTTTGAGCATAGGAGGCATGTTTATCTATGTAAAAGTGATTTGTTTTTTATTTCCTTTCAGAAATGGTTGTTATATTTTCAAATATAATGTATCCATGGGCTGCATTCATCTGTTAATGCATAAAAATCTGAAGAATGTGTTTTCTGTGCATGTATTCTCGAGTGTTACCATTTGGGAATATTGTTTGTGCTCAACTTAGTCTCCTAAATTGAGTTCATTTAATTGTCAACCAGGGTTGGTAAACTTCTGAAGTGAAGTGCACTATATGTGCCTAGGTTTTTGTCTCTTAATGCGTTGTGTTTAGTGTTTTATGATGTTTTTGGTCTTTTATGATGATTTATGATGTTTTTGGTCTTTTGATGGTTTTTATGTTCACAAGGAAAATGACTAGAAAGCTAGTGGAAAGAAGTTACTGGTTAAAAACAGAGTGAAGCCTAATTGGTTGATGACAAATGACAAATGAAAATGCAAATACTAAAACAGAATCAAACCTAAACTATGACTAAGCAGAATACAAAGCTTGATAATGACTTTAAGGAAATAAATCAAAACATAAACTTAACTTGTCCAATTATTTCATCAAAGGTATTTTGGGAGAGTTTGAGAAATGGTCAGCTAAGTATACAAATTATCCTAACTAAACAATTAAACAACCAGCTTATAATGATGCAACATTTTATCCATGATTAAAGATTTGTTGAAACATATTTGGAGGAAAACATTGGTGCCATCATAAGATCTCTACTCTAAGACTAGTTCCTAACTCTATTCTGCAACTTAGTTTAACATCACTAAACCTTACTCAAGAGTTATAGATTTCTTTTTAAAGTAGTCTTTTGAGGAAAGGCTTTGTTTATGAAGTGGTAAAGAAGTCGCAAAAGTACTTCAGGCCTTGAAATGATACTGTCTTCTGTTCATATGGTTATGAATCAATTATAGATTTGGAACAAGAAGAGGTTTTGTAAATAATAAAGGCCGTATTGTTAAGTTTAACAACTAATGTAATCTAATATGCAGTGGATGACAACTAATTGTGGAGTGAAAATGCAATGAGTTAAGCTAAAACTGAACTTAAGATGTCACTAGTCTAAAACAGTGCTGAACTAACAAGCCATTATCAAACTTAAAACAAAATAACAGAGCATGAGTTGAATGAAATTTGACTCCGGAGTACCCTAACTAAGTTATCATGCATTAATCTATGGGATTCTATAGCCTGTTTTGTCCATCATGATTGGTATTTTGGAAGAGCTTCTTAGAACAATCCTGGCTGTACAATTCAGTGCAAATGTAAACATAAAGACTGAAAGCAATTTAAAAACTAAGACATCACAGCTATCTCCTACCCATCATTATGGTATTTTGGAAGGGCGTTTTAAGAGTAAGATCAGCTATGCTACTTAGTGCAAACAAACAACTGAAACATTCAGTATCACAGTCATGCCTTAGACATCATAAGGATTTTTTGGAAGAGTTTTCTTAGTATAAGTTCAACTGTGATAATGAACAAAAGAAATTACAAATAAATCCTACAACACTACATCCATTTCCCATTCATTATCATGATCTTTTGGAAAAGTTTCTTCTTTTGGAAGAGTTTCTTAGAACAAGTATAGCTATAGTGGCTAATGAAATTAACTATGAACTCAAACTTCAAAAACGTGAAAACAACTAAGATACCTATCTAAATTACGAAAAATCCTACAACACTACAACCATTTCCCATTCATTATCATGATCTTTTGGAAAAGTTTCTTCTTTTGGAAGAGTTTCTTAGAACAAGTATAGCTATAGTGGCTAATGAAATTAACTATGAACTCAAACTTAAAAAATGTGAAAACAACTAAGATACTTATCTAAATTACGAAAGTAAAGCCGTGCAGGAGGCAGGGGCCCTCTACCACCAGACGGAATCTAACTCCAAATCAACTCAACGCGTTCAAAGCAATGCTGTCTTCTTCATTAAAGGAAAAATAACTTGAAACAGAGTAGTCTCGGTCTTCAGAAGTATAGCAGTTAATACATGAAATCTAAGCAAAATCTAGAGCTGTCTCTCGGTTTCCCGAGTGCTTTTATAACCAATCTACATAACAGAACTTGCAACAATACGAGGATCATTGTCTTTTCTTATCAAAATCGTACTAGGACTCTAAATATGGCAGCATAAAAGGGAAAAGGACATCTGGACTAGGACAGTCCTATTAGAAGTCTGCCTCCTTAAATGAGTTCCCACGTACCAAAACCATGTCCAGAATTCGGTTTAGTCTTCATGGTGAGCAACGAACAATGAGGACATAATGTGGAATATACCCATGTGTGGCTTTTCCGGAGAGGACACCTGGAACATGCTTGAACGTGAAGACAGCTGCAGAATTGCTGGTTAACTACGGAATGTCTGCATTCTGCAGCTAGTTCCGGTCAAAATGCATTACAATGAAAAAATCACAAAACTTAGCAAGTTAGCCATGTTAATCATTCTAAAAGTAATTTTAACTAATTTCATTGATCATTTGGGTCTGGGATAACAATAGAAAAAGGAAAATGAGGTAAAGTAAGATGAAAGAAAGCACAATCTTGGGGCTCAACATACCCCCACTGCTGTCTTCTTGCATGTCCTCATGAAAATTATTCCATAAACTCAGAGACTTCTGCAAGAACATCTAATCCTCTCCTTCTTCTTTGCCTGGAAGCTAAAGGTCTTCTGGGTTTTCTGATGACAAGTTTGAACCTTAAGTTGATAAGTGCCCTGATTAGCTTCTTGTTCCTCTTTTTCAAATTTTCATTAGCCTTTTCCACTTTGTCCATTTGTAGAGATAAGGTTGAGTTCATACTGGTTTTGAGTTTGACTTGTTCCTTCAGAATATCATTCTCATTTTTGATGTGTATATTAAGTATTTCCAGCTCATACCTATCCCTTCTTAACACATCTATTTCGGACAGTGGAGGACTAGGGGTTCTATCTCTACTCTCTGAAGCTTTCCTTTCCAATGTTTCAACATAGTCATAAACTTCTTGCTGAGCAGGGTCAATTTCAGGGGTTTCTTCATTAAAATCTTCTTCAACATCTTCAATAGATGTTTCCTCATCTTCTATATTTATCACCCCTGTTTGTTTGATCTGTGTTTTCCTTAGTTTCCCTCTGATTCTATGGCTTCTTCTTGGCTGGGATGATCCCTCTCCTTTTTCTGTGGCAGATTTCTTGATTACCCTTTCTTTCTTAAGTTGTCTCTTAATTTGAGTCAACTTCTCAGAGATTATTTCTTCACTACTTTCCTGTACTGTTTTGTCAATTTCAATTTTAGAAGCTCTCCATTTTCTGCTTCTCCTTGTAGGCTGATGTTCAGGTGAGGGTTCTTTTGGTTCCTCAAAGTGGTTTCTTACCAAGAAATTATCCCAAGTATCTTTTGTTTTGGCTAAATGGTGTTCAATTAAAATCTTAACCAAGCCATGATGGTATAGAGTTGTCTCTAGGAATTGGACTCTCCTTTGAACACAAGAAGCCATCTTTTTCAAACTTTGAAGCAAGAAATAGGGCAAGTTTAGCTCTTCCTCCAGAAAATGCATTATCAATCTAATATGGTAAACATAAAATGTGCCATATCTACCTTCACATGTGATAAATTTTTGTAGAATAAGCAATATGTTTCTCCATTTATTTTTTAATGCAGAACTTGGAATTCCCTTTTTAAACACAGTGATATCCATACCTGGTGATTTTAGGATTTGCTTCCATGATTCATTGTGAAATTCTCTGTTTTTAAACCATCTCTCTCCATGTCTAAGAAATCCTGTTGCTTCTGCAATAAAACCCTCTGTGATAGTGAATTTAACATCTCCAATTTCAACCTCGGCTCCCTTAAATGACCTTGCAAATGTTTTAGTGACTTCTTTTTGGAAGCCATTAAATTTCTCAAGAAATTGTAGCCATCCTACCTGTTGCAACATTTCTCTACTTTGAGGGTATCCTTCCAGGTATTTTGTGCCCACTGGTTCAGTTCTTACAATAAGGCCCATAATTCCTTCTTCAATCTTCAGATTAGTACTCTTTCTACTCACGAAAACAATAACTTCAACCTTCAAATTGATATACCTCTGGTTCACGGAGATAGTGCTTCAATCTTCAAACTGATATATCTTTGCTTCTTGGTGACAATGGCTTCAAACTCCACACTGATATACCTCTGCTTCACGGTGACAATGGCTTCAAATTCCACACTGATATACCTTTGCTTTTCGGTGACAATGCTTAAAATTCCACACTGATATACCTCTGCTTCACGGTGATAATGCTTCAATCTCTGCTCACGGTGATAATGCTTCAATCTCTGCTCACGATGATAGTGGTTTGATATTTCAAATTGATATACCTCTGCTCACAGTGATAGGGATATCTCTGTTTTGCGGAATGAAATGATGAAGGGCTGGCTACAGAATGGAGTGATGGAGGTAGTTACGGAATGAGTTAATGAAGTGAGGTGAAGAAAACAAATCAATGAGTGAAAAGACTGCGAAGATTTTTACAATGGAAAAAAAAATCATCATTAAATGATTATGCTGGGTGATGTGAGGAAATCAAACACTTCAGCCTTTTTAACCGCTTTAATGATGGTCGGGTATAGAATTTGAAATGAGAGATTTTTATCCAAAGTTTGTGGAGGGTATATTTGACATGATCAATAAAAATAATCAAAACAACTTTTTCGAATGATTCATAACTAAAACTATACTAAAGTTTATGATATGCCATTATAATCAAAATTTGTTACCTTTGCTTTTCATCTGCTTTTTGTGGTCTTCATATACTTGGTTCTCCTCTGGAAACCATTATTTTGTGAGTCCTCATAATTCCTATTAATTTTGCTTGTTTATGGATATACTGGACCATTTTGTTGCAATTCAAATGTCTGCTGATTAGTGCCTTCAGGATTTGTAGCTGTGGAATGACTGTCTGGCTGCGGAAAGTCTGATCAGCTGCAGAATGTCTGTTTAGCTGCAGAATGTACCTGTAGAGCATTTTAATCATGGAATGGAGTGATTTGGAATATAAGTGAAATGTTATATGGCATGAATGAAGATGGATGATGAGACATGATATGTATGAAGTGGATGATGAAATGGAATGGATTCAAGTTATGAAATGGAGTGGAAGAATATAGGAAATGTCCTGCAATCCATGACATGTGTTATTCATTTGCAGAAAAACATTAAACTTTAAATTTTGATATGGAAATGAGGTGGATGAAGTATGGAATGAGATGAATGATATATGGAATGAAGTGAAGTATGAATGAATGAATGAAATGGAGTATGGATGGATAAGTGAATGGAATGAAATGAAATGAGATGGATCGTAAGTACAATGGATCTGAATTTATGATTTTGTAATAGCTGCTTGCAAAAACAAAATGGGAAAAGTTAGAGTGTCAGAAAGACTCTGATTTTCACCCTATCTTTTCTGTATAAACATGCCAATCAATGATTGGTTTTCATGTTTATACCTTATTTTTTTTTTAAAAGAAATGCTTCATAAAATTCAATCAAGTTGATGAAGAAGAAAGATTCTTCTTCATTAACTTCACATCACTGTTTTCCTGGAACTTCTTGACAAATTCTTCTCTTGAGAGTGGTTTGTGATACAGCTTCAATATATGACCATTCACAAGAAAAGTGACCTCTTCTTCATCTATTGTCCTGATTTTTACTGCTCCATTGTCAAAAATTTCAACAATTTCACATGGCCCAAGCCAATGTGTTTGAAATTTACCTTGAAAATCCTTGAATTTTGAATCAAACAAGAGAGCCCAATCACCTTCTTTGAATTTATTCTCTTTGATGTACTTGTCATGCCATCTAGTCCTTTGCTTTTGGACTAGACTTGTTTTCTGAACTGCATCTTGTCTGATCTCATCCAATTCATTAATCTGCTCTAGTCTATGCTTTTGTGCCTCCATTAAATCAAGTCCTAGCTGAACTGCCATTTTGAAAGTTTGAATCTGGAACTCTATGGGGAAAAAAACTTGCTTTCCATAAACAATTTCATAAGGAGTATGGCCTGTTGTGTTTCTCCATGTAGTTCTAATGGCCCACAAGGCTTCAGGAAGCCTATCTACCCAATCTCTTCTATGTAAATGAACAGTCTTTGTTAGAATTACTTCAATGACCTTATTAGTAGATTCCACTTGACCATTTGCTTGTGGATGATAAGGAGTAGATTTTCTATGCCTGATTTTGTATCTCTCCATCATTTGTTCCACTAGCTTTGATGTAAATTGAGCTCCTTGATCTGTAACAATTTCCCTTGGGACACCAAAACGAGTAAAAATATCCTCAAAAATAAAATTAACTACAGATGCTTCAGTAGCAGAAAGTAATGGCTTGGCCTCTACCCATTTGGTAACATAATCAGTGCAAACTAATATATATTTCTTTTGTCTTGATGGAGGACTAATAGGTCCTACAAAATCTAAGGCCCATTTTTCAAAAGGTTCAATGTGTACCTGAGGTTGTAATGGCATCTCACCCGAAGGAGAAGGTTTCCCTACCCTTTGGCAACTGTCACACCTTTTGACATACTCCTTAGCATCTTTAAACAAGGATGGCCAATAATATCCTAAATTAAGGATCTTATAGGTTGTCCTCTTATCAGCAAAGTGTCCACCACAAGGTTCATCATGACATGCTTTGAGAATCTCAGGCATCTCATCTTCACGAACACATCTCCTAATGATCAAATCTGGACCTGTCTTGTACAACTCATTAGCAACCCATGAATATTTTGCACTGTCATAAATGATTTTTCTTTTATCTCTTGCATTCATTATTGAAGGAAAATTTCCTGAAATTAAATAATTAGCAATGTAAGCAAACCAAGGAGTTTGAGTAGAAATTGCAAAAAGATATTCATCAGGAAATTGATCTTCAACTGGAGTGTCATCTTTGATGTTTTGGAGTCTAGATAGGAAATCAGCTACTGTGTTTTGTTTTCCAGGCCTATCTAGAATGGTAATGTTGAATTCTTGTAAAAGAAATAACCATCTTATGACTCGCCATTAGTAATTGATTTGTTCATTAAGTATCTAATTGCGTAATGATCACAGGGAATAAAGTTTCATAGGCTCGTTATATAGTGTCTAAATTTGTTTATGGCATGAACAACAAATTTAAAAACTTTTCTACTTACAAGATAGTTTAAATTCCGCTGTGGGAGTCAAATTTTTACTGGTATAGTAGATGGCATAAGGAATCAGGTCTTTTTGTCCCAATACTGCTCCTAGAGTTGTATCAGAAGCATCTGATGAGATATGAAAAGGTAACTTCCAGTTAGGTCCCCTTAATATAGGTGCTTCAGAAATTTTGGTTTTCAGGGTCTCAAAGGCTAACTGGCAATCAGAATTCCACTTGAATTCATAATCTTTGGTAAGTAATTTGAAGAGTGGAGATGCTATCTTAGTGAAGTTTTCTATAAATCTCCGATAATATCCTGTAAATCCTAGAAAACTCCTAACATCTTTTTGACAACTTGGAATAGATAAGTTAGAGATGACTTCAACTTTTGACTCATCAACTCTAATCTCATCCCCTGAAATGTGATGCCCCAAAACAATACCTTCAGTAAACATCATGAAACATTTCTCATGACTAAGTGAAAGATTTGCTTCCTGAAATCTCTTTAAAACTTTTTCCAAGTTTGCTAAAGCTTCTTCACAAGTGTTTCCATAAACTGTGAAATCATCCATGTATACCTCTACACAATCATGTATTAGATCTGAAAAAATTCCTAATACTGCCCTTTGGAATGTTGCAGGTGCATTGCATAATCCAAATGGAAATACTCGGTAAGAATAGGTACCCCAAGGACAGGTAAATGTGGTTTTGTCTTGATCTTCAAGTGCTACTTGGATTTGATTGTAACCACTAAACCCATCTAGGAATGAGAAGTATTTTTTGCCAGCTAATGTATCTAACACTTGATCTATGAAAGGTAAGGGAAAATGGTCTTTAAGAGTAGCTTTGTTTAGTTCCCGGTAGTCAACACATACCCTCCATTTACCATTTTTCTTAGGCACAATTACCAAAGGAGAAACCCACTGACTATCTGAAATATGATAGATGAAGTTGACATTTAACAATTTTTGCAATTCTTCTTTAACAATCTCCCCAAGATTTGGATTCATCCGTCTTTGAGGTTGTCTGATTGGTTTGCAATTTTCCTCTATATAGATGTGATGAGTGCAAGTCTTGGGGCTTATCCCTTTCATGTCAGTGTATTCCCATGCATATGCAGAAGAATGTCTCTGTAATACTTTGACTAACTCTTCTTGTTGAGATTTTTCTAGGTTTTTATTTATGTTCAAAGTTTTTCCTGGAAATATCTCACTTGTAGAGCTACCAAATTTATCCATAGAATGAAGAGACATCTGCCTTGATGACAAAAACTCAATATTGGATCCCTCTTGAAATGATTCATGTTTGTGTTCTAGAGAGGATTCAAAGTTTTCTAGAGTATTCAGAATTTGATTATCTTCACTAATTTCTGAAATTGTGAAGAGTGGTTGTAAATATTCTTCATCCTCTATCCATTGAGTGTCATCTAGATCCGTAATTGTCCTAGCTGGAGGATATAAAGTGAACTTTTTAGTTGAACTACCATCAGAAATATACATATCACCGGACCTACAACTAATAAAAGCATCAGATGTAGCCAACCAAGGTCTTCCTAATATAACAGGATGGCCTCCTAGATTATTCTTAGGAGTTAGGATCATGAAATCCACAGGGTACTCCCAAGAATCTAGGGACACTAGAATGTCTTCTATTACCCCATCTGGTTTGATCACAGATTTGTCTGCTAATTGTAATAATGTGGGTGTAAAGAGAAGATTAGGAAGTTTCAGTTTATCCATGATTTGTCTACTCATGATATTGATTGCTACTCCTAAATCAATGAGTGTGTTTTGGATTTCAATTCCATTGATGTGAATTTTAACAACTGGATTTCCTGGGTCAAGATACTTTGGAATAGCAATCTTGCCCATCATAATGTCTGCTATTTTTCCTGCCAGTTGAATTTTCTTTGTTTCTCTTATTCTTTTTCTTGTTTTCTTCATACTCAACTCCTTTATTGTTTTAGCTAAAATTGGAATTTCCTTGATGGCTTGTAATAATGGAATTTTAATGCAAACATTTCTCAGCTCATCTAGGAAATCATAATTAGGCACCATAATTTGTTTTTCTACAACTCTATCAATTTGCAATCTTTCTGGAAAGGGAGGTATAGAAGTAGATGTGGATGGTTGCTCTAATACAAGAGTTGAAATTATTGGATCTTTTTGCTTTAATTTTTCAGTGTTTGAGTCTTGAAAAGATGTGTCTTCCTCAAGACTTTTATTCACCCGTAGAGAGTCTTCCTCAGAGTTATCTTGTTCTTGTATGATCACAGAAGGTTTCCTCTTTTCAAGTATTCTTCCAGACCTAAGTTTAACATCACTAAGGTCTAAAAGAGTAATTAAATAAGTTGGACACTGTTGGCCTTCTATCATGTATGTGTTCTGAGGATTTTTATTATCGGGGTTTGGTATGGGTTGAGCTGGAAATTGATTTTATTTTTGAGGGAATGGTAATGGAAGTGGTTGATTTTGATGTGGTAGGTTCTGATGATGTTGTTGAGGATTTTGTTGAAAATTTTGTTGAGGATTTTGAGGATAAAAATGTGGGTATGTTGGATAGGATGGTGGATACTGATAGTACTGAGAGTATCTTCCAAAGGGATTTTGTGCTCCTTGTGCCCAAGCTTGAGATTTATTTTGAAATTGAGGCCAAGGTTGCTGCCAATAATTCCAAGGTGGAGGTTGATTATACATTTGATCATGGAATCCTTGTGTTTGAGGTCCCTGCCAAGGTCTTCTAGAGACAAAATTAAGAGATTCTGTGGAATCTGTAGGAGTTTCCTCCTGAAAGACAACTTTGAGACCAGGAAGAGAAGGAAAATTCTTGGTCTCATGTTTTTCAAAACAAATGACATAGGTCTCTACAAATTTTACATCCAATGGACACTCTCTCAAGGCATGTTTCTTTCTACATTTGGGACAAAAGATTGCCAAGGCATCAGATTCAGCTTTTTGCTTGTTTTGTATCTTAAGGGTGTCTATTTGTTCACTAAGACTCCCTAAGATGTCGGATTTAAAATCATCAAGCATGTGTCCTATTTCTGATCTACTTACTGTCCCAGAAGCAGACTTACTTGCCCTTGCAAGAGCAGGATCTCTTGGACCTTTTACAATTTTAGATTTCCCTCTTGAAAGGTTGATACATAACTCAGATATTTCAGGTAATGTGAGCTATGATATATCCCCTTTTCCCATCATGTTAAGGATATCCAACCATTCATCCCTAATTGTTTTCAACAAAAGAGCTTTTAAGGTGTCTTGATCTAGGTTTTCCATTTTTGCTCTTTTGATGTTGTAATGAAATCTCTCCAACAAATCTTCTAAGTTTTCATCTTCTTTTTGTAACATCTTAAACACTTCTTCCTTATGATTGACCGGCATACAATAATCCAGATACCTCTCTAGAAATGCTTGTTTCATGTATTCCCATGTCTTAATAGAACTGTTGATCAAACTCATAAACCACTTCAATGCTGCTCCTTTCAATGTTGAAGGAAATAGTTTCAGTTTTTGAGAATATTGTAAGTAGTCATAAGTTCTACACAGAACTTCAAATTCAAATAGGAAGGTTTCAGGATCTTCAGTTTTAAGTCCATAGAAGTTTGGAAGGATAGAGGGTGAAATGTTTTTCATGGTTGTATTGGTTTCTTCATCAATTATAGGGAACCCAAAAGAGCTTCCTATTTCTCTTCTACCTCTTCCTCCATCTACACCTCTACCTCCTTCTCCTCTACCTCTACCTCTACCTCCAAATAATGTGTGTTCTCCATTAAAGACTCCTCCTCCCCCTTCTTCTGCCATGATTGACTCTCCTGTGGAAGTGGAAAGGTTTGTGTCCCTAACAGGAGTCTTTAGATCTTCTTCTAAGGCAGGTTCAGTGCATGAAGTGGAAGGTTTCTCTAATGCAATATCTGACCTTAGATCTTCTAGAAGTCCAGGATCAGTAAAGGATGGAATGTGGGTCCGAGTTGAAGGTGTACTAGCTCTTGGTCTAGGTGAAACAAGTGGTGTTCTAGGAATCAAATTTATGTTTCTGCTGCTTATTAATCTACCCCTTGATTCCCTCTCTCTACGCATATAATTATTTTTGGGAATTAAGAAACAAAGGTTACCTAGTTTTTGCTTCCACGGCAACGGCGCCAAAATGTTTGTGCTCAACTTAGTCTCCTAAATTGAGTTCATTTAATTGTCAACCAGGGTTGGTAAACTGCTGAAGTGAAGTGCACTGTATGTGCCTAGGTGTTTGTCTCTTAATGCGTTGTGTTTAGTGTTTTATGATTTTTTTGGTCTTTTATGATGATTTATGATGTTTTTGGTCTTTTGATGGTTTTTATGTTCACAAGGAAAATGACTAGAAAGATAGTGGAAAGAAGTTACTGGTTAAAAACAGAGTGAAGCCTAATTGGTTGATGACAAATGACAAATGAAAATGAAAATACTGAAACAGAATCAAACCTAAACTATGACTAAGCAGAATACAAAGCTTGATAATGACTTTAAGGAAATAAATCAAAACATAAACTTAACTTGTCCAATTCTTTCATCAAAGGTATTTTGGGAGAGTTTGAGAAATGGTCAGCTAAGTATACAAATTCTCCTAACTAAACAATTAAACAACCAGCTTATAATGATGCAACATTTTATCCATGATTAAAGATTTGTTGAAACATATTTGGAGGAAAACATTGGTACCATCATAAGATCTCTACTCTAAGACTAGTTCCTAACTCTATTCTGCAACTTGGTTTAACATCACTAAACCTTACTCAAGAGTTATAGATTTCTTTTTAAAGTAGTCTTTTGAGGAAAGGCTTTGTTTATGAAGTGGTAAAGAAGTTGCAAAAGTACTTCAGGCCTTGAAATGATATTGTCTTCTGTTCATATGGTTATGAATCAATTATAGATTTGGAACAAGAAGAGGTTTTGTAAATAATGAAGGCCGTATTGTTAAGTTTAACAAAAAATGTAATCTAATATGTAGTGGATGACAACTAATTGTGGAATGTAAATACAATGAGCTAAGCTAAAACTGAACTTAAGGTGTCACTAGTCTAAAATAGTGCTGAACTAACAAGCCATTATCAAACTTAAAACAAAATAACAGAGCACGAATTGAATGCAATTTGACTCTGGAGTACCCTAACTAAGTTATCATGCATTAATCTATGGGATTCTACAGCTTGTTTTTTCCATCATGATTGGTATTTGGGAAGAGCTTCTTAGAACAATCCTGACTGTACAATTCAGTGCAAATGCAAACATAAAGACTGAAAGCAATTTAAAAACTAAGACATCACAGCTATCTCCTACCCATCATTATGGTATTTTAGAAGGGCGTTTTAAGAGTAAGATCAGCTATGCTACTTAGTGCAAACAAACAACTGAAACATTCAGTATCACAGTCATGCCTTAGACATCATAAGGAATTTTTGGAAGAGTTTGCTTAGTATAAGTTCAACTGTGATAGTGAACAAAAGAAATTACAATTAAATCCTACAACACTATAGCAATTTCCCATTCATTATCATGATCTTTTGGAAGAGTTTCTTCTTTTGGAAGAGTTTCTTAGAACAAGTATAGCTATATGCATAATGAAATTAACTATGAACTCAAACTTCAAAAACGTGAAAAAACAACTAAGATACTATCTAAATTACGAAAATCCTACAACACTACAGCCCATTTCATTCATTATCATGATCTTTTGGAAAAGTTTCTTTTGGAAGAGTTCTTAGAACAAGTATAACTATAGTGCTAATGAAATTAACTACGAACTCAAACTTAAAAAAAAAACGTAAAAACAACTAAGATACTTATCTAAATTACGAAAGTAAAGCCGTGCAGGAGGTAGGGGCCCTCTACCACCAGACGGAATCTAACTCCAAATCAACTCAACGCGTTCAAAGCAATGATGTCTTCTTCATTAAAGGAAAAATAACTTGAAACAGAGTAGTCTCGGTCTTCAGAAATATAGCAGTCAATACATAAAATCTAAGCAAAATCTAGAGCTTGTCTCTCGGTTTCCCGAGTGCTTTTATAACAAATTTACATAACAGAACTTGCAACAATACGAGGATCATTGTCTTTCCTTATCAAAATCGTACTAGGACTCTAAATATGGCAGCGTAAAGGGAAAAAGGACATCTAGACTAGGACAGTCCTATTAGAAGTCTGCCTCCTTGAATGAGTTCCCACGTACCAAAACCACGTCCAGAATTCGGTTCATTCTTCATGGTGAGCAACGAACGATGAGGACATAATGTGGAATATACCCATGTGTGGATTTTCCTGAGAGGACACCTGGAACATGCTTGAACGTGAAGACAACTGCAGAATTGCCGGTTAGCTACGGAATGTCTGCATTCTGCAGCTAGTTTCGGTCAAAATGCATTACAATGACAAAATCACAAAACTTAGCAAGTTAGCCATGTTAATCATTCTAAAAGTAATTTTAACTAATTTCATTGATCATTTGGGTCTGGGATAACAATGGACAAAGGAAAATGAGGTAAAGTAAGATGAAAGAAAGCACAATCTTGGGGCTCAACAAATATTACAGTGGTATCGAAGCTCTAATCTTGGCTTAGCCTGTGTACTATAACCATTATGGAGTCTTCTCATGAGAAGGAGAGGATCTGAAAAAGGGATCAAGGCAAACCCTTATTGTCTCGAGGGAATAAGTTCTCAAAACTTCTTCTACACACTTTGCATGGCATCAGAAAATAAATCAAAGAAATGAGGAGGGAAAAACATGGAGATCCCTCAACAAGATCTATACATGAGGAAAGCTCTAATTCCTCATATTATGGGTGTGAGTATTCAGCCACACCATCAAATTTAAAACACTCTACCAGCCATATGTTCAAGACAAATGAGATGGAGAAAGGAGATGTGCCAAAGAAGGAGACTCTTAGTGATTATTTGCAAGAGTATGAAGCTCAACCTAAGGGGTTCAAAGATCACTTGAACTTCCAAGGGTTTTTCAAGATCAAGGAAAAAAGGAGCAAAGGAGAAAGCAACATAGTGTGTGTAAATTATTTCTATCTACTTTTGATGGCTCACCTAAATGTCCAGCTAGGGTTTGGGTGGAGGAGCTAAACACCTATGTGCAACAACATCAAGTTTCTGAAGATGAAGCCATCAAAGTATCAACACTGCATTTTGAAGGTAAGGCTTATTCTTAGTAGTTGTTTGAATCATTTTCCTTAAAGAATGAAAATACATCTACTTATGCAAAGCTCATTATAAAAGTAGTGGAAAGGTTTGATGAAGAGTTTTATGAAACACCTTCTATGGAGTCTATCAAACCAAAAAAAACCAAAACTTTGCATGAGTTGGAAGGACCTTTTCAGAAAACCATTGAAGGGGATGAATACTTTTATACCTTTCCAAGGGAAATCTACCCATTGTATGATGATATTTCTTCTCAAGAGAAAGAAATGAAGGTCCCTCTTTCAAGGGAAGACGAAGATCTAAGGTCTCTTATTGATGATGAGGCATTTTCAACTATTGATGAGAAGGGAGAGAATGCTGGAGATAACAGTGCAGTCATATCAAGAGAACATCCAGAACGTCATGAAGAGGAAGAGGGAGCACTCACTCCAAGAAGAGAAACTCTTGCACTCTTGCAAGGAGTTCCAAAGAATCTCACATGTGGAGATCATGGCACAATCCATGTGTAGCATGTTCCATCATTGGTAAATGTTGAGATCTTGAAGATGGAGGAAGACAAAGGGGAGGGAAATCATCATATGATGAGGAGTATACACCCCTCTTTATTTCAAAATATTGATGCACAAATGAGGTAGGAGGATTTGTGCAATGTAGGCAAGGACAAATCAGTCCACACACATGTACATCCTGCTCTATGCCTTGATGTCTCTTTGCATGGAGTAACTCCACTTGGGAGACCCCTTGATTGGAAGAAGAATAAATTGTTCTCTCAAATATGTGCAACAGTGATATATTTGGCTAAGGAGGGAGCCTTTGGAGAAGCTAGCACAACACAAAGAATCTTTGATGGAATCAAAGGAGAGGTAAGCAATTTTCTGAAATGGACATTGCTATCTCCCACTCAGCTATTTGCACTAGAAAGAAAGGATTTAGAAGTCTATGGTGACATGGGTATGATGTCCAATGGCCACTCCATATATTTGGGGCAGCCAATGATATTTTCACACACGAAGAATATTTCTGAACATGACAAGAGGATATCAACACTCTTGCATGCATGGGAAAAATTAAGGAAGTTTTGGAAAGAAAAAACTTTCCAAAGGGAGGTTGATTTCCATCTACTTCAATCTTGTCTTGAGAAAGATTAGCTACAAGAGAGGCAACAAAGGAAAGGTGATAGTACTCCAACCTGTGACTTTGGCATCAAGCATGTCAAAGAGGAGAGCCATGTTATGACAGGAGCTGCATTTCAGATTTCTACAACGTTGTCATTGTTGGGGAGCCTAGATCCATATTGGGAGTCCCAACTCTTGATGGAATATTCCAAGAACCTCTTCACATGTAGGGTTCTTGATGGGTAAGTGATGGATAGGAGGTATAAGGTGGTTGATGGAGTCATTTATTCTCATGATCAGATCTATTTAACTAGAGACTTGAGGCTGAAGAATAAACTACTTAATGCAGCCAATGAGATCTTGCTTTCTAAACCCACTAGTTTCATTAGAACATACCATACTATCTTTGATGGATTCATGTGGGAAAAATTCAAAGAGGAGATTCACTCTCATATGAGGAAGTGCATAGATCATTTTCTAGTTGAGGAGGAACATAGCTCTTGGGAAGAGTTATCATTACCACCTCCTTATTCATTGGGTGTGAGAGGGAGCTCATCCATGAGCTACCTCACTTATTCGAACCAAGTGAATGGTAAGACTTGTATTTTTGAACATCATGATGTATTTAATACATGATTGTATTTTCTTAACACTCATGTATAGGGCTTTGTTCAAAGAGAGGGCACTTTTTCTTGTGGGCTTCATGGGCTACTTGCGGCCATGAGCAATGGAGATGTTGACCATTCCCTAAGAGATTATGGGGAGATGTTGTATTATTCATGGTGTGATTTATTAACACCAACCATCACACACCTTCTCCAAACATGTAAGAAGAATGGGGCAGCAAACAAGTGTTGTGAAAAACACTTGTTATATCATATTCTATGGTAGTTAGGAGTAAAACTGCACTGGTTGCAAATGAGGGACCATTGTCCTTCTCCTTTACTACATATGGCAACTAGTATGACTCTAATTATGATTCCATATGCTGAAAAATGATCTTATCTTTTTTGGGAACATAGTTGGAAGGAAGACACATTGGTTTGATGTGTCCTTGGGGGAAGGAATTTCCCACACTTTTTGCACTACATGTTTCAAGGGGAGCATAGGAGATGATATGGCCACTATAGTAGATCACTTGTTTCTTTATGAGGTGCACCATACATTTATTTGGAACACTTGGGACATACCTCTCATGAGCATTTGGGAGGATATTTTCTATGAATTACCAAGTTGGGAGGTGATTCATTTCATTTGGATGATAGCATGGAGATGGGAGTCCTTCATCAGTGATGAAATTCCCCGTGACTGTCATCATTTCTATATTGAGGAGGCCATTGATAAGCAAGAAGGTTTCCATATAGACCTTCCATTCTTTCATGATGAGAGCCATTTGGTTTATCCACCAAAGGCCAACTTACACACTTGGGAGGAACCATTGGGAGGCAGAATTTTTGCAGAATATCCAAAGCAATGGTGGAGACTATTGGATATGGAAGCCCCAAGAGGAGGAGAGGTGATTTTGCAGCACCCTTGCAGTTACTTGAGGACAAGAAACATTTGGGAGGGGAAGATTGTAATATTCCTAAATTAGCATGCAACTAATAGGAATATTAATTTTGCATTTTATATCTAGTTAGATGAATAAATGGGTAAGGAGGCCCATAAGTTGCCTAAGTAGGCATAAAATCCCTCATGATGTGAAAACGGATGATGTTAATAACTAGATCAAACATCCTCATGTGTGAAAAGGGTATAAAATGTGTGGAGAAAGTCAATTTTTACCAAGTAAACAACATTATTATATGAGGAGTGGATCATAAATAAAGACAACTCGATGTGAATGAAGATCATTCTAGCTAGTGAAAATAAAGACACCTTGGGTGTGAATGGAGACAATGCATGGATACTAAGTCATGGTTGAATAAATCAAACAACGCTATATATAGATGAGTTAGACTAATGGAGACAACATAATTTTGGTGGAGGAGCCTTTGCATGGAAGAAACCTCATAATTGGGTGGCACCCTTGGTGAGGAAGCTCATCAACTATATAATGGAGGGAATGGAATACATATGGGGCATGATTGAATATTATGTTTTGTATGTGGTATGTTTAGACTTCTTTCATTCTTTGGTTGTTTAGCTAAATTTGTTGCACTTTTTAGGGCAAGGGTTTTCTCATGCGGGAATTCCCCACTTCTTCTTGGAGAACTTGTTTAAAGGATCTAAGACAAGCATCATGTGCTGCATTTTCCAATATTTGGTGTTAGTCCAAGTAGTCACCTTCAGAAGCAGCACAGTCCCTTGTAGAAACTGCATTATTTCTTAAGGTATTATAGTGGACGGGTTTAATCCCTTGTATTTTGAGCTAGTTTCCCTGAAGGAGGATCAACCTTTTTTTAGGAAAGCTAGTAAGAGGAGCTACAACCATTTATTTGAATGATAAGCCATTTTTATTTAGAGCTTCAGCCATACATCGTGATTCAGCCATATAACTGTAGCATCTGATTCTTGTATTTCATGTTTATCAAGAAACCCTTGCCGGGTCATCTTGGATTTCTGTAAAAGAGGGTAGATCTCTGTTTTTTGGGCCTCATTGATTAATATAAATCAAATATATTTTTTCTCTCATATTTAGGAGTACAAACCCTCAATAAACTATGCTATCACTTTATGCAGTAATTTTGTGTTGCAATAGTCTTGGGGTTTCAATGTTTTTGGGATGTTTTGAGCATAGGAGGTTTGTTTATCTATGTAAAAGTGATTTGTTTCTGATTTCCTTTTAGAATTGGTTGTTATATTGTTAGATATGATGGTTCCATGGGATGCATTCATATTTTAATGCAAAAAAATTGAAGAATGTGTTTTATTTTCATGTATTGCTAAGTGTTCCCATTTGGGAATATTATAGTGGTATCGAAGCTCTAATCTTCGCTAAGCCTGTGTACTAAGACCATCATGGAGTCTTCTCATGAGAAGGAGAGGATCTGCAAAAGGGATCAAGGAAAACCCTTATTTTCTGAAGGCAAGAAGTTCTCAAAACTTCTTCTACACACTTTGCATGGCATCAGAAAAGACATCAAAGAAATGAGGAGGGAAAAGCATGGAGATCCCTCAACAAGATCTATACAGGAGGAAATATCTAATTACTCATATTATGGGTGTGAGTATTTAGCCACACCATCAGATTTAAAATTCTCTACCAACCATATTTTCATGACAAATGAGATGGAGAAAGGAGATGTGCCAAAGAAGGAGACTCTTAATGATTATTTGCAAGAGTATGAAGCTCAATGTAAGGGGTTCAAAGATCACTTGAAATTCCAATGGTTTTGAAAGATCAAGGAGGAAAGGAGCACAAGGAGAAAGCAGCATAGTGTGGGTAGATTCTTTCTATCTACTTTTTATGGCTAACCTAAATGTCCAGCTAGGGTTTGGGTGGAGGAGCTAAACACCTATGTGCAGCAACATCAAGTTTCTGCAGATGAAGCCATCAAAGTAGTTGCATTGAATTTTGAAGGTAAGGCTTATGCTTGATGGTTGTTTGAATCCTTTTCCTTAAAGAATGAAAATACATCTACTTATGCAAAATTCATTAGAAGAGTAGTGGAAAGGTTTGAAGAAGAGTTTTATGAAACACCTTCTATTGAGTCTATCAAACCAAAACAAACAAAACCTATGCATGATTTGGAAGGACCGTTTCAGAAAACCATTGAAGGGGATGAAGACTTGTATACCTTGCCAAGGGAAAAGTCCCCATTGCATGATGAGCTTTCTTCTCAAGAGAAAGACATGGAGGTACCTCTTTCAAGGGAAGACCAAGATCTAAGTTCTTTTATTGATGATGATGCATTTTCAACTATTGATGAGGAGGGAGATAACAACGCAGTCATATAAAGAGCACATCCAGAACCTCATGGAGAGGAAGAGGGAGCTCTCACACCAAGGAGATAAACTCTTTCACTCTTGCAAGGAGTTCCAAAGAATCTCACATGTGGAGATCATGGCACAATCCTTGTGCAACATGTGCCATCATTGGAAAATGGCGAGATATTGAAGATAGAGGAAGACAAAGGGGAGGGAAAGCATCATATGATGATGAGAATACACCCCTCTTTATTTCAGAAGATTGATGCACAAAGGACGTAGGACGATTTTTGCAATGTAGGCACAGAAAAATCAGTCCACACACATGTACATCCTGCTCTATGACTTGATGTCTCTTTGCATGGAGGCATTCCACTTGGGGGAACCTGTGATTGGAAGAAGAATAAAGTGTTCTCTCAACTATGCGCAGCAGTGATATATTTGGCTAAGGAGGTAGCCTTGGGAGAAGCTAGCACGACGCAGAGAATCTTTGGTGGAATCAAAGGAGAGGTAAGCAATTTTCTGAAATGGACATTGCTATCTCCCACTCAGCTATTTGCGCTGGAAAGAGAGGATTCATAAGTCTATGGTGACACGAGTATGATTTCCAATAGCCACTCCATATCTTTGCGGAAACCAATGATATTTTCACACACAAAGAAGATTTTTTAACATGAGAAGAGGATATCAACACTCTTGCAAGCATGGGCCAAATTAAGGAAGTTCTAGAAAGTAAAAACTTTCCAAAGGGAGGTTGATTTCCATCTACTTCAATCTTGCCTTGAGAAAGATAAATTGTAAGAGAGGCAACAAAGGAAAGGTGATAACACTCCAACATGTGACTTAGGCATCAAGCATGTCAAAGAGGAGAGCCATGTTATGATAGGAGCTGCATTTCAGATTTCTAGAGCATTTTCATTGTTGGGGAGCCTAGATCCATATTGGGAGTACCAACTCTTGATGGAATATTCCAAGAACCTCTTCACATGTAAGGATCTTGATGGGAAAGTGATGGATAGGAGGTATAAATTGGTTTATGGATTCATTTATTCTCATGATCATATCTATTTAACTAGAGACTCTAGGCTCAAGAATAAACTACTTAATGTAGCCTATGAGATCTTTCTTTCTAAACCCACTGGTTTCATTAGAACATACCGTACTATCTTAGATGGATTCATGTGGGAAAAATTCAAAGAGGAGATGCACTCTCATATGAGGAAGTGCATAGATCATTTTCTAGTTGAGGAGGAACATAGCTCTTGGGAAGAGCTATCATCACCACCTCCTTATTCATTGGGTGTGAGAGGGAGCTCATCCATGATCTACCTCATTGATTTGAACCAAGTGTATGGTAGGACTTGTATTTATGAACATCATGATGTATTTAAAATATGCTTGTATTTTCTTAACACTCATGTATAGGGCTTTGCTCAATGAGAGGGCACTTTTTCTTATGGGCTTCATGGGCTACTTGGGGCCATGAGCAATGGACATGTTGACCATTCCCTAGGATATTTTAGGGAGTTGTTGTATTATTCATGGTGTGCTTCATTAACACCAACCATCACACACCTTCTCCAAACATGTAAGAAGAATGGGGCAGCAAACGAGTGTTGGGAAAAACACTTGTTATATCATATTCTATGGAATTTAGGAGTAAAACTGTGATGGTTGCACATGAGGGACCATTTTCCTTCTCCTTTAATACATATGGCAACTAGTATGACTCTAATTATGAATCTGTATGCTGAAAATGATCTTATCTTTGTTGGGAACATAGTTGGAAGGAAGACACATTGGTTTGATGTGTCCTTTGGGGAAGGAATTTCCCACACTTTTTGCACTACATGTTTCAAGGGGAGCATGGGAGATGATATGGCCACTATAGGAGATCACTTGTTTCTTTATGAGGTGCACCATATGATTTTTTGGAACACTTAGGACACACCTCTCATGAGCATTTGGGAGGAGATTTTCTATGAATTTACCAAGCTAGGAGGTGATTCATTTCATTTGGATGATAGCATGGAGTTGGGAGTCCTTCATCAGCGATGAAATTCCCCATGATTTTCATCACTTCTATCTTGAGGAGGCCATTGATCAACAAGAAGGTTTCCATATAGACCTTCCAATCTTTCATGATGAGAGCCGTTTGGTTTATCCACCAAAGGCCAACTTACACACTTGGGAGGAACCATTGGGAGGAAGAATTGCAGAATATCCAAAGCAATGGTGGAGACTATTGGATATGGAGGCCCCAAGACGAGGAGGGGAGATTTTGCAGCAGCCTTGTAGTTGCTTGAGGAAAAGAAACATTCGGGAGGGGAAGACTGTAATATTCCTAAATTAGCATGCACCTAACAGGAATATTATTTTTTCTTTTAATATCTAGTTAGATGAATAGATGGGTAAGGAGGCCCATAAGTTGCTTAAGTAGGCATAAAATCCCTCATAATGTGAAAAGGGATCATGTTAATAACTAGATCAAACATCTTCATGTGTGAATAGGGTCTAAAATGTGTGGAAAAAGTCAAGTTTGACCAAGTCAACAAAATTATTGTATGAGGAGTGGATCATAAATAAAGACAACTCAGTGTGAATGAAGATCAATCTAGCTAGTCAAAATAAAGACACCTTGGGGGTGAATGGAGACAATGCATGGAGACTAAGTCATGGTTAACTAAATCAAACATCATTGTAAATAGATGAGTGGTACTAATGGAGACCACGTAATTTTTGTGGAGGAGCCTTTGCATGGAAGCAACCTCATAATTGGGTGGGACCCTTGGTGAGGAAGCTCATCAACTATATAATGGAGGGAATGGCAGCCATATGGGGCATGATTGAAGATTATATTTTGTATGTGGTCTATTTATAATTCTTGCATTCTTTAGTTGTTTAGCTAAGTTTGCTGCACTATTTAGTGCAAGGGTTTTCTCATGCGGGAATTCCCCACTTCTTCTTGGAGAACTTGTTTAAGGGATCTAGGAGAAGCATCATGTGCTAAATTTTCCACTATCTAGTGTTAGGACAAGTAGTCACCTTCAGAAACATCGTAGTACCTTGTAGAAACTGCATTATTTCTTAAGGTATTGCAGTGGAGAGGTTTAATCCCTTGTATTTTGAGCTAGTTTCTCTGAAGGAGGATCCACCTTTTTCCCAAAAAGCTAGTAGGAGTAGCTACAACCATTTCTTTGCATGATCATCCATTTTTATGCAGAGCTTCAGCCACATAGCATGATTCAGCCATATATCTACAACATATGCTTATTTTATTTCATGTTTATGAAGACACCCTTGTCGGGTCATCTTGGATTTCTGTAAAAGAGGCTAGATCTCTATTTTTTGGGCCTCATTGATTAATACAAAGTAGATCTATTTTTTCTCTCATATTTCTAAGTACAAACACTCAATAAACTTTGTTGTCACTTTATACAGTAATTTTGTGTTGCAGTAGTCTTGGGGTTTTAGTGTTTTTGGGTTTTTTTGAGCATAGTAGGCATGCTTATCTATGTAAAAGTGATTTGTTTCTGATTTCATTTTAGAATTGTTTGTTATATTGTTAGATATAATGTATCCATGGGATGAATTCATATTTTAATGCATAAAAATCTGAAGAATGTGTTTTCTATACATGTATTTCCGAGTGTTCCCATTTGGGAATATTACAGTGGTATCGAAGCTCTAATCTTAGCTCAGCCTGTGTAATACAACCATTATAGAGTATTCTCATGAGAAGGAGAGGATATAAAAAAGGGATAAAGGAAAACCCTTATTTTCTGGAGGGAAGAATTTCTCAAAGCTTCTTCTACACAATTTGCATGGCATCCGAAAATACATCAAATAAATGAGGAGGGAAAAACATGGAGATCCATCAACAAGATATATACATGAAGAAATCCCTAATTCCTCATATTATGGGTGTGAGTATTCAGCCACACCATCAAATCTAAAACGCTCTACAAACCATATGTTCATGACATATGAGATGGAGAAAGGAGATGTGCCAAAGAAGGAGACTCTTAGTGATTATTTGCAAGAGTATGAAGCTCAATCTAAGGTGTTCAAAGATCACTTGAACTTCCAAGGATTTTGCAAGATCAAGGAGGAAAGGAGCACAAGGAGAAAGTAGCATAGTGTGGGTAGATTCTTTCTATCTACTTTTGATGGCTCACCTAAATGTCCAGCTAGGGTTTGGGTGGAGGAGCTAAACATCTACGTGCAGAAACATCAAGTTTCTAAAGATGAAGCCATCAAAGTAGTAGTGCTACATTTTGAAGGTAAGGATTATGCTTGGTGGTTGTTTGAATCCTTTTCCTTAAAGAATGCAAATACATCTACTTATGCAAAGTTCATTTGAAGAGTAGTGGAAAGGTTTGATGAAGAGTTTTATGAAACACCTTCTATGGATTCTATCAAACCAAAACAAAAAAAACCTTCGCATGAGTTGGAAGGACCTTTTCAGAAAACCATTTAAGGGGATGAAGACTTGTATACCTTTCCAAGGGCAAGGTCCCCATTGCATGATGAGATTTCTTCTCAAGAGAAAGACATGGAGGTCCCTCTTTCAAGGGAAGACCAAGATCTAAGGTCTCTTATTGATGATGAGGCATTTTCAACTATTGATGAGGAGGGAGAGAAGGATGGAGATAACAACACAATCATATCAAGAGCACATCCAAAACCTCATGGAGAGGAAGAGGGAGCACTCGCTCCAAGGAGGAAAACTCTTGCACTCTTGCAAGGAGTTCCAAAGAATCTCACATGTGGAGATCATGGCACAATCCATGTGCAGCATGTTCCATCATTGGAAAATGGTGAGATCTTGAAGATATAGGAAGACAAAGGGGAGGGAAAGCATCATATGATGAGGAGCATACACCCCTATTTATTTCAGAAGATTGATGCACAAAGGATGCAGCAGGATTTGTGCAATGTAGGCAAGGACAAATCAGTCCACACACATGTGCATCCTGCTTTTTTCCTTGATGTCTGTTTGCATGGAGGCATTCCAATTGGGAGACCCATTGATTGGAAGAAGAATAAAGTTTTCTCTCAACTATTTGCAGTAGTGATATATTTTGCTAAGGAGGGAGCCTTAGGAGAAGCTAGCACAATGTAGAGAATCTTTGATGGAATCAAAGGAGAGGTAAGAAATTTTTTGAAATGGAAATTTCTATCTCCCACTGAGCTATTTGCACTGGAAAGAGAGGATTCAAAAGTCTATGGTGACATGGGTATGATTTCCAATGGCCACTCCATATCTTTGGGGCAGCCAATGATATTTTCATACACAAAGAAGATTTATGAGCATGACAAGAGGATATCAACACTCTTGCATGCATGGGCCAAATTAAGGAAGTTATGGAAAACAAAAAATTTCCAAAGGGAGGTTGATTTCCATCTACTTCAATCTTTTCTTGAGCAAGATCAACTGCAAGAGAGGAAAAAAAGGAAAGGTGATAATACTCCAACATGTGACTTTGGCATCAAGCATGTCAAAGAGGAGAGCCATGTTATGACACGAGCTGCATTTCATATTTCTACAATGCTATCATTGTTGGGGAGCCTAGATCCATATTGGGAGTCCCAACTCTTGATGGAATATTCCAAGAACCTCTTCACATGTAAGGTTATTGATCGAAAAGTGATGGATAGGAGGTATAAATTTTTTGATGGAGTCATTTATTCTCATGAGAACATCTATTTAACTAGAGACTTCAGGCTCAAGAATAAAATACTTAATGCAGCGTATGAGATCTTGCTTTCTAAACCCACTGGTTTCATTAGAACATACTGTACTATCTTAGATGGATTCATGTGGGAAAAATTCAAAGAGGAGATGCACTCTCATATGAGGAAGTGCATAGATCATTTGCTAGTTGAGGAGAAACATAGCTCTTGGGAAGATTTATCTTTACCACCTCCTTATTCATTGGGTGTGAGAGGGAGCTCATCCATGAGCTACCTCACTGATTTGAACCAAGTGTATGGTAAGACTTGTATTTCTGAACATCATGATGTATTTACTATATTCTTGTATTTTCTTAACATGCATGTACAAGGCTTTTCTCAATGAGAGGGAACTCTTCTTATGGACTTCATGGGTTACTTGGGGCCATGAGCAATGGAGATGTTGACCATTCCCTAAGAGATTATGGGGAGATGTTGTATTATTCATGGTGTACTTCATTAACACCAACCATCATACACCTTCTCCAAACATGTAAGAAGAATGGGGCAGCAAACAAGTGTTGGGAAAAACACTTGTTATATCATATTCTTTGGCAGTTTGGAGTGAAACTACACTGGTTTCACATGAGGGACCATTTTCCTTCTCCTTTACTACATATGAAAACTAGTATGACTCTAATTATGATTCCATATGCTGAAAATGATATTATCTTTGTTGGGAACATAGTTGGAAGGAATTTCCCACACTTTTTGCACTACATGTTTCAAGGGGAGCATGGGAGATGATATGGCCACTATAGTAGATCACTTGTTTCTTGATGAGGTGCACCATATGATTTTTTGGAACACTTGGGACATACCTCTCATGAGAATTTGGGAGGAGCTTTTCTATGAATTACCAAGCTGGGGGGTGATTCATTTCATTTGGATGATAGCATGGAGATGGGAGTCCTTCATCAGTGATGAAATTCCCCATGAGTGTCATCACTTCTATCTTGAGGAGGCCATTGATCAGAAAGAAGGTTTCCATATAGACCTTCCATTCTTTCATGATGAGAGCCATTTAGTTTATCCACCAAAGGCCAAATTACACACTTGGGAGGTGTTGAGAATGCAGCAAGATGATGGAGCTTAGTGAAATGAAGTCGCCTTCACTAAGTGGGCCCGCAGGCAAATTCTGGCGCAAAGTCTATTTTTAGACTATGTCTATTTTTAGACATACTGAGCATAATTTGGGAATTCTACTTGGAGATTCTTGATGGATGCGACATGTCGGTAAAAATAGATGAGACCCTATTTTTTAGGACCCAGGCTATTTTTAGACTGATCTCCTAAAAATAAGGAAGTCAAATATTATTTACCCTTAATAATATTTTGACTATAAACAGCAGTTTACTCTCTTGGCGCACTTCAGTTTGAGTCATGGAGGTGACTCATGCAATTGACACAAGGAATCACGTGGTTCCTAGGGTTTGATGGCATCTTGCATGGTTGGCTTCAGTTAGACTTCAGTGGCAGGAGTTTTGGAGGAGTTAACGGGACAAGTAGTGGAGTTGTGTTCTGCTTGTTTTAGTTGAACTAGTTGGGATTAGTTAACTAACTAATCAACTAGATATGAGTGGAGTAAATTAAATAATATTTAATTTACTAAATATTAACTCATTATTCAACTCAAGAACACTTCAGTTCACTACAATGCATGATCAGTTCAGTGGAGACCAGTGGAAGAGGTAGATGAAAGGGTGAGTAAAGCTATCAGTTGGTAGATTTGTTTTGCATGAGATTTGCATTACACTTGGAGGAATTGTCCATGAAAATTACGCAATCAAGGGAAGGGGATTCGAACCTTGAACCTCTTCATATACGGGCCATGATTGCGCAATAGAGGCAAGGCAATTGGCGGGGAGTTTTGAACCTCAGACTTGTTCAAAACTGAGTCAGATTGTGAGTAACTTCATGAGAGAGTACTGAGTATTTGTGAGGAGTATTGTACTTGTTTGGTTACTTGATTTCTCCATTATAATATACACAATAGCTGCGGGGTTTTCAGCTATAGGCTTTCCCCATACATACCGAGTTAATGTGTGATTGAATTGATGTGAGATTGCTTCTGTTATTTCCGCATGTGACAATTAATTGTAGAAGAAGGTTATGTGTTATGTATGCAATTCGAAATTGATATATGACCAGGTTAATCTTCAGTGAATAAGTGATTTATTCAGCTAATTTCTACAGGAGGAACCATTGGGAGGAAGAATTTCAGAATATCTAAAGCAATGGTGGAGACTATTGGATATGGAGGCCCCAAGAGGAGGAGGGGAGATTTTGCAACACCCTTGCAGTTTCTTGAGGACAAGAAACATTCAGGAGGGGAATACTTTAATATTCCTAAATTAGCATGCACCTAATAGGAATATTATTTTTTCTTTTAATATCTAGTTAGATGAATAGATGGGTAAGGAGGCCCATAAGCTGCTTAAGTAGGCATAAAATCCCTCATAATGTGAAAAGGGATCATGTTAATAACTAGATAAAACATCCTCATGTGTCAATAGGGTAAAAAATGTGTGGACAAAGTCAACTTTGACCAAGTCAAAAACATTATTATATGAGGAGTGGATCATAAATAAAGACAGCTCAGTGTGAATGAAGATCAATCTTGCTAGTCAAAATAAAGACCCCTTTGAGTGTGAATGGAGACAATGCATGGAGACTAAGTCATGGTTAACTAAATCAAACATCATTTTAAATAGATGAGTGGTACTAATGGAGACCACGTAATTTTGGTGGAGGAGCCTTTGCATGGAAGCAACCTCATAATTGGGTGGGACCCTTGGTGAGGAAGCCCATCAACTATATAATGGAGGGAATGGAAGCCATATGGGGCATGATTGAAGATTACATTTTGTATGTGGTCTGTTTAGACTTCTTGCATTCTTTGGTAGTTTAGCTAAGTTTGCTGCACTATTTAGTGCAAGGGTTTTCTCATGCGGGAATTCCCCACTTCTTCTTGGAGAACTTGTTTAAGGGATCTAAAAGAAGCATCATGTGCTACATTTTCCACTATTTGGTGTTAGGACAAGTAGTCTCCTTCAGAAACAGTGCATTCCCTTGTAGAAATTGCATTATTTCTTAAGGTATTACAGTGAGGGGTTTAATCCCTTGTATTTTGAGCTAGTTTCCCTGAAGGAGGATCAACCTTTTTCCAGGAAAGATAGTAGGAGGAGATACAACCATTTATTGGCATGATTACCCATTTTTATGTAGAGCTTCAGCCATACAATTTGATTCAGCCATAGATCTACAACATCTACTTCTTGTATTTCATGTTTATCAGGAAACCCTTGCCGAGTCATCTTGGATTTCTGTAAAAGAGGCTAGATCTCTATTTTTTGGGCCTCATTCAGTAATATAAAGCAGATATATTTTGTCTCTCATACTTTTGAGTACAAACCCTCAATAAAATATGCTACCACTTTATGTAGTAATTCTGTGTTGCTGTAGTCTTGGGGTTTCAGTGTTTTTGGGTTGTTTTGAGCATAGGAGGCTTGCTTATCTATGTAATAGTGATTTTTTTTTTATTTAATTTTAGAATTGGTTGTTATAATGTCATATCTAATGGATCCATGGGCTGAATTAATTTGTTAATTCATAAAAATTTGAAGATTTTTTTTTATGTGCATGTATTGCTGAGTGTTCCCATTTGGGAATATTACATTATCCGGGAAATGGAAAGGCTAAGAAAAACCACTGTAAATCTAGGAAATCCTCCATGCCCATGATGGATCATAACCAATAACCACATGCATATTTTATGCATGCCAAGACTAGTAGAGAAAGCATACATGCAACTCGGTACCTGCAAGGAAAACCCATTGTAGCTGATGATCTCGATGTCGTCCAGTGATTTCCTGCTTTTCCTTTACCTTATTGCTCCAAATACCAATTATTCTACACTCATCCAATATTTCTCCAAGAAAACTCTAAGTTTCCAAGAGTATGAGAGAGAGAGATAGAAAATGACAGCTCCAAAACTGAACTGATCAAAAACCATGAATTGATCCTCATAAGCCTTTTTATTAATGAGGCGTCTAGTTTCTTCAATTTTCAATTATTTTCCTTCATTGTCCTCCTCACATGCAACCTGCGACCTTTCACCTTCCTTTTCTCATAATTTCCATCATTTTCATAAATAAATTCCAATAAATGCCACTTTTCCTTTCCCATGCCTTTGTCATTTCCTTTTCCAATTTCCATGGCCATAATAAACCAAATGAACACCCACACTAGGATTTTTTTCCAAACATTCATCTTGGAATACGTGTCTTGTGACCATGGTTATTATTTTTCATTTATTAACTTTATTACATGATGTTTTCACCCAAGTTTGTTACACTATTTCAACATTTTATTCTTCTCATTCCATCATTTCTTCCCCTTTTTCTTCATAAATATCTATTTGATTACCATAAATAGATTTTCTTCTCAATCAATGTTAGAAATACTTTCACTATTTTCTTTATATAAGTTGCTGCCCACTTTTTAGTAGACACCATTCTTCTACTTATAAGAGTTCATCTTCTTTTCATGCTTGTCCTATTTGTGTTTTTTTTTGTTTATTTTTTCTTCCGTTCTCTATGTTAGGGTCTTCTTCATTATCACCACTTTCATTTTTTAGATATGGACAAAAACAAAATGTCCTACTTTTCCAAAATTAAAGAATTTAAAGGGAAATTTGACTTTATAATTTCCAAATCCATTTTTTTATTTTTCTCACTAAATGTGCTTCCTCTATGTTTTACTTCATACTAGAGCTATCACTTGATTCAAATTCTCTATTATTTTTCTTCTCTAAAGCATTCAAGGTTTCTTTTTGTTTTAATTTTTTCTCTTTATGACTACTCATTTCATATGTCATGAGAATCCCATGTAGTTCTTCCATTGTCAATTTATCAAGTTCCTTCATTTCTTCAATAGCGAAAGCCTTGGCATAAAATTTTAAAGGGAATGATATTTTTATAATCATCAATTCTTCAAAATTTTCACCAATTCCTCTGGCGATGTTGACAATTCCATCCACATAAAGGAGATAGGTTGCAGCATTTTCTTGATATTTTATTTTCAATATCACAAACTATCTTCTATGAGTTTGGATATTTTCCTTCATAACCTTGTAATTTCCTTCATAGATACTTTGAAATTTGTCCCAAATTTCATTTTTAGATTCACAATGCATCACCTTGAAAATATATGATTCTTACAAACTACACATGATAAAATTCATGGTATTTACATTATGTTCACTAGCCTTCTTTCTAGTCGGATTTGTTAGTGTCTATGAGTCACCAGTGATCAATTGTACTCTTTCCATATGATTGATAGGGTCATTAGGTAAAAGTGTTAAATTTTCAAATAAAATTTGGCATCTCTTTGTTGTTAAATGATCGTTGGTTATTGTCTATTTCAGTGCTACTCCCTCTAATTGCTCATGGTAATCATCACTCATCATGGTTATGTCATCATTTAAGTGTCCTAGGTCATAAATAGAGTTAATGTGCCATCATATAGGTCATGGTCTAGGATTTACATTTGATTTTCATCATAATGTCAGTCATCAAAAGAAAAAAGAGAGTCATGTCCATCATTTGGGTCACCATCATGGAATTTGGCTCATCAAACAATCCATCATTGACAAAGACACAACCTAGAGCATAAATTTCAAATACCTATAGCAGAGGTAAGAGGTTGGTGTTTTACCACGAAATAATAGAGATGCCTAGACCTAGTCTCTAGGGCTCAAGAAAATATGTTGCCTAGGAAGACTATCAATAAAGAAGTAACTCAACTTGGCACTATGAGATAAGAATCATCAAGAGGAAAACGTGATACACCATTGCACGATGAAGAAAAATCATCGCTTGATTTAGAGATGGCTGACCTAGAAAAACACCATGAAGATAAGGTAGAAAAACACCATGAAGATAAGGCAGCTGAAGACACAATCAAAGAGAAAGAGGAACAAATCAGGGAGCTACAATATGACCTTGACAAAGCCAATTTCATGGTGGCTTTCTTGCAGCAAGATAATAGACAATTGAAACTAAGCCTAATGCAGTAGAGTAAGTCACAAGAAGACCCTCCATCATCTAGCAAGGCAGATGTTTTGACATTAAAGGAATAAAAAGTTCTTTTATGGTTTAAAATGCTTGAAATCTTGTTTAAACAAGTAAATAAACCTCCATAAACCCTCTATGCAATCTCTTTCCTCATAAAAATTATTGAAAATCCATTCTCAGGGTTTGTTGTGTTTTTGTTGCGCTTTCCATTTTCTGTGGTTCATAGCTTCATCAAGAGTTAAATACCTTGGTTTTAAGATTATAACTCCTTCATCATCATTCACTTACCATTTCCCATCATTCCCCTCATCAAAATCATTTCATTTCCTTATTTTCCCAAAAACCCTAGAAATTTGTTGTGCTTTTACCCTAGGTCTGTGTTTTGACCGTTTTCCCCCCTTTTTATCCCTCATTTTGGGAAATTACACTTTCATTGTGTTCCAAATACATATACCTACCTCCAATAAAAAAATTCAGATTTTCCCTACCCCACATCTTGTCCATTCCCTTCCCCTGAGTTGTTGCACTTCTAGAAAATTTATTGTGCTTTTGACTATGTTTTTCTCATCATTATCAAAAGAGGTTTCTGACCAAATGAAGATGAATTTTCAAAAAATTAGAGAAATTTTTCTTCACAAAAAAATTATCTACAAAAACCTCTCCCAGTTTTTCAAAAAGTGTTATGGTTAGAGAGATATTGCTTTCTGACCCCTATTTTTACAAAAAGTGCAGAAATTTGACTACCCAGAAACGCAGTGTGTGCTTGCTGCGCTTTTTCCCAGTGGCTCAAAATGAATATTGAAAAGAGTGTGGAGGTGTGTTTTGGTTAGTACGTTCCAAAAATATACTCAGGTTTACTTGTTAGTTCATGTATTGATCCAAATCATCGGTCCATTTTGGAGGTCTGATATGTGCTGGAGACAATAGGTGATGTTTCAGGGTGTTACACAGTAAT